>CM019064.1:391268289-391694934 GCA_009667805.1 Leptobrachium leishanense
GTTAGGATTAGAGTCAGGAGCTGGGATTTTGGACGTCTGAAAGTTGGCCGTCAGGGAGTTGTCTGTGTAGGAAACTTGGTATGACCGGCACTTGTTCTGTTTGGAAGTTGGCCGTCGGGATGTTGGCATTAGAGAACCTGGTTGTAGGGATTTTGTCCGGCATCCCCTTGAGATTTTTAATTTATACATAGGATTACCTTTGTATTAATAATTTAAATATGGGATTACCTGGGGATTAATAATTTACACATGGGGTGAATTGGGGATTATTAGTTTACACATGGGGTTACCGGGGGATTAATAAATCACACGTGGGGTTAACTGGTGATTATTAATTTATACATGGGGATACCTAAGGAATAATAATTTACACATATGGTTACATGGCGATTTTTTATCTACAGATGGGGGGACCTGGGGATTAATAATTTACACAGAGATATTTGGGGATTATTAATTTATACATGTGACTACCTGGGATTATTAATATATACATGTGGTTCCCTGGGAATTATTAATGTATACAAGGAGTTACCTGCGTATGAATAAATCACACATGGGGTTACCTGGGGATTATTAATGTATACATGGGGTTACCTGGAAATAATCATTTTATACATGGGATTACCTGGGGATTCATAATTTACACATGGGGTTACCTAGAGATTAATAATTTACACCTGGGGATTAATAATTTAAAAGGGGTTACCTGGGGTTAATAATTTACACATGGGTTTACCTGGGGTTAATAATTTACACATGGGTTTACCTGGGGATTAATAATTTACACGTGGGAATACATGCGGTTTATAAATGTATACCTGGGGAATTATTAATTCATACATGTGGTTTCCTGGAGAGTAAAAATTACACATGGGGGACCTGGGGATTATTTATACATCGGGTTACCTGGGGATTAAAATTTACTCATGGGGTTACCTGTGGATTAATTATTTACACATGGGGACACTTGGGGTTTATTAATGTATACATAGGGTTACCTGGGAATTATTAATTCATACATGGGGTTGCCTTGGGGGGTTCGGGTCAAAATCCTTACAACCAGGTTCCCTAATGCCAACATCCCGACGGCCAACTTCCAGACAGAACAAGTGCCGGTCACACCAAGTTTCCTACACAACTCCCTAACGGCCAACTTCCAGACATCCAAAATCCCAGCCTCTAACCGTAACCCTAACTCCCTAAACCTAAACCTAACCCCCTTCCCATAACTCCCTAAACCTAACCATAACCCTTAACGGTTAGGGTGTTAGGATTAGAGTCAGGTGCTGGGATTTTGGACGTCTGAAAGTTGGCCGACAGGGAGTTGTCTGTGTAGGAAAGTTGGTATGACCGGCACTTGTTCTGTTTGGAAGTTGGCTGTCGGGATGTTGGCATTAGAGAACCTGGTTGTAGGGATTTTGTCCGGCACCCCCTTGAGATTTTTAATTTATACATAGGATTACCTTTGGATTAATAATTTAAATAAGGGATTACTTGAGGATTAATAATTTACACATGGGCTGAATTTTGGGATTATTCGTTTACACATGGGGTTTTCGGGAGATTAATAAATAACACATGGGGTTAACTGGGAATTAATCATTTTTACATGGGGTACCTGGGGATTATTAATTTATACATGGGGTTACCTGGGGATTAATAAATCCCACATGGGGTTAACTGGGAATTAATAATTTATACATGGGTTTACCTGGGGATTAATAATTTACACATGGGTTACCTGGGGATTCATAATTTACACATGGGGTTACCTGGGGATTAATAATTTACACATGGGTTACCTGGGGATTAATAAATCACACATGGGGATACCTGGGGATTAAAAAAACACACATGGGGTTACCTGGGGATTAATAAATCACACATGGGTTTAACTGGCGATTATTAATTTATACATGGGGTTACCTCGGGATTATTAATGTATACATGAGGATACCTAAGGAATAATAATTTACACATATGGTTACCTCGGGATTTTTTATCTACAGATGGGGGGACGTGAGGATTAATAATTTACACATAGAGATATTTGGGGATTAATAATTTAGACATGGGAATACCTGGGGATTATTAATTTATACATGTGACTACCTGGGATTATTAATTTATACATGTGGTTACCTGGGAATTATTAATGTATACAAGGAGTTACCTGTGTATGAATAAATCACACATGGGGTTACCTGGGGATTATTAATGTATACATGGGGTCACCTGGGAATTATTAATTAATACATGGGGTTACTTGGGAATTATGAATTTATACATGGTGTTACCTGGGGATTAATAAATCATACATGGGGTTACCTGGGGATTATTATTATTATATACATGGGGTTACCTGGAAATAATCATTTTATACATGGGATTACCTGGGGATTCATAATTTACACATGGGGATACCTGGGGATTAATAATTTAAAAGGGGTTACCTGGGGTTAATAATTTACACATGGGGTTACCTGGGGATTAGTAATTTACACATGGGGTTACCTGGGGATTAATAATTTACACGTGGGAATACATGCAGTTTATTAATGTATACATGGGGTTACCTGGGAATTATTAATTCATGCATGTGGTTTTCTGGAGAGTAAAAATTTACACATGGGGGACCTGGGGATTATTTATACATGGGGTTACCAGGGGATTAAAATTTACTCATGGGGTTACCTGGGGATTAATAATTTACACATGGGGACACCTGGGGTTTATTAATGTATACATAGGTTTACCTGGGAATTATTAATTCATACATGGGGTTGCCTTTGGGTGGTTCGGGTCAAAATCCTTACAACCAGGTTCCCTAATGCCAAAATCCCGACGGCCAACTTCCAGACAGAACAAGTGCCGGTCATACCAAGTTTCCTACACAACTCCCTGACGGCCTACTTCCAGACATCCAAAATCCCAGCCCCTAACCTTAACCCTAACTCCCTAAACCTAAACCTCTTCCCATAACTCCCTAAACCTAACCATAACCCTTAACGGTTAGGGTGTTAGGATTAGAGTCAGGCGCTGGGATTTTGGACGTCTGAAAATTGGCCGTCAGGGAGTTGTCTGTGTAGGAAACTTGGTATGACCGGCACTTGTTCTGTTTGGAAGTTGGCCGTCGGGATGTTGGCATTAGAGAACCTGGTTGTAGGGATTTTGTCCGGCACCCCCTTGAGATTATTAATTTATACATAGGATTACCTGGGGATTAATAATTTAAATATGAGATTACTTGAGGATTAATAATTTACACATGGGGTGAATTGGGGATTATTAGTTAACACATGGGGTACCGGGGGATTAATAAATCACACATGGGGTTAACTGGGAATTAATCATTTATACATGGGGTTACTGGGGGATTATTAATTTACACATGGGGTTACCTGGGGATTAATAAAACACACATGGTTACCTGGGGATTAATAAATCACACATGGGTTACCTGGGGATTAATAAATCACACATGGGGATACCTGGGGATTAAAAAAAACACACATGGGGTCATAATTTACACATGGGTTACCTGGGGATTCATAATTTAAATGGGGTTACCTGGGGATTAATAATTTTAATACAACATGTCGGAGTCTCGTATTTGCAGGATCGGTTGGGGTGCAAGGTGCAGCCCTCTGGAGACCAGGGGTGCTGGTCCATGACCAAAACGCTTCTCCACGTCAATTGGAGCTTTTGGCAGGTCTCTTTGAATAAAATGTTTTGCTCAGAATCACCAGGAGTCCAATTCCCTGCAGTCTGCAATATCAGTGCCTTGGGGGGTCCGCGGTCCCAGAAACACACTCAGATGGCGTTTTAATTATGGATGTTCTGTTTCCAACGACAGATCACGGTGATAGCACAGTTCTTTCCAAGACTGGACAACATCATAGCAGACTGGAACTCTCGCAATACAACAGACTCGGGAGACTGGAGACTGCTACCCTCCGTCTTCAGGAGACTCTTTGAACTCTGGGGTCCATTGGAAATGGACCTGTTTGCCTCACGGCTGAATTGTCATCTACCACGGTTTTACAGCTGGCGAATGGATCTGGAGGCGACAGACAGATGTGTTTCTCCAGGATTGGTCCACGGCACAGCATTTTGCATTCCCACCGTTCGCAAAGATTGCAAGGACTCTAGCGCATCTTCGGGCGCAATCTGCAACATTGGTGATTGTCACCCCTCTGTGGCGGTGACAACAGTGGTTTCCAATATTGTTAGAATTGTCCATAGAACTCCAACGACTGCTGCCCTTCTCCCAAGATCTTCTCCTCGACCCGGCGGAACTCCACACCATGCTCTTATCCGATCAATGTCCATTGATTGTCTGGTTGGTATCAGAGGACCTAGCTTTGTCGAAGGAATTTTGTTCCGCACTATCGCCTTACTCCAATAGGCGTGGGCTTTCAGGTACCCGGACAGCCTAGGTTCCACATGGCTTAGACTTTTTCGCTGGTGTATGGGCAGGGATCTCGATTTCCCCTTTCAGCAACTGTAAACAGAGTGTTTGATTTCCTTACGGAATCCTTTGATACTGGTTTGATGTATAGAACATTTAATACCCTACGTTCAGCTGTTTCAGCTGGTCATGAAGGGATTCAAGGGATTCCTTTTGAGACATCATACCTTGGTTTGCAGATTGTTAAGGGCAGTCCGTTTTTGCACGTTCCCCAGTACAAAGATATGATTCCACTTTGGATGTTTCGCTTGTATTATGCTTCCTTTCCAATTGGCCAAGTAATTATGATTTGACTTTACAACAATAGTCCGCAAAATTGTTCATGGTGTTGATTATTTTCTTGTAAACGAGTAGGTGATGTCAGAGCTTTAGATTACCCTTCCCGTTCGTTTACTCCCGAAGGGGTTTGTTTTGACATTACTCGTCGTACAAAAACGCTAATTTCTTCCGTGTTTTATCCATGGTTTCCGGAGCATCAGGCTTTTGTCCAGTTCACTGTTTACAGATTTATGTGGAACCCACTGTAGCTTTTTGTTCCCCATGGGTTTCTTTGCACTTTTTGTCATATGTGGCACCTCATTGTCCAGTTTCTTCCATCATCCTGTCTCGATGGTTAAGGTGGTTGATGGCGTTAGTTGGGATAGATGTCTATCGTTGGTGACCATTCAACACGTAGCGCTATGGCTACCTCGGCACTAAGGTCTGGTTGTAAACTAGAAGACCTTATGCGAGCTGCCGGTTGGTCGAGGGAATCTTCCCTCCGTACCTTCTATTTCAGATCAGCGCCTCATTGGACAACACCTGTTAGAAGGGCTTTGAATTTGCAAATACGAGCCTCCGACATGTTGTATTAAAATTTTTCATTTTCCTATTATTTACACATGTGGATAATTGAGGATTATTAATTCATACATGGGGTTACCTAAAGACTAATATTTACACATGGGGTTACCTGGGGATTAATAATTTACAAATGGCAATACCTGGGGATTATTAATGTATACATGGGGTTACCTGGGAATTATTAATTTATACATGGTGTTACCTGGGGATTAATAAATCATACATGGGGATACCTGGGGATTAATAATTTAAAAGGGGTTACCTGGGGATTAATAATTTACACGTGGGAATACATGCGGTTTATTAATGTATACATGGGGTTACCTGGGAATTATTAATTCATAAATGTGGTTTCCTGGAGAGTAAAAATTTACACATGGGGACCTGGGGATTATTTATACATGGGGTTATCTGGGGATTAAAATTTACTCATGGGGTTACCTGTGGATTAATGATTTACACATGGGGACACCTGGGGTTTATTAATGTATATATAGGGTTACCTGGGAATTATTAATTCATACATGGGGTTGCCTTGGGGGGTTCGGGTCAAAATCCTTACAACCAGGTTCCCTATTGCCAACATCCCGACGGCCAACTTCCAGACAGAACAAGTGCCGGTCATACCAAGTTTCCTACACAACTCCCTGACGGCCAACTTCCAGACATCCAAAATCCCAGCCCCTAACATTAACCCTAACTCCCTAAACCTAAACCTAACCCCCTTCCCATAACTCCCTAAACCTAACCATTACCCTTAACGGTTAGGATTAGAGTCGGGCGCTGGTATTTTGGATGTCTGGAAGTTGGCCGTCAGGGAGTTGTCTGTGTAGGAAACTTGGTATGACCGGCACTTGCTCTGTTTGGAAGTTGGCCGTCGGGATGTTGGCATTAGAGAGCCTGGTTGTAGAGATTTTGTCCGGCATCCCCTTGAGATTATTAATTTATACATAGGATTACCTGGGGATTAATAATTTAAATATGGGATTACTTGAGGATTAATAATTTACACATAGGGTGAATTGGGATTATTAGTTTACACATGGGGTTACCTGGGGATTAATAAATCACACATGGGGTTAACTGGGAATAAATGATTTATACATGGGGTACCTGGGGTTTATTAATTTACACATGGGGTTACCTGGGGATTAATAAATCACACATGGGGTTAACTGGGAATTAATAATTTATACATGGGTTACCTGGGGATTAATAATTTACACATGGGTTACCTGGGGATTCATAATTTACACATGGGGTTACCTGGGGATTAATAATTTACACATGGGTTACCTGGTGATTAATAAATCACACATGGGGTTAACTGGGAATTAATAATTTATACATGGGGTTACCTGGGGATTAATAATTTACACATGGGTTACCTGGGGATTAATAAATCACACATGGGTTTACCTGGCGATTATTAATTTATACATGGGTTTACCTCGGGATTATTAATGTATACATGAGGATACCTAAGGAATAATAATTTACACATATGGTTACCTGGGGATTTTTTATCTACAGATGGGGGGACCTGGGGATTAATAATTTACACATAGAGATATTTGGGGATTAATAATTTACACATGCGAATACCTGGGGATTATTAATTTATACATGTGACTACCTGGGATTATTAATTTATACATGTGGTTACCTGGGAATTATTAATGTATACATGGGGTCACCAGGGACATATTAATTAATACATGGGGGTACCTGGGGATTATTAATTTACACATGGGGTTACCTGATGATTAATAAATCACACATGGGGTTACCTGGGGATTATTATTGTATACATGGGGTTACCTGGAAATAATCATTTTACACATGGGGTTACCTGGGGATTATTAATGTATACATGGGGTTTCCTGGAGTTTAAAAATGTATGCATGAGGGGAGCTGGGGATTATTAATTTATTAAATGGGGTTACCTGGGGATTAATAATTTACACATGGGGATACATAGGGATTATTAATTTATGCATGGTGATACCTGGAGATTAATAAATCACACAAGGGAATACCTGGGGATTATTATTGTATACATGGGGTTACCTGGAAATAATCATTTTATACATGGGGTTACCTGGGAATTATTAATTTACACATGGGGTTACCTGGGGATTATTAATGTATACATGGGGTTACCTGGAAATAATCATTTTATACATGGGGTTACCTGGGAATTATTAATTTACACATGGGGTTACCTGGGGATTATTAATGTATACATGGGGTTTCCTGGAGATTAAAAATGTGTGCATGAGGGGAGCTGGGGATTATTAATTTATTAAATGGGGTTACCTGGGGATTAATAATTTACACATGGGGATACCTGGGGATTAATAATTTACACATGGGGATACCTGGGGATTAATAATTTCCAAATGGGAATACCTGGGGTTTATTAATCTGTTTGGAAGTTGGCCGTCGGGATGTTGATATTAGAGAACCTGGTTGTAGGGATTTTGTCCGGCACCCCCTTGAGATTATTAATTTATACATATGGTTACCTGGGGATTATTAATTTAAACATGGGATTACTTGGGGATTATTGATTTATACATGGTGTGAAATGGGGATTATTAATTTAGACATGGGGTTACCTGGGGATTAATAATTTACACATGGGATTACCTAGGGATTAATAATTTATACATGGGGCTACCTGGGGATTATTAATTTACACATGGGGTTACCTGGGGATTAATAATTTACACATGGGTTACCTGGGGATTAATAAATCACACATGGGTTTACCTAGAGTTTATTAATTTATACATGGGGTTACCTCGGGATTATTAATGTATACATGGGGATACCTAAGGAATAATAATTTACACATATGGTTACCTGGGGATTTTTAATCTACACATGGGGGACCTGGGGATTAATAATTTACAAACGGGTATACCTGGGAATGTAATGTATACATGGGGTTACCTGGGAATTATTAATTTATACATGGGGTTACCTGGGAATTTTTTAGTTTATACATAGGGTACCTAGAGATTAATAATTTACACATGGGGATACCTGGGGATTAATAATTTAAATGGGGTTACCTGGGAGTTAATAATTTTTACATGGGGTTACCTGGGGATTAATAATTTACACATGGGAATACCTGCAGATTATTAATGTATTCATGGGGTTACCTGAGAATTATTAATTCATACATGGGGTTTCCTGGATATTAAAAATTTACACATGGGGTTACCTGGGGATTATTATATACATAGGGTTAACTGGGAATTATTAATTCATAAATGGGGTTGCCTTGGGGGGGTTTGGGTCAAAATCTTTACAACCAGGTTCCCTAATGCCAACATCCCGACGGCCAACTTCCAGACAGAACAAGTGCCGGTCATACCAAGTTTCCTACACAACTCCCTGACGGCCAACTTCCAGACATCCAAAATCCCAGCCCCTAACGTTAACCCTAACTCCCTAAACCTAAACCTAACCCCCTTCCCATAACTCCCTAAACCTAACCATAACCCTTAACGGTTAGGGTGTTAGGATTAGAGTCAGGCGCTGGGATTTTGGATGTCTGAAAATTGTCCGTCAGGGAGTTGTCTGTGTAGGAAACTTGGTATGACCGGCACTTGCTCTGTTTCGAAGTTGGCCGTCGAGATGTTGGCATTAGAGAACCTGGTTGTAGGGATGCACCCCCTTGAGATTATTAATTTATACATAGGGTTACTTTGGGATTAATAATTTAAACATGGGATTACCTGGGGATTATTAATTTATATATGGTGTGAACTGGGGATTATTAATTTAGACATGGGGTTACGTGGGGATTAATAAATCACAAATGGGGATACCTGGGGATTATTAATTTATACATTGAGTTACGTGGGGATTATTAATTTATACACGGGGTTACCTGGGGATTATTAATATATACACTGGGTTACCTAGGAATTAAAATTTACATATGGGGTTATGTGGGGATTAATAGTTTACACATGAGGTTACCTGGGGATTATTAATATATACACCGGGTTACCTAGGAATTAAAATTTACATATGGGGTTACATGGGGATTAATAGTTTACACATGGGGTTACCTGGGGATTATTAGTTTATGCCTGCGGTTACCTGGGGATTAATAATTTACATGGGGTTACCTGGGGATTAATAATTCACACACAGGGTTACTTTGGGATTAATAATTTAAACATGGGGTTACTTGCAGATTATTAATGTATACATGGGGATACCTGCAGATTAATAAAGTATACATGGGGTTACCTGGGAATTATTAATTTACATATGGTGATACCTGGGGATTATTAATTTACACATGGGGTTACCTGGGGATTAATAAATCACACATGGGGATACTTGGGGATTATGAATGTATACATGGGGTTACCTGGCGATTAATATTTTACACACAGTGTTACCTGGGGATTATTAATTTATACATGGGATTTGGGGATTATTATACATGTGGGGCCTGGAGGGATTATTATATATGTGGGGCCTGGGGGGGGTTATTATATATGTAGGGCCAAACTAAACCCTTTTCTGCCAGGAACGTCTCCTGTCCCCAGGGTCCCCCCATTCACCTTGATCCACAGCTTCGGATGTGGAGGACGTGCAGTCGCTTTTCCTCTCTGCCTCTGTCCCAGCATCGGGGAAAGAAATCCAGGCGCTGCTCCAGGATCTCCACGGCACGCTCCAGGCGCTGCTCCAGGATCTCCACGCCCACTCCAAGAGGATTTCCAGGCCATCACAGCAGAACTGAGGAGAGAGTTGAAAGATATTGGTGAGCGCACGGATCTCTTCCAGAGTCTAAACCTCACTATGCTATCTGCCTTCCACCGTACTCGACTGGTGGCCCCGATCTCACCGACAGAATTGACGGAGTCCCTTGCGTCTGTTAAGGAGGGTAAGGCCCCAGGCCCAGATGGATTTACTCCTAAATATTACAGATCCTTCATTGAAATTTTACGCCCCCACCTTCTCTCACACACGACGACATGTCTTTAGCTCTGGACGAGCATCCTCAGACTGGCTGGCTGCAACGATTATTACGATCCCTAAGACATTGCCAGCTGCCCCCCTGTCAGAAATATAGACTGATATCTCTCCTCAACACTGACACCAAACTGGACACTAAAATTTTGGCCAACTGCCCGGCAGATCTCCTACTAACACTAGTGGCTGATGACCAGGTCGAGTTTATTACGAATAGGCAGGGCCCGGATAATATGGTGAAAGTCCTTAACCTGATAGATAACGTTGTTAAGACCCACACCCCGACTCTTCTACTATCACTCGACGCTGAAAAGGCCTCTGATCACCTTCATTGGCTCTTTTTTAGAACAGATGCTGGTGAAATTCGGCCTTTCCACAGAATTGAGAACTGCTATTATGGCCCTGTGTTGGGTCCCCTGTTAACCCAGACGCTGAGGTGCTCCTTCTCCAGATGTTCCCGAATACCCTCTCCAGATGTCAGAAACCCACCTTGGCGCACATTGCTTTCTATCTCCTCCTCTCGAGAGCTGCCAAGTGGACGCCTCAAAGTATCTCTATACTGAATGAGGCTAAGACTAGAATGGGTGAGGTTTCGACTTCGTGATGGTATGGCCAGAGACCTGAGGGGGGACCCCTCGACTGACCCGGGCTTATGCAAATCTCACTGATTTATATGGGATACCTATGCTGTGACGCTGTGATCTGCCCTTACGAGTCCTGCGAACCAACTGCCCAGTGAGGATTTTGTCTGCTGTGGCCTTGTTTTCTTTGTATTACATGTATGCTTGCACTTTGTTCTCTTTTTGTGTTCCCCTCTTTTTCTTTTGTACCCCTTCCCCTTATTTCTGAAAACTAAATAAACTTTTATATTGTGGGGAAAAAAAAGTTTAAGCTTAAAGTACCCCTCCCATAGCATAAAGGTAATAAAACAAGGGTTATCTTCATTTTAGATGTCAAAAAGGGTTTGCGGCACCCAGTGTTTTCTTTTTTGTGGGAAACAGGTCCAAATGGCTCTTTGAGGGTTTAAGGTTGCAGACCCCTGATCTATAGCGTGGTGCTGCAGTAAAGAGAGCAGGGGGCTTCGGCACCTGCATCTCTGTTTTTTACACCACACAAGGTCAGATGAGGGGTCATTGAAAAAGTCAGATGAGGGGTTATTGAAAAAGTCAGATGAGGGGTCATTGGAAGGTTTAGATGAAGGGTCATTGGAAAAGTCAGATGAGGGGTCATTGGAAAAGTCAGATGAGGGGTTATTGAAAAAGTCAGAGGAGGGGTCATTGAAAAAGTCAGAGGAGGGGTCATTGAAAAAGGTCAGATGAGGGGTCATTAGAAGGTTTAGATGAAGGGTCATTGGAAAAGCCAGATGAGGGGTTATTAGAAGGTTTAGATGAAGGGTCAGTGAAAAGGTCAGATGAGGGGGCATTGTAAGGGTCAGGTGAGGGGTCATTGGAAGGGTCAGATGAGTGGTCATCGGAAAGGTCAGATGAGGGGTCATTTGAAAGTTCAGAGTTTGTCCATTTTAACAATACCAAACATGACCATGTAATGTGTAAAAATGCTGAAGTGAGGGGGACGGAGTCGAGCCGGCAAGGGAAATGGCCACTGAGTGAAAGAGCTCCAGCAAAACCCGCCAAATTACCGATCCAACCAACCTATTAACCTGCTGAAAAGGCACCAAAACAGGTACACTCAACCCTGAGACCATGAAGCGCACGCCCAAACCAAAAAAATATGCCGAAATCACGGTGGCGCCGATTTTTTCGTCCCGGATCCGGCACGAGGAATCCTCCCAAGATGGCGCCAAAACGGAACTTCCACATGTGGCGGCCAGTGGGGATGGAGACTCTGAGACATACCCAGCGACTAAAGCAGACATAATGGGCCTTAAGACCTTTATTGCCGCTGAACTGGAGAAAACTTTGCGCTGCCTTACAGCTGACATCCAAGAAATAGGCGAGCGGACTGCCAGACTTGAAGATAAAATGGATCAGGTCATTAGCCACTATAACACTTTATCGGCTCACGCTGACGCCATGGAGGCCAAGGTCCTGTTGGAGATACAACAGCATATATTATACTATGGACTGCAGGTGGCGCTGTTAGTACAGGTTAAATGTGTTCTAAACTCGTTGGTATATGTTAACAGGAAATAAGTCTCTATTGTCTCTGCTTTACTTCCTTCTTCCTTTCTAGCTGTGTGATGATGAAGGATCCTGATATATATCCAGTGACTAATCTGTTATAAGTTGTTTTATTGCTATATGCACAAAGTAAAGTTCTCTACTGCAGATTCACAAGACTCCAGTGCCTCTTTCATACATAACCAACAGGTTATGGCCCAGACACTGAAAACGAAACTACAAATCAGTAAGTGCTGCAGCTATCATCCAAATACCTGCTGTGTGTGAGGAAAGGAGCTGCATCCAATATACTGAAAGATGGCAAGTGGCTCAGATGTGAAATATGCAATAGCAAAGCTAAACAATACCAATTATCAGCTGTGGAAGTTTAAGCTGGAAATGCTGTTATCCAAAGATGATCTGTGGCAGGTGCTGGATACAATCAGACCCACTGACAACCCAGAAGAATGGGACAAAAGAAACAGGCAAGCAAAAGCAGTTATAAGCCTGTTAGTGGAGGATGATCAACTAATCCATATAAGAAAAGAAAACACAGCTAAAGGTATGTGGACTGCGCTACAGAAACTGCACGAGCGTTCAAACTTAAACAGTAAACTATATCTGCTACGTAAACTGTATAAGATGAGGCTGGAAAAAGGCCAGGAAATGTGTGAACATGTGAACGCTATGCTGGAAATTGTGGAGCAATTACGTGCAATTGGAGAAGAAATAAAAGACAATCATGTAGTGGCATTACTATTATGCAGCCTTCCAGAATCATATAGTGCCCTGATAAACGCTCTAGAAACCAGACCAGAGGAAGAACTAACACTGGAATATGCTAAAGGGAAATTAATTGATGAATACAACAGAAAGAAGGAAAATATACGTGGTGAAGAGAATGACAAAACAGAAGTAGCTCTAAAGGTGAATGAAAACACAAAACAAAACAAAGAGACCAGAGTGTGTTTTCGCTGCAAAAGGACAGGTCATTTGAAATATAATTGTTCAATCTGGAAAGCAGAACAGCGAAGGAGAGAGACATTCACAAAAGAAAGAGCTAAAGCAGCCACACAGGAAAGCAAAGACACAGCGTGGAGTGCAAGTTTTAAAGTAACTCAGAATACTACCCCGCATGGATGGTACATTGACTCAGGAGCAACAAGTCACATGACCAGTGATGAGACCTTCTTCACAGAAATTAATTTTAATACAAAAGACAAAGTCTTCCTAGCAAATGGGAAAAGTATTACATCAGAAGGTAAAGGTCAAGGATTTCTGAACTGCATCACACCATCAGGAGGTAACCGAAGCATCCTTGTAAAGAACGTTCTGTATGTTCCAAGTCTAGAAGGAAGCCTCCTATCAGTAAAAAACCTTGCTAACAATGGACTTACAGTACAATTCCGAGGTAATGAATGCACAATTCGAAACAGAAAAGAAATCGTTGCAAAAGGAAGGTTGAATGAACACCTATACAAAATCGTCACTGAACGTGTTCAAGTCAAAACAGTCACTCATAATCCACATGACAAGTGCATCCATCTATGGCACAGACGATTGGGGCATCGAAACTCAGAAGCTATAAAGGAACTTTCTAAGAGAGAATTATCAGAAGACATGATAATGATACCTTGTCCAAAGTTGATGAAGTGCACGTGTTGCATCAAAGCAAAGGCCACACGTACACCACTTCCACAAGCCAGTCAAAGAAAAACCACTAAACCCATGGAACTTATACACAGTGACGTGTGTGGACCAATGAAAACCCCGACACCCAGCGGCAACAAATATTTAATAACCTTCATTGATGACTATTCCAGGTACACAACGACATATCTGATGAAACACAAAAGTGAGACAACTGATAAACTTCAAGAATTTGTAGCGATGACTAGCAACAAATTTCAAAGGAAACCCGGAATAATACGCACGGACAATGGAGGGGAATATATGGGTAAAGAAGTGGAATCATATCTAAAGAAACATGGTATCATACACCAGACAACCGTACCGTACACTCCAGAACAAAACGGTGTAGCTGAAAGAAAAAATCGCACTCTTGTAGAAATGGCCAGATGCATGCTTTCAGATGCCAACCTACACAACAAGTACTGGGGAGAAGCAATAATGACTGCAACATATCTACAGAACAGACTACCATCTAAAGCTATTGAAAGTACCCCTTATGAAATGTGGAACAGATCAAAACCTAGTATAGGTCATATTAGAGTGTTTGGTTGCAAAGCATACGTTTACATTCCAAGTGAAAAACGCTCCAAGTGGGAGAAGAGCCATAGAAGGCATTCTAATAGGCTACAGTGAACAAAGTAAGGGATACAGAATCCTTAATCCAAAGACCAACAAGGTCACAGTAAGCCGCAGTGTTTATTTTGATGAAAGCCAAACATCAGAAATAATGACTCCCGAAAAACACGAAGAAAAGGTGCCGATTGAAATAGCAAGAGATGCTGACCAAAAGGAAACTGTGCAGGAGTCAGACCAAGAAGTGGAACTCACAATTGATGACTTAACTGTTCACAATCCAGTAGAACCGACAGAACAACCAGAAATCAGAAGATCTACTCGGACAACAAAAGGGATCCCACCGCGCAAGCTGTCATACACTGTTAAGACACATGAGACATTTGAACCAACATCTTGGGAAGACATAGATAAACTACCAAAAGGGGAAGCCAATCAGTGGAGAAAGGCGGCTGAAGAAGAACTAAAATCACTTCAGAAAAATGAAACCTGGACTCTCACAGAGCTCCCTCCCGGTCACAAAACTATAGGAAGTAAATGGATTTTTAAAGTGAAGTACGACGCAGAAGGAAACATTCACAGATACAAGGCAAGAGTAGTCGCCAAGGGATATTCCCAGAAATATGGAGAAGATTATGATGAAACATTTGCTCCAGTGGTAAAGCACACAACCATTAGAACATTCCTCAGCATTGCAGCTGAAAAACAAATGCAAGTGAAGCACCTGGATGTCAAAACAGCTTTTCTATATGGAGATATCAAAGAGGAACTCTACATGGAGCAGCCACCAGGGTTTAATACAGGACAGAACCTTGTGTGTAAACTGCAAAAGAGCATCTATGGTCTCAAACAAGCAGCAAGAATGTGGAATGAAAAAGTGAACGAAGTACTCACAACAGAAGGATTTTCAAGAAGTAACGCTGATCCATGCCTGTATTCAAAGAATCAAGACAACAAATGGATCTACCTACTAATTTATGTTGATGACATCATAATTTGTTTTGAACAAGAAGGGGATTATGATCAAATAACTAGCACATTGAAACAAAACTTTGAGATTAAAGAGCTTGGGAACATTGCTCACTATTTAGGAATCCAAATCGAGAAAGAAGAAGACGGAAGTTATCTTCTTCACCAAAGTCAGAAAATTACAGATATTCTAGCAGAGTTTCACATGCAAGATGCAAAAGAGGTGAAAACGCCTATGGAACCAGCTTATCAGAAAGACAATGGAATGGAAAACTTGTTACCTAACAATGAGAAGTACCGCAAAGCAATTGGAAAATTGTTATACATTGCAACTGTGACAAGACCAGACATTGCCGCAGCATTGAGTATACTCTGTAGAAAAGTTTCAACACCCTGTCAACGTGATTGGAATGCCGTAAAAAGGGTGATACAGTATCTAAAAGGAACAATTCATATGAAACTGCGACTGCCAGCAACACCCAATGCAAACTTAATTGGATATGTAGATGCTGACTGGGCCGGAGATATCACAGACCGCAAATCTACTACTGGTTACATCTTCCAGTACGGAGAAGGAACCATCAGCTGGTCTAGTCGAAAACAAGCGACTGTTGCACTCTCTTCAACTGAAGCAGAATACATAGCAGCAGCACATGCATGTCAAGAAGCAATTTGGATTCGTCAACTTCTATTAGACATGGGACTGGATATGTCTAAACCGATACCCATCTTTGAAGACAACCAGGGATGTATAAAGTTGACACAATCAGAAAGGATCAACCCTAGAACCAAGCACATAGACGTAAAATATCATCTGCTCAGGGACACACAAGAGCAAGGACTTATCGATATTCAGTATTGCCCATCAGAAGAGATGACTGCAGATGCACTCACCAAACCGTTGCCAAAGGAACGTTATTGTTTTCTTCAAAAGAAGCTGAATGTTGTATGATTATGCACATGCTGTTGAGAAGGGGTGTTGGAGATACAACAGCATATATTATACTATGGACTGCAGGTGGCGCTGTTAGTACAGGTTAAATGTGTTCTAAACTCGTTGGTATATGTTAACAGGAAATAAGTCTCTATTGTCTCTGCTTTACTTCCTTCTTCCTTTCTAGCTGTGTGATGATGAAGCATCCTGATATATATCCAGTGACTAATCTGTTATAAGTTGTTTTATTGCTATATGCACAAAGTAAAGTTCTCTACTGCAGATTCACAAGACTCCAGTGCCTCTTTCATACATAACCAACAGGTCCTTATGCTGGAAGAGGCCCTCGAGGATCAGTCAAACCATTCCCGGCGGAATAACATACGCCATCGGGGGCTACCCGAATCGATCACGGCCGAGCACCTCTCTTCCACACTCACAGGCATCGTGAAGCGACTTTTACCGGACCTCCCACAGGTTAAATTACTTTCTGATCGGCTACACAGAACGCTGGGCCCCAGACAGGAGAAGAACGCACAACCTCGGGATGTGGTGGCAAGATTTCACTACTACCCAACTAAAGAAGCATTGCTTAAAATAACCAGAGATCAGAATGTGGACTATGATGGCTCCCCGCTCTCCTTTAATCAGGACTTATCCCCTTCTACCCTAGCGCGTCGCAGGGAATGGAGAGAAGTTACAGGACTCCTTCGACAAAAAGAAATTCGATACGCCTGGGGATTTCCTTTCAAAATTCTGGTCTCCAGAAACAACCGCACCCATGTGTTTTCTCGCCTCCACCAAGCAAACGATGACCTCCGCCTCTTCGACATCCCAGTGCCGCGGGCCCTAGAGGAGCTGGGACCTCCGCTGCCACTCCCTCGCCTGGATCAGGACTGGTCCACGGTAGCGGATTGACCGTGGAACGTTTGGAACCGGCCCACACTTGGAGCCTTGGCGATGGCTTCCACTACTTTTTTGGTACCCGTCCCCGGAATCAACGGCATCTTCTCCCCCCTTGCTGGGGCCTTCCTAGATTCCTGGATGGACATTCATGGGTATCACGTTTCCTCTGTTTAGACATAAGGTCTCTCGTTTCATAAGAATGCAGGTTAATGTTTTATATGCTTTCATATAGCTAAACTGGTTGGAGCTTATGCTCCTCGTTACTCTTATAGTTTTCATGTTCGGCGGGCGGTCGGTGGCCCCCCCTAACCAATTCTGGTTTTGTTCCAGATGGCCGCCGGCTTCCCTCCTCTTCACTTCTCCTCCCCCGCCATACCTCCACTTCGGTATCCCTGTTCGGGTGGTACTCCCTTCTCCCCCCGTGGCTGCCCACCACAGGGTTTTCTATCCCTCTCTCTCTTTTTTTCTTCCCTTATTGGGGGCGCTATCTCTAGACCCTCTTCTCTTCCTTCTCCTATTCAAGGTATTCTGTTAAAGATATTTGAACCACTATCACGATGGCTCCGGTAAATGTACTATCCCTTAATGTTAAAGGCCAATTCCCCTCGTAAAAGGCGTCTGCTATTTCGCGAACTAAAGCGAAAATCGATTGATATTGCCTTGTTACAAGAAACTAGGATTTCTAAACACGCGGCCTTCCGCCTTTCGGACCCATCCTACTCCAGAGTTTATTTAGCATGCGCCACCCCCAAGCGTAATGGGGTCGCTGTCTTAATCCGAACCACTTGTACCATTATCATCACAGATTCTCAAACCGATGACGCGGGCCGCTGTGTGGTTATGACGGGAACGGTTTCTGGTCAGCAATACACGTTTGCCTCAGTGTATGGTCGTAATGTCATGTCCCTGATGCAAATTTTTGGTCCTCCACCCACACTTTCATTTCAACACATTCGAAAGGCCATACTATCCTCGGGGGAGACTTTAACGCGACCATATGTCCACCGCTAGATAGATCTAGTTCCCACCTTGACCGTACTTCTCACCTCCCCTCACCTCAGGATAAACAATTCTTTCATTTCGTCCATAATTTGGGCTATGTAGACGTGTGGAGGGTTCAGCACCCCACTGTCACGGATTACACGTATTACTCCCCTGTTCATTCCACCTACTCCAGAATAGATTGCTTATTGATATCCACTTCTTGTCTCCCTCTGGTCCTCTCCTCTTCCATAGGCTCCATTACATGGTCGGACCACGCTGACACCTCCCTAGAGCTGCGGCCCTTTGCTCCTACAAAGGGTCGTCGCTGGCGTTTAGACCCCTTTTTGTTAGACAACCGGGAGTGAAGGAGGCGGTAGCTGACACACTACGGGAATATTTTCTCCTTAATGATACAGAAGACACATCCACTCAGACTCTGTGGGCTGCTCATAAACCGGTGGTCCGAGGCTCACTTTTAAGCTTAGCATCTCACATTAAGAAGCAAAAATTTGCGGATATTCACAGTCTTCAGGGCCAACTCCATGAGAGGGAGATGACCCATAAGGCCTCCCCTTCACAGACACTTATGCCGCCCTGACTCAGGTTAGACAGACCCTGAATGGTTTATTTCTCGATGATGTTGGCCGCTCGCTTCTGTGGTCCAAAAGAAAATATTATGAGAGAGCCAATAAAATGGACACCCCGCTAGCGTGCCTCCTTAACCCTAGACCACATTCACAGACACTGCCCCCTTTAACAAATAGCATAGGTGCCCAACTAACCACCCCAGATGACATTAGAGACGCTTTTACAAAATACTTTGCATCCATCTATGACCACACTCGCTCTCATACTACCTCAGACCCTTCTTTATTACAGAGCATAGAGGATTACCTCTCCCAAGCCTCACTCCCTTCACTGACTACAGAGCAGGCAACCACCTTAGCCTCCCCTATTACTGAAGAGGAACTGAGTAACGCCCTAAAATTGATGCAGCCTCACAAGGCCCTGGGCCCGGATGGTCTCACATATAAGTATTACAAAGTTTTCCCGGACATCTTATACCCACAATTACTCAAACTGTTTAATGACCTTATGGATGGCAATGTCCCTCCCGGAGAATCCTTGTTGGCCTCGATAGTCTTACTACCCAAACCCGGTAAAGATCACCATAAGACTGAAAACTACAGACCCATATCCCTCATTAACACAGACTTGAAATTATTTGCCAAAATCCTTTCCCTCAGGCTTGACCCATACCTTAGCTTTTTTATACACCCTGACCAGGTGGGTTTCATGCCCAATCGTCAGGCATATGAAAACACCAGGAGGGCGGTGGACCTGGTGTGGAGGGCCGTGGACTCTCGGACGCCTTCTCTGTTTCTCTCCTTGGACGCAGAGAAGGCGTTTGATAGAGCGGAATGGCCTTTTCTTTTTTCTCTTTTGCGACATGTTGGCCTCCCAAACGCCTTTTTGACAGCAATTTGGGCTCTGTACTCCTTCCCCTCTGCTCAAATTTGGCTTCCTGGCTCTGACCCTCTCCCTTTCCTGATAGCCAATGGTACGAGACAGGGATGTCCCCTGTGAAGGAACCGTTCCCTTCCGTCGGTCCTGGCTCTCCAGACACCCCTTCGTTGCGGTCAGCCCAGCTACTGGGAGCGCTGTCCTCAGCGCCTCGAGCAGCTTGACCGGCCTGCTTCTGTTCCTCTGCCCTGGAGCCGTTAGGAATCTCCAGAAGGCCGCTCTCTGCCTTCTGAGGGTGATAGTGTAGTGTAGCGTCGCTGAATGAAACACCAAACGCGGTTGTATGTTCCAACAGGATCCTCTCTCTCTGAGCTTGAGAGTTCTCTGACTCCTTTTAATGAACAACGCCACCATTTATGCTGAAGTACAACAGTCATAATTTGCATACCCATACTAATTACTAGCATACCCATACTAATTAGATTATGTCAGTTATTTACAATAAACATTCTTCACATTCTCTTAGCCTTCAATTCACACAACATTTGTATATCCATTGTTCTAGCACATCAGATTAAACACACTATCAGAGATCCCTTGAATTAAACATGCAGCTAGATAATGGGGAAAACCCTGATGCATAAATTACACAGCAGCAAAGCTTGTTTACTGTATACACAAAACACATTTACCTACAGGAATATAGTATTTTAAAACCAAAGCTATGTCATTTAACACTAAACTAAATTAACTAAAACCAAACGATGTAAAATATATTTAAAATCACACGATATAAATGAACATAAAGTCTCTTGGGGTTTGAAGCATGGAGCGTTACATCAACTCCATGACATATGTCCCTATGGTGCAACGGCACTGAAGAGTCCACAGTAACCCCAGCGTCATTAAAGCTGTCCCTGGCTGACGGTCCTGGGGTTTGTGGCCGAGCCTCTTGGGGCATCCCGTGACATCCCCTCTCCCCCACTCTGTTTGAACTATACCTCGAACCGCTCCTCCAACATATACGACTAAACCCGGAGATACATGGCATTACAATACGCTCTGACACCTTTAAAGTTTCGGCTTTTGCGGATGACATCCTTTTATCCCTGTCCCAACCCCTGGTCTCTACATCTCATCTGTTCAGGGCCCTAGACGAATACACCAAACTATCCGGTTACAAAATCAACGTAAATAAATCTGAGGCCTTCACGATTCACGTCCCTCCCTCAATGTACGATTCTCTCTACACCTCCTATCCCATTCGTTTCTCCTCCTCTTCCTTCAAATATCTTGGCATTGTACTCACTAATGATCCTGGCACTCTTTATGATACTAACTATAAAGTGATATGATCGCAACTTAAGAAGGATTTGGAATGTTGGGATAGATATCAGATATCGTGCGTGGGTTGTATTTACTGCATCAAGATGAACGTTTTACCGCGCTTGTTATACTTTTTTCAGTTTTACCAGTGGCGCTCGACTCTAACGATATCCGGGATATGCAACGAAGCCATAGATTCTTTTATTTGGCAGGGTAAAAGACACAGGATCGCCAGGGCTACCTTGTACAGACCGAAGGAGGTGGGGGGCCTTGGATTGCCATGCTTATTTTCATACTATTATGCCGCCCAGTTTGCCCAGATTGTGGCCTGGCACTCCCCCCCTAGCAACCCGGCGCTGGGTAGACCTGGAACGTGGCCTGATGTACCCAAGTCGACCTCATATGTGGATGTGGCTCTCTAAGACACAACGTCCTCTATTGAACACCTCCTGTCCAACCATTATCAATTTCCTTCGGCTATGGGACAAATTGGCGACTAAATGCGATCTCACATCCTTTCCCTCTCCTTTGCAACCCATTTTACGAAATCCAGACTTCCCTCCTGGACTTTCTTCAACTCGAGAGGGCTGGCAGGGGTCCACCTTCACGAGGATCTGCCATCTCTATCCTAAAGGACAAGTGATTCAGCCATCGGACCTTCCGCCCCACTACAACCCGAAACTTTGCATCCCCTGCCGTACATGCAACTGCGGGCATATTATTATTATTATTATTATTCTTTATTTATAAAGCGCCAGCATATTCCGCAGCGCTGTACAATAAGCACAGTATAGACAGGGTTACAATACATTGAACAACATTTGACAAACAGTACAGGAGGAGATGAGGGCCCTATTCCCGTAGGAACTCACAATCTGGGAGGGTTGGGGTTGGAAACAGGAGGAGAGGACTGTAAGGTGAGAGTGATTGATGATTGCGTCAGTGAGTTGGGTGGTAGGCTTCCCTAAATAGGAACGTTTTAAGGGAGCGTTTGAAGGAAGAGAAGTTAGGGGAAAGTCTGACAGTACGAGGGAGAGCGTTCCAGAGAGTGGGGGCTGCGCGTAAGAAATCCTGCAGTCTATCATGGGAAGAGGTGATGCGGTGAGAAGCTAGGCGCAGGTCACTGTTTGACCTTAGGGAGCGGGCTGGGGTGTATTTGGTGATTAGTGAGGACAGGTAGTGGGGAGCTGAGTTAGTGAGGGTTTTGTAGCATATGCTACTCAATCTCACATCAGATCTGCAGCCATTACCACGCCCTCTTACTTCGAACGCTTATGCCTCCGAGGCCTGTATCCTAAAGGATTAATCTCTACACTTTATCACCAACTTACTGCCCTCTTGGACTGGAGAGAATTGCGCTACATCCAAGCTTGGGAACGGGATCTCGGGGAGGAATTGGAGGTTGATGAATGGGGAGATATTTGTGAGGCCATGCGGAGTGTTTCAGTCTGCACATCACATCAAGAACAACTCATCAAAACAATATTCCGCTGGTAAACCATGCCCGTTCAAATTTCACATATGTCTGGGATGACACCGGACCTTTGCTGGAGAGGCTGTGGACAGAAAGGCACCTACATCCATATGTGGTGGTTCTGCCCATTGATCCAACGCTTTTGGGACCAGACACACACGCTTCTTCAGGCAGTATTACCGATAGAAACTTCTATGGACCCTTGGACTTATCTATTATCTAGACCCGCACTGGATTTATCAAGACACGATAACAAATTAATGGCCAAGATCACTCTCGCGGCTCGCCGCGTCATTGCTAAACACTGGAACTGCCCACAGATCACTCCCTTTTCAAAAATCTACCCTATGATCAGGGATGCACAACTAATGGACGAACTCACAGCTATCACAACTCGTACCCTACCGAATTACTACAAAATCTGGTCACATTGGATAGACCAAATTGGTTCAGCTTGAATTAGACTCGCACTTTATTGAATTATTATTATAGATGACACTTAGTATATTACAAAATGAATTTGCGTAAGACACTTGATACCTTGCAATCTTCTTTCTCTGCTTCTTGACTCTCTTTCTCCTCCTTTGTTCCTCTCTCTCTTTCACTCTATATCTCTCTCATGGGTTTGGGCGCCCCATCTCTTACCTTTTCCCCCCTTTATTATTATATATGTGGATATAAGATTTTTATCTCGTTTGATTTATATGTGACAATCCTCTTTATAAATGTAATAAAAATTATATTAAAAAAAAAAATGCTAAAGTGTAAAAAAAAAAAAAGAAAGATATATAAGATTTCCTAATATCCCT
The DNA here is from genome assembly GCA_009667805.1 of Leptobrachium leishanense. Lineage (NCBI taxonomy): Eukaryota > Metazoa > Chordata > Amphibia > Anura > Megophryidae > Leptobrachium > Leptobrachium leishanense. The sequence goes on from CM019064.1 coordinate 391,291,865, forward strand.
GTGCTCAGGCCGTGGCATTAAGTGTTTTTACCTATAAAAAACACAATGTCGCTGCGGTAACTCACCTTCTCACTTTTTTTGGAGAGTGGGGGCACTCCAGACTTCTTTACTAACAGGCTCCTGAGAAGTAACTCCAACCCTGCACAGAGATCAGATCCCTAACCCAGGTCTATGACATTGTCACTGCTGATGAGATCACAATGCTTGTGGCAATGCAGATGAACATTCCGGAACAACAGATGAACATTCCACAACAGCAGATGAACATTCCACAACAGAAGTTGTTGTTGTTCTGTACCTTTAACCTCCTCATGACTGGGAGTTTTTCAGAGTTTCTGTGCTTCAATAAAAGAAAGCCCTTTCAGGGTGTCGTGCTGTCGGCCGCCCCACAACCCAAAAATAACCCCCCCCCCACGAGTCACAGACGGCGAGGTGAACTTATCGCCACGTGATTCTTAAATTATTATCATTGTTTTTTTAACTTTTCTTCCTTTCAATAAGATCCTTTTGTGATCATTGAATGTGATCATTGAATTAGGGACGGCTTAATACACCCCGTGCCGGGAAAGGGTTAACGTATCATACAGTCCTAACCTTGTGACACATTTATCATTCCAAACTAATGAAATTAGGGATGCCTGACCTGTAGACACAGATACCCACACAACATAACACACACACATATCACATAATATACAAATGAATACAGCATAAATATATATACTGTATATATAATATTCCTGGTACAAACTTGAACTGGCAGCGCTCTGGGGAATATTATATGAGCTATGTGTTGCACCGGGCCAGGGACAAGACATATAGAAGAATATATTTATATATATATATATATATAAAACTGTTTCTGTCTGTCGCAGTCATCGTAGGACGCAATGGGCATCCAGCACAGCTGAATGGGACTCCCAGTGGAGAGCCAAGAAACTGCAGCTCCTCCTTCAGAGCAGTGAATAAATTAACATTATTTAAGTTTGGGGATGAATGGTCAAACTAGAGTGCTTAGCTGACTTGAGTGGACACGCTTGCATGTATACAGAGGTGCACAATCTCTCTATATAACACAATGTGCACAATCCGTCTGCATATCACAATGATTTTTTTAATGCTCTCTGTATAACACAATGAGATAATCAGGGTTATTCAAAGAGAATTGAAAAGTCACTGCCCGTTAGGTGACTTTTTGTTCCCTGCAATTCGGCGCCATTCGGCTATCCTAGTTCGCCGACCCTACGGTGTATTCAGCAAGCACCACAAGGCCGCCGTACTACAGGGAAAACCCGCCACAAACCTCACAAGGTCAGATGAGGGGTCACTGGAAGGGACAGATGAAGGGTCATTGAAAAGGTCAGATGAGGGGTCATTGAAAAATACAGATGAGGAGTTATTGAAAAGGTCAGATGAGGGGGTCATTGAAAAGGTCAGATGAGGGGTCATTAGAAGGTTTAGATGAAGGGTCATAGAAAAGGTCAGATAAGGGGTCATTGGAAGGGACAGATGAAGGGTCATTGAAAAGGTCAGATGAGGGGTCATTGAAAAATTCAGATGAGGAGTTATTGAAAAGGTCAGATGAGGGGGTCATTGAAAAGGTCAGATGAGGGGTCATTCGAAGGTTTAGATGAAGGGTCATAGAAAAGGTCAGATGAGGGGGTCATTGAAAGGGACAGATGAAGGGTCATTGAAAAGGTCAGATGAGGGGTCATTGAAAAATTCAGATGAGGAGTTATTGAAAAGGTCAGATGAGGGGTCATTAGAAGGTTTAGATGAAGGGTCATAGAAAAGATCAGATGAGGGGGTCATTGGAAACGTTAGATGAGGGGGTCATTGGAAAAGTCAGATGAGGGGGTCATTGGAAAAGTCAGATGAGGGATCATTGGAAAAGTCAGATGAGGGGTCATTGGAATGGTCAGATTGAGGGGTCATTGGAAGGTCAGATTGAGGGGTCATTGGAAAGGTCAGATGAGGGGTCATTGGAAGGGTCAGATGAGGGGTCATTGGAAAGGTAAGATGAGGGGTCATTGGAAGAATCAGATGAGGGGTCATTGAAAATCTCAGATGAGGGGTCATTGGAAAAGTCAAATAAGGGGATATTGGAAAAGTCAGATGAGGGGTCATTGGAAGAGTCAGATGAGGGGTCAATGGAAAGGTCAGATGAGGGGTCAGTGGAAAGGTCAGATGAGGGGACATTGGAAGGGTCAGATGAGGGGTCATTGAAAAGCTCAGATGAGGGGTCATTGGAAAAAGTCAAATAAGGGGATATTGGAAAAGTCAGATGAGGGGTCATTGGAAGAGTCAGATGAGGGGTCAATGGAAAGGTCAGATGAGGGGTCAGTGGAAAGGTCAGATGAGGGGACATTGGAAGGGTCAGATGAGGGGTCATTGAAAAGCTCAGATGGGTCATTGGAAAAAGTCAAATAAGGGGATATTGGAAGAGTCAGATGAGGGGTCATTGGAAGAGTCAGATGAGGGGTCAATGGAAAGGTCAGATGAGGGGTCAGTGGAAAGGTCAGATGAGGGGACATTGGAAGGCTCAGATGAGGGGTCATTGGAAGGGTCAGATGAGGGTTCATTGGAAAGGTCAGAGTTTGGCCTTTTTAACAATACCAATCACGACCATAAAATGTGTAAAAATTATAAAATGTAAAAAAAAAAAAATGATATGTAAGATTTCCTAATCTCCCTATGCTCAGGCCGTGGCAATAAGTGCGTTTACCTATAAAAAACACAATGTCGCTGTGTAACTCACCTTCTCACATTTTTTTGCAGAGGGGGGCCCTCCAGACTTCTTTACTAACAGGCTCCTGAGAAGTAACTCTGACCCTGCACAGACCTCAGATCCCTGACCCAGGTCTATGACATTGCCACTGCTGATTACATCACAATGCTTGTGGCAATGCAGATGAACATTCCGGAACAGCAGATGAACATTCCACAATGGCAGATGACCATTCCACAACAGAAGTTGTTGTTGTTTTCGTGTACCTTTAACCCCCTCATGACTGGGAGTTTTTCAGAGGTTCTGTGCTTCAATAAAAGAAAGCCCTTTCAGGGTGTTGTGCTGCCAGCCGCCCCACAACCCAAAAATAACCGACCCCCCACGAGTTACAGAGGGCGACGTGAGCTTATCGCCGCGTGACTCTTAAATTATTATCATTGTTTTTTTTTAACTTTTCTTCCTTTCAATAAGATCCTTTTGTGATCATTGAATGTGAGCAATCACTGCTAAAGGTAAAACATGCAGCATTCTTCGGCCTTTTCACAGAGAATAAAGCGCGTAAAGAATGTGACGTGTGATTAAAATAAAATAAAAACATAATATGACGGGTTTCCTCCATGTGCCGGGAAAGGGTTAACGTATCATACAGTCCTAACCTTGTGACACATTTATCATTCCAAACTAATGAAATTAGGGATGCCTGACCTGTAGACACAGATACCCACACAACATAACACACACACATATCACATAATATACAAATGAATACAGCATAAATTTATATACTGTATATATAATATTCCTGGTACAAACTTGAACTGGCAGCGCTCTGGGGAATATTATATGAGCTATGTGTTGCACCGGGCCAGGGACAAGACATATAGAAAAATATATTTATATATATATATATATATAAAACTGTTTCTGTCTGTCGCAGTCATCGTAGGACGCAATGGGCATCCAGCACAGCTGAATGGGACTCCCAGTGGAGAGCCAAGAAACTGCAGCTCCTCCTTCAGAGCAGTGAATAAATTAACATTATTTAAGTTTGGGGATGAATGGTCAAACTAGAGTGCTTAGCTGACTTGAGTGGACACGCTTACATGTATACAGAGGTGCACAATTTCTCTGTATAACACAATGTGCACAATCCGTCTGCATAACACAATGATTTTAATGCTCTCTGTATAACACAATGAGATAATCAGGGTTATTCAAAGAGAATTGAAAAGTCACTGCACGTTAGGTGACTTTTCGTTCCCTGCAATTTGGCGCCATTCGGCTATCCTAGTTCGCCGACCCTACGGTGTATTCAGCAAGCACCACAGGGCCGCCGTACTACAGGGAAAACCCGCCACAAACCCCACAAGGTCAGATGAGGGGTCATTGGAAGGGACAGATGAAGGGTCATTGAAAAGGTCAGATGAGGAGTTATTGAAAAGGTCAGATGAGGGGGTCATTGAAAAGGTCAGATGAGGGGTCATTAGAAGGTTTAGATGAAGGGTCATAGAAAAGGTCAGATGAGGGGTCATTGGAAGGGACAGATGAAGGGTCATTGAAAAGGTCAGATGAGGGGTCATTGAAAAATTCAGATGAGGAGTTATTGAAAAGGTCAGATGAGGGGGTCATTGAAAAGGTCAGATGAGGGGTCATTAGAAGGTTTAGATGAAGGGTCATAGAAAAGGTCAGATGAGGGGGTCATTGGAAGGGACAGATGAAGGGTCATTGAAAAGGTCAGATGAGGAGTTATTGAAAAGGTCAGATGAGGGGGTCATTGAAAAGGTCAGATGAGGGGTCATTAGAAGGTTTAGATGAAGGGTCATAGAAAAGGTCAGATGAGGGGGTCATTGGAAACGTCAGATGAGGGGGTCATTGGAAAAGTCAGATGAGGGATCATTGGAAAAGTCAGATGAGGGGTCATTGGAATGGTCAGATTGAGGGGTCATTGGTAGGGTCAGATTGAGGGGTCATTGGAAAGGTCAGATGAGGGGTCATTGGAAGGGTCAGATGAGGGGTCATTGGAAAGGTAAGATGAGGGGTCATTGGAAGAGTCAGATGAGGAGTCATTGAAAATCTCAGATGAGGGGTCATTGGAAAAGTCAAATAAGGGGATATTGGAAAAGTCAGATGAGGGGTCATTGGAAGAGTCAGATGAGGGGTCAATGGAAAGGTCAGATGAGGGGTCAGTGGAAAGGTCAGATGAGGGGACATTGGAAGGGTCAGATGAGGGGTCATTGAAAAGCTCAGATGAGGGGTCATTGGAAAAAGTCAAATAAGGGGATATTGGAAAAGTCAGATGAGGGGTCATTGGAAGAGTCAGATGAGGGGTCAATGGAAAGGTCAGATGAGGGGTCAGTGGAAAGGTCAGATGAGGGGACATTGGAAGGGTCAGATGAGGGTTCATTGGAAAGGTCAGAGTTTGGCCTTTTTAACAATACCAAACACGACCATAAAATGTGTAAAAATGATAAAATGTAAAAAAAAAAAAAAATGATATGTAAGATTTCCTAATCTCCCTATGCTCAGGCCGTGGCATTAAGTGCGTTTACCTATAAAAAACACAATGTCGCTGTGTAACTCACCTTCTCACATTTTTTGCAGAGGGGGGCCCTCCAGACTTCTTTACTAACAGGCTCCTGAGAAGTAACTCTGACCCTGCACAGACCTCAGATCCCTGACCCAGGTCTATGACATTGTCACTGCTGATGACATCACAATGCTTGTGGCAATGCAGATGAACATTCCGGAACAGCAGATGAACATTCCACAACAACAGATGAACATTCCACAATGGCAGATGACCATTCCACAACAGAAGTTGTTGTTGTTTTCGTGTACCTTTAACCCCCTCATGACTGGGAGTTTTTCAGAGGTTCTGTGCTTCAATAAAAGAAAGCCCTTTCAGGGTGTTGTGCTGCCAGCCGCCCCACAACCCAAAAAATAACCGACCCCCCACGAGTTACAGAGGGCGACGTGAGCTTATCGCTGCGTGACTCTTAAATTATTATCATTGGGTTTTTTTAACTTTTCTTCCTTTCAATAAGATCCTTTTGTGATCATTGAATGTGACCAATCACTGCTAAAGGTAAAACATGTGGCATTCTTCGGCCTTTTCACATAGAATAAAGTGCGTAAAGAATGTGACGTCTGATTAAAATAAAATAAAAACATAACATGACGGGTTTCCTCCATGGAACAATGGACGTCCAGCATCCAGGGGTCAAGTCACACCAGAATAATAATAATAAGTGTGGGAGATCATTCGGATTCCTGTCCCCATTAGTCACGAACACACACACATACATTCGGGCACGCACTCACATTCATGTACACTCTCACACTAACAACCACTATCACACCCAGATATAACTAATCGTCACAGGCCCCACTGCAAAATGTATGTCCACGCCACCCCATTACCCTCTACAGACAAACATTTGTGACACATGCCCCCCATTCACATATACGCTGCACGGATGCCGCCCATCCACATATACTCTGCATGCATGCCCCCATCCACATATACACTGCACACATGCCCCTATCTACAAATACACTGCACACATGCCCCCATCCACATATACGCTGCACACATGCCCCCATCCACATATACCCTGCACACATGCCTCCATCCACATATACACTGCACACATGCCCCACATCCACATATACACTGCACACATATACGCTGCACGGCTTTGGGTCGAAATCCCTACAACCAGGTTCCCTAATGCCAAAATCCCGACGGCCAACTTCTCTACACAGACAACTCCCTGACAGCCAACTTCTCTACACGGCCAACTTCCCTACACAGACAACTCCCTGATGGGCAACTTCAAGACATTCAAAATCCCAGCGCCTAACACTAACCCTAATCCTAATCCTACTCCCTAACCCCCCTAAACCTAGCCCTAACCCTAACCCCCCTAAACCTAGCCCTAACCTTAACCCCCCTAAACCTAGCCCTAACCTTAACCCCCTAAACCTAGCCCTAACCTTAACCACCTGTAAACCTAGCCCTAACCCCCTAAACCTAGCCCTAACCCCCCTAAACCTAGCCCTAAACCTCCAAATCTAGCCCTAACCCTAACCCTTCCAAACCTAGCCCTAACCCTCCTTAATCTAGCCCTAACCCCTAAACCTAGCCCTAACCCTAGCCCCCTAAACCTAGCCCTAACCCTAACCCCCCTATACCTAGCCTTAACCCTAAACCTAGCACTAACCCTTACCCCCTAAACCTATACCTAACCCCCCCTAAACCTAGCCCTTACCCCTCTAAACCTAGCCCTAACCCCTCTAAACCTGGGGTTAGGGTGTTAGTATTAGGGTTAGCCGCTGGGATTATGGATGTCTGGAAGTTGGCCGTGTATGGAAGTTGGGATGTCCGACACTTGTTCTGTCTGGAAGTTGGCCGTCGGGATGTTGGCATTAGGGAACCTGGCTGTAAGGATTTTATCCGACACCCACGCTGCACACATGCCCCCATCCACATATACGCTGCACACATGCCCCTATCCACATATATGCTGCACACATGCCCCCATCCATATATACGCTGCACACATGCCCTCCATCCACATATACACTGCACACATGCCACCCTATCCACATATACACTGCACACTGTAACGGGCGCTGTAGCATTCACACAAGAGTAGCGGAGTTGAGATCGTAATGGAGAGAGATATCTGCTTGACGGTTACAAAACAATCGGTATACACAGACTTATTCTTCAAAGCCAAGGAGTATAAAATCAAAACAGATTTGCAACTAAGCTCAAATGGTTTCAAGACCAAAAGACAACTTAGTGCACATACAGAAACTATAAATAATACAGATGACTTCAATACCTGAGTATTATTTTCAAGCTGGTCTCCCAGCAGAGTTCTTTGACAGTCAATGAATTGTGCAGACTGCAGGGCAGTCACATAACTGGCAGACTTAGCGTTTTCAGACAAACCCAACTAGGTATACAGTAACTTGTTATGATGACCAGAGTCTGCTGACAAAAGTGCTGGTATAGAGCTTTTAATAACCTGGGTACACTTGGCGTGTTTATCACAATAATACGTAGCAGAAAACAAACTGTACTCTTCTTTCAGTGATCGCACATAAAGACAGGATAACACAAATTCGAAGGCCTTGGGTATGGAACACAACCCCAACTGCAGATATTACCCCAGAGCGAGATGGGTATATACCAAGGTGGCGGGCAAAACCCCAAGCGGCATACATAGGATTAAACATACAACGCGCAGCACTAGAAACCGATATTCGATAAGCAGAAGAATGGTCAAAGGCAAGCCGGGTCAAAAGGTGTTTTAGGCGGACTTCACTACTAGGGAGCAAAAGGTGTTTTAGCCGGGTTTCATTACTGGAGGCAAAATGTCCAGTCAGTGCGGTGTGGAGAACCTGTGCGGTGCTGAATTGATTGGATTCGGTGCCACAGGCCAATTGACAGCGAAATACGGTGGAGTACGGCGAACTTCGGTGCTAGCAAAATTGTCCCATAGAGAACCATTGAAATGAATGATTCCTATGTACAAATTGCCAAAGTGTGGCGAAACACTAATTATTATTCGTAGCTTTTAACTCTTATAACCCTAATCTAACACCACTTAAGCAACATTTATAGATTTTTTTAGCTAACTAAGTCGATCCAAAACTACGAAACAAAATGGTAGTTGAACGAATTCCATTTCGGACAAACTTTTATTCAGCTATAACGAAACAAATTTTTTAGCCATGCACACCTTTAGACTAAACTACTAGGGCCAGATCGTCCTTCTAGAGGGGGTAAAAACTGCTGGCAACAGTTTGAGAGAAATGTCTCCCTTTCCCTGGATCAACAAGAGGCACTAGGTCCTACGGCTTCATTTGACTACTAGGGGCGCAAAAGGTCCTTGAGAGGGAAGTCAAGCTAGCTTGTTCACACTGAGCTAGTTAGTTTGAACGCTCCTTGAAAAAGGTCCTTCTAGAGGATGTAAATACTGTTGGCAACAGTTTGAGAGCAATGTCTCTCCTTTCCCTGAATCAAGAGGCACAAGGTCCTTCAGCTTGACGGGACTACTAGAGGTTAAAAGGTCCTTCAGAGTGGAGCCAAGCTAGCTTGTTCACACTGAAATAGCTAGTTTGAACGCTCCTTGAAAAAGTTCCTTCTAGAAGGTGTAAATACTGTTGGCAACAGTTTGAGAACAATGTATCTCCTTTCCCTGGATCACCAGGAGGCACAAGGTCCTTTGGCTTGACTGGACTACAAGGGGATAAAAGGTCCTTCGGCCTGACTGCATTACTAGGGGTTAAATCGTCCTTGAGAGGGGAGGCAAACTAGCTTGTTCACACTGAGCTAGGTAGTTTGAACACTCCTTGAAAAAGGTCCTTCCAGGTATTTTACAAATAGCCGCTTCAGTGTGAGCAGGCTAGTTGTAGTCACTATGCAGGACATCGCCACTAGTGGGCAAAAGGTCCGGCCACATAATGACTTTATTTCCTCCATATTTATTTTTCTGTTAATCTGTATATTTGGTCTTGTGTTAATTTCTTGCATTTTACTATTTTGTATTTCTGTAACCAATCAATGTTCTCGAACCCAGGACATACTTGAAAACGAGAGAAATCTCAATGTATCCTTCCTGGTAAAATCCTTTTATAAATAAAAATATTAGCAAACTAGGTTGTTCAGTGAGAACAAGCTACTTTGCATCCCTCAGCAGGGACTGGTCCTTGTAAAGGGATTCAAACTAGTCGCTACCGAGCAGACTGGCAGCACCAGCCAGTCACCTGACCACACACGTCACTTCTGCAAACACGCCTCCCCTTGGCAGAGTTGAGTTTTTTCTTTTGACACTTTATTGTCACATACAGTTGTGTTCAAAATTATTCAACCCCCACTGAAATTGAGTGTTTTGGCCAGTTTGACATTGATTTTGATCATTCAGTCATCTTGCTTACAATTAAATCAAAGAGGCACGTGTAGGTCAGACAAATATAACATAACATTTATAATGAAATAACCACAAATGTTTTTTCTGTGCTCACATCATTATCAGTTTTATTCAACCCCCAAGTGACATTCAATCTTAGTACTTAGTACAACATCCTTTTACAGTTATAACAGTTTTTAAATGTGAAGCATAGCTTGACACAAGTGTCTTGCAGCGATCTATGGGTATCTTCGCCCATTCGTCATGGGCAAAAGCCTCCAGTTCAGTCACATTCTTAGGCTTGCACACTGCAACTGCTTTCTTTAAGTCCCACTGTCGGATATAATCTCTGCACGTGAATACAACACGTTTATATATATTGGACTTATCAGCCAAGCCTCCAATATGTCTATATTGGACTTCCTACCTCGGCAGTTGCCTCCAATATATCAGGGATTATTATTTCATAAGAAACTTATACGAGACACAAATATCAATCGTTTATATTTCTTAGAAATTATCCTGAATTCTTTTAATTGTCTGTGTTTTGCTTTAAAAAATACAATAATCAATAATCGGATAAAAATATATATATATTTATTACGTATACAAAAAAATTTCATATCTCATATCATAAACAAAAATTTATAAACCACAATCCATCAGCATATAAAAACTAGCTTCACAATATATGTATCTCCGGTTAGTAACTGCATATATGATTAATATCATTTACCTTATCAGTTAGTAACTAATACACAAATGGTTAATAAACATTTCTGCTTAATACAACATGCTTTTCCCAGCAAACAATGTTTAACCAGCCAGCTCTTATATACATATATATATATCTCTATGCTACATGGATCAACAAAAGATGAGCTAATTTAATGATAAGTAATAAAAACTTATTTAGTGAATCCTCCCCTAATCTTGAGAAGTAAACTTCTAATCTTTTGCTTTTTATTTTGTAGTTATATAATTCCTTGCCCATTAATTTTAATCACAGTAATTTCCAAATTCAATATATATATTGGTATCAATCTTACAACATTTCTTTTAGGAATAAATCCTTATATCCACTTCTTCATATTTCTATCTGCAGAATAGAAAATACTTAGAATTTGGATCTAACCCAAATCTCTGAGAAGTCTCAGTCTACGTTGCAAGAATATCTACAAATATATATTTACATTAATTCCTTAATTTCTTTCATACATTACCTGTCCAATTTGGATGTTGATAAGTCTGCCTTGGAATTCCTGATGTAGTAATTTTTGAATGTGTGAAAATTATCGATATCAGATAATCAATGCATGTGAGTTAGAGAGTTGGTGAGAGTCAGAAATTTAGTGAGAATCTTGATTGCCTCATGTCTTGGGATCTGCCTGCATCGTGGTGTGAGTCTGAGTGTTGGAATCTTGGACTCTCAGAGTGTCATGTCTAATGCATTGCAGTGTGAGTCTGTGAATGCTGGAATCTCCGACTTCAGAGTGTCATGTGTACTGGACGTCTGAATGCATTGCAGTTTGAGTCTGACTGCTGGAATCTCCGACTGACTTGTAACCAACATTGCCGCTTATTATAGCCAATTTGACGTCACGGGCAATATTTTTAATATATTTACTATCCTCTAGAGGGCAGTATTGCACTTCTTAATTAATTCACCCATTTCTTTTTAATTTTCTTATCTCGGGTCAAAAGTTCAATCTACACAAAAGACCTTCTCTTCTCCCAATTATTAGACACAGTGTCTCCATCTGACATCTTTGATTTATATCCCTACTCCCTTTTAGTTACTCACTTTCAGCTGAATTCTTTTCTGGTTAACTCAACAGAATCTATTCTTTAGTAAATTTTATTATTTACCAATTATATACTTTCTACAATATTTATTGGAATATATATTTCCTACTGTTAATATAATAAAATATACCTTGATTATAAACATATATTTAGTAAATATAAATCTATATTAGAGATATTAACTCTTATTCCTATTCCCAAAAGACAAAATATCTTTTGTTTTAGAAACTTAAGACAGACCAATAAATTTAATTGTGACACGTCTTAGCACTTAAACCTAGCCTTATCACATACAAACATTCTAGGTTCCTTCGTGTCTGGCACTTCTTAACAAAATATAAAAGACTTCACCCAGGAATGAACTCTGTAAAAAAAATCTCGTTCATTTCTAAACCTAGAGAAATTAGAAAGAAAAACTGTCTTTCAAAACAAAATGGCTACAAGCATCCATTTTAAAATTCTCCTTTTCTGTGTAATATACCTGACACCACCAGAGGTTCTCAATCGGATTTAAGTCAGGTGACTGCGATGGCCACTCCAAAATGTTCCAGCCTTTAATCTGCAACCATGCTCTAGTGGACTTGGAGGTATGCTTGGGACCATTGTCCTGTTGAAAGGTCCAACGTCTCCCAAGCCTCAGGTTTGTGACGGACTGCATCACATTGTCATCCAATATCTCCTGGTACTGAAGAGAATTCATGGTACCTTGCACACACTGAAGCTTCCCTGTACCTGCAGAAGCAAAACAGCCCCAAAGCATGATTGACCCCCCGCCATGCTTCACAGTAGGCAAGGTGTTCTTTTCTTCATAGGCCTTGTTCTTCCTCCTCCAAACATAGCGTTGATCCATGGGCCCAAACAGTTCTAATTTTGTTTCATCAGTCCACAGAATACTATCCCAAAACTTCTGTGGTTTGTCCACATGACTTTTGGCATACTGCAGTCGACTCTTCTTATTCTTTGGAGACAGCAAGGGGGTGCGCCTGGGAGTTCTGGCATGGAGGCCTTCATTACGCAGTGTGCGCCGTATTGTCTGTGCTGAAACTTCAGTACCCACATCTGACAAATCTTTTCTCAGTTCCTCAGCAGTCACACGGGGACTTTTCTCCACTCTACTCTTCAGGTAGCGCACAGCAGTCGAAGTCAGCATCTTCTTTCTGCCACGACCAGGTAGCGTTTCAACAGTGCCCTTTGCCTTGAATTTGTGAATGATGCTTTCTATGGTCTCTCTTGGTATGTTTAACATCTTTGCAATCTTCTTATAGCCATTGCCCTTCCTGTGAAGAGTAATCACCTCTTCTCTTGTCTTCCTGGACCATTCTCTTGTCTTCCTGGACCATTCTCTTGACTTCACCATGTTTGTAACCACACCAGTAAATGTCTAGAAGGAGCTGAGTATCACAGTCATTTTAAAGCTGCCTAATTGGTGCTTATTATGCTTTATTGCTGCTCCGTGACATCCACAGGTGTTTTCAATACCTGATTGAAAACACTTGAATGAACCTCTGTTCTTCAGAGTGGTAGTCTTTAAGGGGTTGAATAATTGTGTCAATGAAGAATTCACAAAATAAACATTTACTACTGTATTACAAAACCAATTGATGTTATTTTAGTTGCATATGGTTCTTTAAAAAGTCCTTGTAGGATTTCATTCTGAATACAATTACAAATGTACACTAAATTCCCTAAAACCCTTTACAGCATTGGGGGTTGAATAATTTTGAACACAACTGTAGTTCTAGCAAGACAGTGACACCAAAACAGTATAATCACGTGTTCTGTTTGTTTACATCTTGGCGTGACTGGTTAGTAGTTGTGAAGATTCATTTAGAAGTTATACCTAACCACACGTGGGGGGGGGGGGCTGGGGGGCCGTGGCCCCAGGCGCAATTTTCTCAGGGGCGCATAATTTCAAAAGAAATTTGCGCCCCTGAGTTCCCAGCAGCCGTTCAGGATCGGCAAGGTGTCTGTGAGCCGCCGCAGCCCTTGTATCGTGTTGTGCTTTGAAGGAGGAGCAGTAATCAGGAAGCTGCGGTCACGTGACTGTGACGTATCGTGCCTGCGCCTGCGCCACACACTTCTCCACTGTAGTGAAGGAAGGAGCAGCGTGAATGCCGAGCAGGAGGCTGAGGGCGCCGGCGACTGCTGAAAGTGTGAGTATCTCTGTGTGTTTACAATGTCAGAGGGAGGCATTGATAAAGCAGAGCCAGCTCAGATAGTAAAGTATAGTGGGACATGGGAGGATCTTTAAGGACATTACCAGCCCGAATGTGTAGAGAGCGAACGTGATTGTCCTCGCTCCTGACTAAGGCAGGCAGGGAATCAGAAGCCCCTTGACAGCTAATGCTGGCTGCCTAACTACAAGTCAGATTGTTAGAAGAAGCGGATAGGAAAGGAAAGATACAAGTGGAACAACGGATTTAAAGGAACACTCTACTCAAAAATCACCCCCCCCCCCCGTTTTTTTATCCTAACCTATCCCTATTCCCTTAATAAATCTTTATTTTTTATTTTTTTTCTTGTAACTGTAATACTTACCCTAAACTCCACTTCTTTCCAGCGGCGTCTTTTTTTTTTTATATACTCACCTCCCTCCTCTTCCGCTCCCGTCCTTCTTGATGCTTCTTGCCTTCTGGTTTACGTGAGAAGCGCGCATGCGCGCCTCTCACATAAGCCAGCCAATCGGCAGGCTTCCTCCCGGCTCCCTCTGAGGATTAGTGTTGCGCGCAAGGGAAATATGATTCCGGCTCTGCTGACTGACAGCTGGGAGGGCGGAGTAAACTCCTCCACCTCTCTCAGCTGTTTTCAGCTTTTTCAGCTGATCTGCCAAGCGGAGGGAGGGGAGACAGAGGGCGGCATACTCTGGGCATCATGACCACCTAAAATAGCTTAGGTGGTCATGTTGCCTAGAGTATCCCTTTAAGTAAACCCCCCTCCCCCTCACTTTGTTGGTGAGTGGTCCAGAGGATATATGCTGCACCCCCTCCCCCCTCGGAAGCCTCAGTAATTCCTAACCTGCTGGCCCCAGACCTGAGCAGCAGGAGGTCAGAAATGTGACCATAATTAACAAAGTGGACTCATAAAGTGAGTACAGTGGAAACATGGGGAAATATATTTGTAAAGTAGATACAGAGGGATTGATAAAGAAAAGTGGAGGTACGGGGGATTTAAGGGTTTTGATATTTTAATAATTTTCCTATACTATAAAAATTCTCTTAATAATATTTACATTATTTTAAAATTAATTTTTTAAAAATTGTAAGATTTATTGCTGTGGAGCGATACGCTCATAGCTCTGTTCATTGGCTGTGCGCTGGTGTGCACCATCTTTTCATTGGATGCTCACCGCCTGCGCTTTATGTTGTTTCATAGTGTGTGCCCCCATGTCTTTTCATAGAAAAATAGCACTGATTACGTCAATATATGCATTAGAGCTTTTGGTCTCTCTGCAAGGTACCCATTATTTCCCTTACAATTTCAGAGCTACCATGGGGAGCAACCCACAACATCTACTTCATGTTCTCAGTGGAGAGCTCCTGGCACACTGATAAGTCCACCAGGATGGAGAGGGTAGCCCAGCAATAGACTACTATAGAGCTTCTAAGATGTGATATCCAGAGCCACTCAGGGGGTAACCCAATATAAACAAGTGAGGACCTCTAAACTAGAGGTGACCGGCTAGGACATAAACATAAAACATTAAATACTTTATTAAACATTTAACATAAACCCTTCAGAAGGTTAATAAGACACAACTCAAAACAAATATAGACATAAATAAAATCAGTATAACCACAATAATTAATAGGTAAATTACCTCAAGGAGTGATTATAGCAATTGAATGATAAATAGAACTTGTGAAATAACCATTAGATTAGCTACTTCTGTTATAAAGCATTCGTGTCTAAATGGAGCCTCAATGGATTCACAAAATTGTGTGGGATGACAATGATCGCTATCTTGACCAATTCATACTGTCTTATTGGATCATTTAAATATGAAATTGCCCCAAATACAATTAGAAAGCGTCACTACCAATTGGCATGAGTTCAAATACGATCAGAATAAATGAAAGTTGGTTATAAACCAGTGCTGCAGTTACTGAATGAGTTGTTACATACAAAATTCGATCATATAATGATACTGCAGTTTGAACTGTTGCACTTTTAAATCGGATACCTTAAGGTGCTAAATTGTAAAGGCACAATAATGTAGAATGAGGTGGTAACGCCCAAAACAGCGTTTAGATTTGAATTTTTATATATGTAAAATAGATTGCATGCTTAATCAAGAGTGACCTTTGTTATTGGAATTGATTAATTAGTATAAATTAACGTTCGCTTCTAGGATGGAATTTGAATGCTTTAGGTATCTCAATCATTACGTTATTAGCATACAAGGTACAACCATATATATAGTTCTAAAGTTTAAGCTGTTACATTCTTACATAAAGTATCTTAAGGTACTATATTTCAAACGTGCATATTTTTGTATGGAGTAATGACGCCCAAAGCAGCGTTTAAATAGAATTTCACCAGGAGAATTTTCAATCGTTCATTATCTCACAGATTTTTCGATAAAGAGACTGCAATCATTCAACATCTCACTGCATTATGAATATACAAAATACGATCTCATCATAGTCCTGCAGTTTGAACTGTTGCACCTTTAAATCGGATACCTTAGAGTGCTAAGTTGTAAAAGCACATTTATATAGAATGAGGTGATAACGCCCAAAGTAGCGTTTAGATTAGAATTCTTATATATATGAAAACTGGTTGCATGTCAAACCAAAGTAACCTTTGTTAACGGAGTTGATTAATTTATGTAAATAAGCGTTCACTTCTATAATGCTTTAGTTGTCTCAATCATTGCGTTATTAGCATACAAAGTACGATCATATACACAGTTCTAAAGTTTAAGCTGTTGCGTTCAATCCTCAAGTATCTTAAGGTGCTATATTTCAAAGGTGCATATTTAGAATGAAGTGATAACGCCCAAAGCTGCGTTTAGATTAGAATTCTTATATATATAAAAAATGGTTGCATGTCAATTCAAAGTAACCTTTGTTAACGGAGTTAATTAATTTATATAAATAAACGTTCACCTCTATAATGCTTTAGTTGTCTCAATCATTGCGTTATTAGCATACAAAGTACGATTATATACACAGTTCTGAAGTTTTAAGCTGTTGCGTTCATTCCTCAAGTATCTTAAGGTACTATATTACAAAGGTGCATATTTGTTATATATAGAGTAGTGACGCCCAAAGCAGCGTTTAAATAGAATTTCAACAGGGAAATTTCAATCATTCATTATCTCACAGATTTTTCGATGAAGAGATTGCAATCGTTCATCATCCCACTGAAGGTTCAATAATTCATTTATCATTTTAAATTCTTAGGAAAGATAGTATATAATTTTTTCAAATATCTTAAATTAAGATTGAAATCATTTCTTAAGGCATTCGACGCGCGTTTCACTTGCGTGCTCCTCAGGAATGCTAACTAAGGCTAGGGTCAGACTGAGGCAGTGCGAACGCGCGTGCAGCCGCACATAATCACGGCCGTGCTAGCAGCAGATGCCGGGCAATGACGGCCAATATACGAAGTACGGTCGCACAAAAGTCCGGCCGCGCAACGCAAGCGGCAAACAAACGCATTTTTTCGAGAACGTGAAACCACTAGTACTGACGTACAGAGTGCGCTGCGTCCGCTAGCGGCGTGTGTGCGTGATTAGGAGACGTCAGACGCTGCTAATGTCCGGCCAACATAACGTCCAGACCCAAAAAGTGTTTTATTGATGATCCGTACAAAATCACGGATGAAACGTCGCATCGTATGACCGCTATTGCGTATTCCGTGAAAAAATACGTCCATTCGTTCGAACGCACTTTTTCACGGACAACGTGAAAAATGCGTTAGTCTGACCCTAGCCTAATCCAGTGTATCGGGGTTGCTTTTAAAGACCTCCTTTGAGCTTTCAATTGAACACGTGATTAGATTCACCAATCAGATAATTATCTGAACCAACAGAGTTTCTTGGAGAATCATTTATTTATTTGAATACGTGTTTGAGAGCTGCCAATCACCTATTCATATTTTATAAAGAATATAATTCCTTATTCATGTTGAAGATCATATAGGAATAGATTTTAAACAATATTCTGTTTGTGAACAGCAGAGTTTATTAATCGAGCTAATTATTGCTGAACAATAGACGGAACCTATAGATCAAGCCATATTACAAACGATCATATTGGTGATTTGTTGGCTTAATGGATTCTTTTAACAGATTCTAATATTGAACTTTGAATCAAGATATTTTAATATAGTTATTCAGAGTTTTGTACAGTTTTTTTAAAAAAGTTGAATCACAAAAAGGGGGTATAGTTGAATTCTTCATTGAGACCACTAGGAAATTGTGTTTTAAGTACAAAGATCCATCTGGATTCTTTTCTTCTAAGAATCAAATCAAAATCTCCTCTTCTTGGTCCCAATGTAATAGCCTCTATTGCTTGAAAACTCAAACATTTAGGGTCCCCATTGTGATTAGCCCACACATGTCTAGATATAGGAGTTTCTGTTATATTAATAACAGAATTAATGTGTTGTAAGACTCGCTTTTTGAACTGCTGATAAGTTTTCCCTACATATTGTTTTTTGCAGGTACAAGTGATTAAATATATTACTTTCATAGTTTCACAGGTAATTGATTCTTTTATCGGGAATGTTTTTCCTGTGATGGTACTATTAAAGGATTCTGAATTGTCCACAAATGGACATGCTTTACAATGTCCACATCTGCGTATGCCAGGTTTAGATTTCAGCCAGTGTGTTTTGGGCTCTTTTGTAGAAAAATGACTGTGAACTAGTATATCTTTTAAATTAGTGGATCTCCTTGCTGTGAAGGTAGCAGATTTAGATATTACATTGGAGATGTTCTCATCCATTTGTAAAATTGGCCAATACTTATGGCAAATTTCTTTAATTTCATTCCATCCCTTGTCGTAAGTCGCAATAAATCTTATTTGTTTTTCACCTGGTATTTTCTTCTTTGGAATAAGTAATTTTTTCCTATCTGATAACAGGGCTTTTTTGTAAGCTCTTTTTAAACATCTATTAGGGTAGCCTTTAGTACGAAACATTTCTCTAAGTTGATTCGCTTCTTCTTGGAAGTCTCTAAGATTACTGCAATTTCTCCGGGCTCTTAAGTATTGCCCTATTGGTATTCCTAATTTTAAAGGGACTGGATGGAAACTCTCCCAGTTTAGCAGATTATTTGTCGATGTTTCTTTTCTGTATAGTTTAGTTTGTAGGGTATTTTTATCAATTTTTATCATTAGATCCAGAAATTGTAACTTTTCTTTGCTGTTAACCAAAGTTAATGTCAATCCAATATTATTGGTGTTTAATTCATCAAGCCATTCATTTAAGAGGTTATCAGAGCCATGCCATAGTAAAAATATATCATCTATGTATCTGAACCACTTAGACACATTTGCAGTATATTTTTTGGTTTTATCTGTAAAAACCACAGTTTCTTCCCAGAGGGCCAGATATAAGTTAGCATAGCTAGAGGCACAGGATGTTCCCATCGCCATGCCCCTTGTCTGCAGATAGTATTTACCATCAAATAAGAAGAAGTTGTGAGTTAAGATGTATGTAAGTAATTGTATGATAAAGTTTGTCATTGCTTCATCAAATTTCTTACTCAAAAAATGCCTACATGCCTTTATCCCTTGTTCATGTGGGATATTATTATATAAAGATACTACATCAAAGCTTGCTAATGTAGTATCAGATGGAACTATTACATCCTCAAGATGTTGGAGGGCATTTTGCGTATCTCTTGTATAAGAGGGTATTTCTTCCACAAATGGGTGTAAATAGTGATCAATGAATTGACTCAATTTTTCTGTTAGAGAATTATTGCCTGCAATAATTGGACGTCCTGGCGGATTAATTAGAGATTTATGTATCTTGGGTAAACTATAAAGTGTTGGTGTTGTAGGTCTTAATGGTAGTAATGATTTCTTTAATTCTTCTGAAATATGTCCATCCATTACCCCTTTTTGTAATAGTTTATCCAATTCAAGAAAATACTCATGCCAATTGGTAGTGACGCTTTCTAATTGTATTTGGGGCAATTTCATATTTAAATGATCCAATAAGACAGTATGAATTGGTCAAGATAGCGATCATTGTCATCCCACACAATTTTGTGAATCCATTGATGCTCCATTTAGACACGAATGCTTTATAACAGAAGGAGCTAATCTAATGGTTATTTCACAAGTTCTATTTATCATTCAATTGCTATAATCACTCCTTGAGGTAATTTACCTATTAATTATTGTGGTTATACTGATTTTATCTATGTCTATATTTGTTTTGAGTTGTGTCTTATTAACCTTCTGAAGGGTTTATGTTAAATGTTTAATAAAGTATTTAATGTTTTATGTTTATGTCCTAGCCGGTCACCTCTAGTTTAGAGGTCCTCACTTAAGTCCACCAGGAGTCCGTTACTATGAACCCCAAAGCTTAGTACCCAAAGTATAGTAAATGAAATTAATGTGTAGCGCTCACTCCCGTAGGAGCCGCTGAATTAACCTCGTGGTAGTCTCTCCGCACTAGGGAATAAATATACTCCAGCACCGCTGTGGATTTTATAAATTATATAGTTTACTGAATAAACTGGCATATAAAGAGCAACCCGGTATACATATATATATTTACAGTAGTTCGTAATGCGAGAAACGCGTAGCGGAAAAAGAAAAGGAATTTTAACCCCTTCGTGGTTGGAGTGTGAGTCCCGTACAGGTTGTGTCCCAAGAAAGTGTAGGTGTATGCGTGTATTGGTACCCGGGTACAATATTCAACTGGCTAGTGAATTATTTATGAGGTATCTTCGACTAGTCACGTTGGGGCCCTGTAGGTTTTGAGAAAACTGCAGCGTGCTTTAGTACTTTACTGTGGCCGGGAAGGCCTCTCACCCATCCGCCAGATACTCTGCGCTCCGCTCGACCCAGGACGTCTCTCCGCTCGATTTTGACTGGGATTCTCTGTGTCACCGGATCCGCTGTCTTGCTTGTCTGTATCTGCCACAAGATGTCCAGCTCACCGCCTGCACTCCCTGTTAGATCGTCTGCGGTCTCCTAAATCGGGGTCCTTCAGCGTACTCTGTATCGGTGTAGGGTTACTAACGGTGGATCACGGGGTCTTCGTTCAATAAGAAGGGAAACCCGATCTCCAGCTCTGCTAGGCCGCACCTGCGCTCTGGCCTGGTCGCGATCACTATCTCCTGCACTTGCGTCTTGCTCCTCTCACTCCTCTGCGCACTCTGACGGCGCTACAAATGCATAATGAAATAAACCGGGGATTAATAAATTTAAATTAGTCCAGTTCGGTGTTCTCTGAATAGATTAACTATTACTTCTCTATGGGTCAATTTCGCTGCCACTGAATTGTGGCAAACTGCACCGTATTTTGCTGACAATTCACCAGTATTTGGTGAATTGACAGCTTTCTGAATAGCCAAACTGCCACGAAAATGTACTGAACGTTTTGGTGCAATTCGGTGGCAAGTTCAGTGTTCATATTAGATTTAAATTTGTGTGTGTTTTTTGTTTTTTTTACATTGTCATGTTTGATAGCATTAGAAAGGCCAGATTCTGTCTTGTCCAATGACACCTAACCTGACTTTGTGAGGTGTAAAGAATGGAAATACTGGCGTCCAAAGGACCCCCGTTCTCCTTTCAGCAGTGAAGCAGCTTATGTTTTAAATGGATCAATGTGTAGTAATCACCTCCATATCAGTTTATACATGGGACATATTTATAACATATTATATTAATTGCATCTACGTGTATTTAGTATTGTTTAGACAGCAGAGCAGACTGTGCTGGAAAGCCGTCAATTACCAAGTTGCAAAATACGTGAAAAATGATTGGTTCAGCTTCAAGGTAAGATACCAGGAGGCTGCAACAGGCAGCATCAGGGGCGTTGCTAGCCCAAGTATATATACTGCTAAAATTAATTTTCTTTAAAAAGATATACACAAGTTTAGAAACATTTAAGGGGTTATTCACTAAATGCCGAACTTGCCACTGAATTGCACCAAATGGTGAATTTCACTGTGCAGCGCAATTTCAGGGCAATTTGTCTATTCACCACATTGGGGGGGGCGCGATTCTTGCCTTGCCCCGGGCGCTGACAACCCACGCTACGCCACTGGATTCAGGGGGACCCTGTTCCCAAGAGAACTTACAAATTATATAGATTGTGAGGTAAGCACATCCTTATCGTTAGATGTTTTGCCAAAGTACAAACGCTGGTGGCGTCTTCTGAGTGGTATCGAGTCGTCTTTCCATGATTGTAGATCAGCGACCTGGTTGTTAGGTTGAAACCGCTTTTCGTAAAGTCGAGACTTGCTTCTTCACAGTTCTATTGGTGGGATGTGCTGAACATACTTGAAAACAAGAGAAATCTCAATGTATCCTTCCTGGTAAAATACTTTGCAAATAAATAATAAATAAATAAATAACGCGATTTGACTTGCTTCTCCATGGTCGAAGGGCAGAGACGTTATCACTGGACTCCACAGCGGATATTGTGCGAGTATGTAACGTTAGGTGTATTGCTCAAGGACACTTACTGGAAAGATGCTCTTAACAGGGATTCGAACCTGGGTTTCCACAGTTAAAGAGCAGTGATGTTACCTCTTACCATAACTAAAGTGCACCTACTGCCTGATATAGAGATTTGTGATACGTGTGTTACTTTAGCTTGATTTTTTTTTCTTGCAGAGGTGTTTATGCATATCTTTGGCGGAGGGCTCTCTATTTCCCCAGCAGGACTTCATAGCAGTAACTACTGTTCCTAATCCTGGATCACGGGAGCAAGCTTTGTACACAGGGGTGCATGGAGGAGCTTGGAGGCACAGCTGCTTTGATGAAGTTTAATCCTTTCGCTGTGGATGATGTGTAGGGGAGGTGCGTGGGTGCCCGCAAGTCGTTACGCATCCATAAAGAAGCGGCCCACATGCCACAGCAATCTGGCTTTCTGGAGGTCAGACCTTGTCGTGGGACCTACCCCTGGCACTCTGATGCCACCAGAAACAAGGGCCAAAGTATTACAAGGGGTTGTAATTTGGACCACTTTATATCCTGATTAGTAAGGACTAGACCCCAAGTGAGGTGTTATCGGAATGGTCAGAGAATGGGTTAAAGTGTAACAGTCATGGACACAAGTTTTGCTCATTTGACTGGACACCTCTCCCTCTATATAGAGCAATTATTGAAAAAAGGGGGATATTTCCTTTCAAAGCTACCCAGTCCCCCACATGACCTGCACCACACCAACAGTGAAGGGGCCACAGAGAGCTGATTTACAGGATTGAACCTTCCTTCTTTCTCTCCTTTGCCTGCACCACCTGTTCCCAAATACTGCTTACAGTTGTTGTGCCCCAAGGCTCAGTTTTGAGCCTCCCCCCCCAGCTAGAGTTGCCAGATTGGCCATGTTTTCCTGTTGTTTATTCATGCTGATGGGCAGTGCATGAAAAATGCAACCCCGCAGCATCTAGAAAACATATGCTGCAGGAAGGAAGTCAGTAACGAATTCCAGGTGACATGCCTCGATTTCATTCCTGCAGCATAAGACTTCTATATGTTGCAGGGCAGCAGTTTTACCATTGCTCCCATGTTACGTGCGCTATGGCGCTCAACCCCAGATCAGTGTTGTTTGGATCTTTATGGACAGATTTCCACGATACAAAATTTTAAAGCAATAAGGACTGTAATACCATGAATCCGAAGCCAGGGAGGTAATACAAAACTCTGAATACCACTCCGCACCAAATGGTTTCGTGACCAAGAGGTCGCTGAGCGAAAGCACGTTAACTATATTCAAATAGATACAGTGACTTGAGACATGAACATAACTTGGTACAAGAAAAGCGTGATTATTGATATGTTTCAGCTCAGTACCAATAATGGTTATGGTACGTGCAGGATATATAACAGAGGTAATACTCTTATACTTGTTCTCAACCAGAGGATCTAAGGGTAAGTAGTCAATGTAATAGAGCAGCAGGAAATGCTGGCAGAATGCTTGGTTGTGTAGGGAGAGGTATTAGCAGTAGGAAAAGGGAAGTGCTCTTGCCACTGTACAGAGCACTGGTGAGACCTCACTTGGAGTACTGTGTGCAGTACTGGAGACCATATCTCCAGAAGGATATAGACACCTTAGAGAGAGTTCAGAGAAAGGCTAATAAAATGGTGTACGGCTTGAAGGAGAAAAGTTACCAGGAAAGGCTTAATAATCTTAACATGTATAGCTTGGAAAAAAGACGAGACAGAGGAGATATGATAGAAACATTTAAATACGTAAAGGGAATCCACAAGGTAGAGGAAGGGAGTATAGGAAACAAAGTATCAAAACAAGAGGACATAGTCTTAGATTAGAGGGGCAAAGGTTTAAAAGTAATATCAGGAAGCATTATTTTACTGAGAGGGCGGTGGATACATGGAACAGCCTTTCAATAGAAGTGGTAGAGGCCAAAACAGTGATTGAATTTAAGCAGGCATGGGATAGGCATAAGGCTATCCTAAATAAAAGATAAATCCAAGTAAAGTATCCATGTAATTGGGCAGACTAGATGGACCGAAAGGTTCTCATCTGCCGACATTTTCTATGTTTCTATATAGAGTAAATACTCACTGTATTCAGCAACCTGCAGGGCAGGCTTACAATCAGAGAGAGTGCTACGAGATCTGTACTGAGATTTGGTGTTAAACAGGCAGCTTGAGAGGTTAGTGAATTTTGCAACCTGCAGGGCAGTCACACAATCGGAGACCTTGCGATAAGAGCTGTAACCAGACTGGGCACTCGACAGACAACTTGAGCGGTAGATAGATTTTGCAAGCTGGCGAGCAGACCCCCAAACAGAAATCATGCAGTATAACATATGCATATACTCTGTGATCACAGCATTCAACATAAACACACAAGGGAATGAGCATAAGAATCGTCAGTAGGCAAGCCGGGTCAAAAAACGTATGCAAGGTCCTAGTACTGGCAAGTCGGCAACTAGGCAAAAAGTCTCACTGAAACAGACACAGCTGGCGATGCGGGAAAATAACTCCACGTCAGGGCGACGAGCAGATCCTCAGGCCCTGCATTTAAGGCCGGTGTTCTATCAGATAGTGAGAATCATCAGATCGTGAGATTCCTCCCACTACTTGGCCTAAGGAGCACATCCCCGCCTCCTGACAGGGGGCGGGGCCAGACCGATGCTCAACTCTGAATCACACGATCTGATTCTAAGCAGG
Source organism: Leptobrachium leishanense (assembly GCA_009667805.1). NCBI lineage: Eukaryota > Metazoa > Chordata > Amphibia > Anura > Megophryidae > Leptobrachium > Leptobrachium leishanense. The sequence goes on from CM019064.1 coordinate 391,316,653, forward strand.
AAGCAACGCCTCCTGACAACAAGTGCTAGCACTCTTTCTCCCCCTCACCCCCTGCTAGTCAGGGAAAGAGTGAGGCAGCCCCCGCTCTCCGCCACAAGCCAGTCACACAGGAAGGGAGGAAGCGAGTGAAGCTGCCCCCTGTCTCAGCCCCATGACATCCAACAATGACCATATGCAGTTTAACATTATTATCAAATAATTTATTAAATAAATTTTCAACTGTTTTCACACTGAGCATCACTTGATTTTGCCTTCCATCCAGCTGGGGCCGCCCATAAGTTCCCAGCACCTTCCACCCAGCCACAGTTCCCCATGAGTTCCTTCCCGTAGTGGGAGGAATCTCACTATCTTATGAATCTCACTATCTGATTGAACACCTGTGGCTCCGTGTCACCACACCAAGCCCCGCCCCCTCAGACGCCGATCGGCCATCACTAACTCCTGGCACCTGGCCAGCCAGTGATGCCGCTGGGTGCCCAGACCCCCCAGGCAGCGCCATGGGGGCTGAGGATGTAACATCCGATTTGTATGAAATAGTAATATTTGTCTAGAAAAACATGGCTGATATAGCATCTCTAGCCCCCAGCACTTCTCTATCTACACCTCCTCCTTTGGTAGACTGATCAGTTCTCTTGGCTTTCAACTTCACCTCTCTGCAGAGGTAAAACCTAGATTGGAATGAGGGAACCCCCTCCTTCTAATGAGAGGGTCCCATTCATTGGTGACTGTCAGGAGTTCACAACAGCAAGAATAATATTCCAGTAGCACCGTGTGAGTATAAAACAAATTCAGGTTGGTGGGTATACCCTCTGCGCCCCCCTCATAATACACAGAAGGGGCATGAGACCCCATTATTTGAAAGCAGTTTCCTTCTCTTTTAAACAAGTGTGCCTGTGTCAGTCCAGCTGCCAGTTGATTTTCATAAAATGAGAAATACATGTTTAGGTAATGTGACATAGTACATGGATGGGTCTGTACATTCCTCCTGTATTTTTGTGTAAAGGTGTTAGCATTAACCCCCTGGAGGGAATGTTTTTTGTTTGGTTCTTGCTACAGGTGTTTCACCTGGCAAATGTCCAGGATAAATAGATCCTGCTTGAGAGAGGGGAACATTTTGCGAAATAGAGAGAGCTTGAGAGAAACACAGGATGGTGCTACTCCTGAGGTGGGAGAGCAGGGGTGGATCCAGACACAGGTTTGGGGGGCATTCTACCAGTTTTGGCTAAGAGCTGGTGTTGGGTTCGCAGTGACAGGCGGATATATTTGCCCCAGCTCACATGGATATATATATTGCCCCGGCTCACATGGATATATTGCCCCCCAGCTCACATTGATACATTGCCTCCCAGCTCACATTGATACATTGCCTCCCAGCTCTCATGGATATATTGCCCCCAGCTCACATGGATATATTTGCCCCAGCTCACATGAATATATTGCCCCCAGCTCACATGGATATATTTCCCCCAGCTCACGTGGATATATTTTCCCCAGCTCACTTGGGTATATTTGCCCCAGTTCACATGGATATATATATTGCCCCAGCTCACATGGATATATTGCCCCCAGCTCACATTGATACATTGCCTCCCAGCTCTCATGGATATATTGCCCCCAGCTCACATGGATATATTTGCCCCAGCTCACATGAATATATTGCCCCCAGCTCACATGGATATATTTCCCCCAGCTCACGTGGATATATTTTCCCCAGCTCACTTGGGTATATTTGCCCCAGTTCACATGGATATATTGCCCCCAGCTCACACATGGATATATTGCCCCTGATCACACATGGATATATTTGCCCCAGCTCACACATGGATATATTGCCCCAGCTCACATGGATATGTTGCCCCCAGCTCACATGGATATATTTGCCCCCAGCTCACATGGATAAATTACCCCCAGCTCACATGGGTATATTGCCCCCAGCTCACATGGGTATATTGCCCCCAACTCACATGGGTATATATTTCCCCCAGCTCACATGGGTATATTGCCCCCCAGCTCACATGGGTATATTGCCCCCAGCTCACATATGGAAATATTGACCCCCGGCTCACATGTGGATATATTGTCCAAAGCTCACATGGATATATATTGCCCCAGCTCACATGGGTATATTGCCCCAGCTGACATGGATATATTGCCCCAACTCACATATGGATATATTGCCCCAGCTCACATATGGATATATTGCCCCAGCTCACATGGATATATTTTCAGAAAAGCTGGCTTTGGGGACAATGTTTAATATTGCACGTTTACAAGGGGACACCCACTCCTACCCCAGAGCAGAAGTACAAATGTTCGCAGAGGTGGAGTAAGTGAAATGTGATGTGGGGGGTAGTACCTGTTTTAACTTCTGTAGGGATGGTAAGAGGCTACCCTAAGGTTTGTCAGCTATGGGAGAACTCCACTTGGCCTGTAGCCAGGGAGTATGTGCAAGTAATTGATTAAGTAAATCCTGACAAACCGTGCTTTCTATATTTTAAAGTGAAACATTAATGGTTTCATCGAATGGAGAAGGGGCTGAGAAAATGGAACCGTCATTAGTTCCTCAGTATGGGTCTGAGCTGGGGGGAGGGATATGTGTCATAGTGCATGGATGGGTCTGTATATTCCTCCCTTATTTTTGTGTAAAGATGTAGGCATTAACCCGTAGGAGAGAATGTTTTTTGTTTGGTTCTTGCTGCAGGTGTCTCACCTGGCAATTGTCCAGGATAAATAGCTCCTGCCTGATGGAGGGGAAGATTAAGGCTAGGGTCAAACGAACGCATTATTCGCAGCGACCGTCAAAAAGTGCGTCCGAATGCAGTGAAGTATTTTTTCACGGAATGCGCGAAAACGGTCATACGATGCGCATTTTCGTGCGTGATTTTTTACGGATAGTCAATAACACACTTTTTGCGTCTGGACGTTATGTTGGCCGGACATGAGCAGCGTTTGATGTCTCCTAATCACGCACACTAGTTGCTAGGCCGCCGCAGCGCACTCTGTACGTCAGTACTAGCGGTTCTGCGTTCTCGAAAAAATGCGTTCGTTTTCCACTTGCGTTGCACGGCCGGACTTTCGTGCGGCAGTACTTCGTATATTGGCCGCCATTACCCGTCATTTGCACCTACTGCGGCCGTGATTAAGTGCGCCTAAGCGCACGTTAAAAATGCGCTAGACTGACCCCAGCCTTAGAGAATAGAGAGAGCTTGAGATAAACACAGGATGGTGCTACTCCTGAGGTGGGAGAGTCTGCATTGGTTGCAGGATATTAAACCAAAGGTTGGTGTAAATTTTGTGTAGGTCATTCGATATAATACCTGCCTTGTAATTGTAGTGAGTACGGAACTTTGAAATACCTCTATTTGCTCTTTTTAATATGCTGTTGTTTATACTTCTGCTACATCCCCTTATATGTCCATTGATGTTCTCCCTTCTTTTTCTAATTTTGCATCCTACTTAGTTTTTTGTGTGATTTCATTTGAAAAAAAAAACCATGCATTAAAAAAAAAGAATTAAAAAAAAATTGTGTAGGGTCCCTGCTAGAGAGAGAGAAACGTTAAGTGAGTTAGTTACTGCTCAGACAAACAAGGATTTTGTTTTGTGCTGTTTCATTTGATGCTCCAATGAAGCCTGGAAGATTTCACCGTTAAAGAGACTGTGGGCCAAATTACATTCTTTACGCAAATGTTTGCACTGGAGCAAAAACGCATTAACGCGAGGGGTATAACCCTTTGTGACGAATTCCGTATTACATTGTCAGTGCAACAAACGCGCGTAATCGTCTAACTCGGGTGAACCTGCGCGAACCATGCGCGAGCGTACTGTACTGCGCACGTCCTATACTTAACGTTGTGAGCGCAAAGGCGAATGTGTGCTAGTACGCAGATGGTATTACAATCTATGCGCAGGATTTAACGCATAGCCATTGCGCGCATAATTTTAGCAACTCCTAAAAGCTGGTGTTAATGGCAAAGCTGAACAACCTGGTCGAACCCAAATACACCAGCCTATAAAAAAAAATGCAGCAAAGTATAGTTACACATTCTACTCTTACCAAACCAATAAAATGGAGAAGTTGTGTGTGCATTTATTATTGCTGCAGCATATATGCTCAGATTGATTTTGGCAGACGCAATTTCTCAGCGTGAGATAATTATGGTTCTTAACTAGGGATGAGCCGAACACCCCCGTGTTCGGTTCGCATTCGAACTCGAACAATTTCAAACGTTTGAGTTCGAACTCGAACACGAACCAAATTCAATGCAAGTCGATGGGACTCAAAAGTTCGACTTTTAGAGTGCCCTCCAAGAGGGCATATATGTAAGATATTTGCCATAAAAGGTGTATGGGGGTCCGGGTAGTGCCCTGGGGGACAGGAAACAAGGACAAAAAGTAAAAAAAAAACGTTTTTAAAGGAACAGTGAGTTTTCCATGAAATAAAGGTTAAGAATAAAAACGAAAAATTCCTTCAAATATCGTGCCTAGGAGGTCCCCATAACCTGCCCGTGAAGTGGCGGATTTGTAGGATGTATAGAAACATTTAAAACAAAAAAATGACATTTCAAATGACGTCAAATGGTTTTCTTTTAATCTATTCATAAACAAATGCTTGGGGCCGTAGCCTGTATGAAAAGAGGAGACATTTTAGGACACGCAGAACAAGTTTAGTGATTTTTTGGCTAAATTATGGTGAAACTTATGCAGGCTTAGGATGAAAGTAACAATAGGTGCTTTAAAATTGGGTCTTTAGTGTCGGCAACAGTGCCGTCACACCGTAACACCTCTGTGGTATTGTGGAAGAGCTCTGCGGTCCAATATTAAAATGATATGAATCTGGTATAGGCATCAGTGGCAGTGCACCTAAATATTAGTCCTTCGGTGCCAGCTAGTGCCTTCACAACGTAACCCCTCTGAGGTATTGTGGAAGAGTGCAGGGGTGGAGGTTTTGGTAATGCAGAAGAGTTCCCCGATCTATTCAGTTATGTCAGCATCAGGGGATTGATAGTTGCTGATCCAGGACTGATTCATTTTTATAAATGTCAGCCGGTCTACAAAGTCGGTGGACAGACGCACTCTTTTGTCTGTGACAAAACCTCCAGCGGCACTGAACGTCCTTTCAGAAAGCACGCTGGATGAAGGGTAACCTAGTAGCTGCATAGCATATTGGCTAAATTCTGGCCAGTGATCCAATCTCAACACCCAGTAAGCCAGTGGATCATCTGCTGTAAAGGTATCCAGGTCTGCCCTTGCCCCAAGGTAGTCTTGCACCATACGGTGAAGACGCTGGCAATGGGTGCCTACATTTGACATCCCTGGGCGTCGTGGACTAAAAAAATGTAAAAAGGCATCAGTCAAGCAGCCCCAGCCTTCACCACTCTTCCTCTGATCATCCGCAGCCTCAGAAGCACCTGTGTCATCACTTTGTAACCTACAAGTGCCTGGAAAGGTGTTACACAAGTGTTGCTTTAGAGCGTCCTCAACTTGTTACTTCCTGTGCTCCCTCTGTGCAGGCAGGATGAGCTCTGCAACTTTACCCTTGTATCGTGGATCAAGAAGGCTTGCCAACCAGTAATGATCCCTCTCCTTGATAGCACGAATCCTGGGGTCCTTTAGCAGGCTTTGCAGGATAAGGGAGCCCATGCAGTGTAGGTTGGAGGTGGCATTAGCTTCCGAGTCTTCCTGGTCAATGAGGGTGACCCCATCGTGCACTTCCTCCTCTTAGCCACGTACTAGCCCTTGGGTTTCTGGGCACACAAAACCCTCCCTTGAGGAATCCCCACCTTCAATTCCCCCACTACTTAAATATTCCTCCTCCTCACTTGACTCCTCTGTTCGATCAGGCATCAAGGTGCAGTCAGTGACCTCATCATCGTCATCACCCCCTATCTCCTCGTCACTGGAGCCAACTTGGCAGTATGCTGCAGCTGCTGGGGCAACATGAGTGCCAGTTATTTGTGTGTCACTGGCACCCCCTTCCTCTAGGTTGATTATACTCCCTTCCTCAACCTCAGAGTTTGAATCAGAGCACTGTAGTTGCTGTGCATCCTCAAGCAGCATGTCACTGTCATTGTAGTCAAACAATTCAGCTGACTCCTCCGTGTATGTTGGTGAGGCTACGGCAGGAGTAGCTGTGGACATGGAGGCTGCATTAGATGCTTTGGCAGCTGAGGTGGACTGTAAAGCACTACAAGCCTGGCTGGCAGAGGACTTGGAGGATGAGGATGGCCTGGTTAGCCAATCCACCAAATCCTCTGTATGTTGCTGCTGCTTAAGACGGCCAGCACCAGTTAGAAAGGACAAGCGTGCCCCTGCAGAGGATGCACCACGTCCACGATGACCAGAGGCACAGCCTCCCGACACAGAGGCTGCTTGCCCTCTTATCTGTGTCTTGGAGCGTCTGCCTGTCCTTTTTGGTCTTTCTGACATGGTGAGTGATATATAGATTAAAGATATACAGAACTCTGATTCAACTCTGTTATAAAAATTGGAGATATTCAGAACTCTGATTCAACTGTGTTACATAGATTAAAGATTTCCAGAACTCTGGTATAACTCAGTGAGACACCCTGATAGCTGGCAGCCAGTGACAAGACACAGATTAAAATTCCCAGAAACCTCCTATAAATCAGTGAGACCCCCTGATGGGTGGCAGTGACAAGACACAAATTACAATTCCCAGATATCTGCTAGAAATATGTGGGACCCCCTGATAGCTGGCAGTGAGAAGGCCCAGATTACAATTCCCAGGAACCTCCTATAAATCAGTGAGACCCCTGATGGGTGGCAGTGACAAGACACAAATTACAATTCCCAGGAACCTCTTATAAATCAATGAGACCCCCTGATGGGTGGCAGTGATAAGACACAAATTACAATTCCCAGGAACCTCCTATAAATCAGTGAGACCCCCTGATGGGTGGCAGTGACAAGACACAGATTACAATTCCCAGGAACCTCCTATAAATAAGTGAGACCCCCTGATGGGTGGCAGTGACAAAACACAGATTACAATTCCCAGATATTTTGTAGAAGTGAGACCCGCCCAATAGCTGCTGGCAGTGAGAACACACAGATTACAACAATTCCCAGATATCTTGTAGAAGTGAGACCCCCCCCCCCAATAGCTGCTGGCAGTGAGAACACACAGATTACAACAATTCCCAGATATCTTGTAGAAGTGAGACCCACCCAATAGCTGCTGGCACTGAGAAGACACACTAACAGAACAATCTCCTCTCAAAAAACACGTGCTGGGGGCTGTGTGAACCCTTATATAGTATGCTGCGGGATTTAGCTCTGTGAGCCCATGATTGGGAAAAATTTGCCCAATCAGGACTCTGAGCCGTAATTGGCATAGTCTTGCACCTGTCTTGCACCTGACCTGTGGTCAGGTGCAAGGCTGTAGCCAATTACAAGCTTCAGGCCAGTGGAAAAGTGCATTGTGGTCCATTGTGGTGCATTGTGGGCAAACTCGAACCGAACACGCAGAAATGTTCAGAGTTTGCGAACAGCCGAACGGCCAATGTTCGATGCGAACTTCGAACAGATCGAACCGAACAGCTCATCCCTATTCTTAACCCCTTAGTGACAGAGCAGTTTTACACAAATCCGTCCTTTAGTGACCGCTGCTGTTTTTATGTTTCTGCGCTGTTAGTGTTTAGGTCAAATTTTCCTCTTACTCGTCTATTCAACCCACACATATTATACACCGTTTATCCCGCCATTAAATGGACTTTCTAGAAATACCATTATTTCCATCATATTGAATAATTTACTATAAAAAAAAATGAAATATGATGAAAAAATTGTAAAAACACACTTTTTAGTAATTTAATCCCCAAAATCTACAACCGCCAAACAAGACCCCGGCTAAATAGTTTCAAAATATTGTCCCGAGAATAGAAATACCCAATTTTTACATGTTTTTGCTTTTAAATCCCTTCACTGCTGAGCCAGTTCACCTATGTGCGCTGAGCTCATTCTGACTGTATTATGCTAATTATTTTTAGATGACAGCCTAGGTACTAATTAACTAAACCCCCCAAGACAAAAAAAATTAAAAAGTAAAAACCAATTTTTTTTTATTTTTTTTTAAAGTTTTATTTTTACAACAAACCTGGCCATGATCAGGCCTTTCCAATGATATCGAATATGACCCTCTCGCTGCCTTGGATCGGGAGATAAAGGGATCCAAATGATCCCCCTATCTCCACATGGCAGCTAGGGGGTTAACTGGCCCACTGACATACTCACACATATGGTGAGGATGTCAGTGGGTGGGGGTTGACCTGGAGGCTTGTCTGACATCCAAGATGTCAGCCCCCTCCAGGTTCGAATTGTGATCCGCAGTACACCGCTGAAAAGGGGAGACTCTCCCCTTTCCAGCGGTGCAACTTGCATCTCTCTTTCTTCAATGGTTGGGGAGATAGAGGGCTCCGAAGGAGCCCCTCTCCCCTCCATTGATTTCAATGGGGCACCTGCTGATGACGTCACCACGCAGCGTGGTGACATCATCGAGCTCGCCGGCCCATGTAAATCACGGGGGCAAGCTTCCTCCCTGCCAGATCTGCAAGGGATCCAGCGAGGGAGGTAAGTATCGGGCGGGAGGGAGGTTAGGCGCCGCTGACGTACTATGTACGTCCGCGGGTCTAAGGGAGACCCGTGGGCAGGACATACATAGTACGTCAGCGGTCCCTAAGGGGTTAATTCTGATTGCTGAATCGTGAGAAAAAGCAGTGCGCGCAACAGTACTGCGCGAGCATTTGTGTGCGCCCAGTTTGCGCACGTTATTGCTCGACGGATGAAAACATGCGCAAGGATTGTAATTCCAGTGGTGATGTGCATGCGTAAACGTTTAACGCTTGCCGCAAAAATTCACGCGTTGCGCTTGAGTTTTTGTGTGAAGAATGTAATTTGACCCCTGTTTATTATTATTATTATTATTTATTTATAAAGCGCCAGCATATTCCGCAGCGCTGTACAATAAGCACAGTACAGACAGGGTTACAATACATTGAACAACATTTGACAAACAGTACAGGAGGAGATGAGGGCCCTATTCCCGTAGGAACTCACAATCTAGGAGGGTTGGGGTTGGAAACAGGAGGAGAGGACTGTAAGGTGAGAGTGATTGATGGTTGCGTCAGTGAGTTGGGTGGTAGGCTTCCCTAAATAGGAATGTTTTCAGGGAGCGTTTGAAGGAAGAGAAGTTAGGGGAAAGTCTGACAGCACGAGGGAGAGCGTTCCAGAGAGTGGGGGCTGCGCGTGAGAAATCCTGCAGTCTATCATGGGAAGAGGTGATGCGGGGAGAAGCTAGGCGCAGGTCACTGTTTGACCTTAGGGAGCGGGCTGGGGTGTATTTGGTGATCAGTGAGGACAGGTAGTGGGGCGCTGAGTTAGTGAGGGTTTTGTAGGTAAGGATAAGGATTTTGAACTTAATTCTGCAGTGGATGGGGAGCCAGTGAAGGGACTCGCAGAGGGGAGCAGCAGAGACAGAGCGGCGGGTGAGGTGAATTAGCCTGGCGGAGGCGTTCAGGATGGATTGTAGGGGGGATAGGCGGGACAGAGGGAGGCCAGATAAGAGATTATTGCAATAGTCGAGTCGGGAGATTACCAGGGCGTGTATGAGTTGTTTTGTGGTGACAGCGGTAAGAAATGGCCGAATTCTGGAAATATTACGCAGTTGGTATCGGCAGGAGGAGGAAAGAGACTTGATGTGGGGGATGAAGGAAAGAGCAGAGTCCAGTGTAACTCCAAGACAGCGAACTTGGTTTGATGGGGAGATGGTGATACCTCCACCGTGATAGAGAAGTCAGGAGGTGGGGAGGCATTAGAGGGAGGAATAAGTAGGAGCTCAGTCTTTGACATGTTGATCTTTAGGTGGTGGGAGGCCATCCAGGAGGAGATGCCAGATAACAGTCACTGACTTTTGAAAGGACAGGGGGAGAGAGATCAGGGGGAGAGAGATCAGGGGTAGAGAGGTAGATCTGAGTGTCATCAGCGTAGAGGTGGTAATTAAAGCCAAAGCTGTTGATGATTTTGCCCAGGGAGGAGGTGTAGATGGAAAAGAGCAGAGGACCAAGGACAGAGCCTTGAGGTACACCAACAGATAGAGGCAATGAAGAGGAGGAGTTACCAGCAAAGGACACACAGAAGGACCTGTTGGATAAATAGGAGTCAACCCAAGCAAGTGCAGTGTCACCGAGACCAGAGAGTTGAGGGTCTGTAGAAGGAGGGGGTGGTCAACAGTGTCAAAAGCAGCCGAGAGGTCAAGCAGGATGAGAATAGAATAGTGGCCGTTTTTTTAGCAGTTAGGAGGTCGTGGTGACTTTGGTGAGGGCAGTTTCAGTTGAGTGTAGCGGACGGAAGCCAGATTGCAGGGGGTCAAGTAGGGAATTGGAGGACAGGAAGAGGGAGAGGCGGTTGAAGACTAGTTTTTCTAAGAGCTTTGATGTGAAGGGAAGCAGGGATACAGGGCGGTAGTTGGATGGAGTGTTTGTGGTGTAATTTGCCCTAGAGGACCATGCTATAGCGCCCCCCTATGACTTGGGGTAGCAGGGATACAGGGCGGTAGTTGGATGGAGTGTTTGTGGTGTAATTTGCCCTAGAGGACCATGCTATAGCGCCCCCCTATGACTTGGGGTCACAATAAATTAAAGGGTCATATCAAACCCTTTTTATAGAAATATTTCACATAATACCTTTTAGATGTCAGAATTGTTACAATTGTTTAGCCCCCTAGTGGTTTTCCCAAGTGTTGCTTGGGGTTAAATTCCTATGCTGAAAGTGGTAACCCCGAGCCACACTCGGGATGCCGCTGGATACAATACCTGTCCCTGCGCTCCCTCGCTGTCCCCCGCAGTCTCCTCCAGCGATCGCGACCTCATACTTCCTGGTTCCCTTCTCGTGAGAAGGGAACCAGGAAGCAAAACATCGCGATCGTCGGAGGAGACTGCGGGGACGGCGAGTGAGCACAGCAACAGGTACAACTTCAAATAAAACCCCATGCAGTAAAGTAAATGCGTTGCATCTCCATCTATCTCCATTGTCCATGGGAGAGGGGACTGCAACCCAAATGTGAACATTTAAAAATTAAAGGGAGTAAAGGTCATTTGATCCGTATAACCAGCTGAGAAAGCCACTGAGGATATCTCAACGGGCGAAATGCATTCTGGTCCCTTATTTTATATTTTTGCTGTATTTTATGCTGTGTTTTATTAAATCTTGATTTTTACTTTACTGCATGGGTTTTATTTGAAGTTGTACCCCACAATAACTTCTGAGTCCAATTCCTAAGGACCTAGGTTGGGTCCAAGAAAGTGTGAGTATATTTCTATTCCACCTTTCTGTTTCCATAGTATTACAGTCTATGCTATGCCCTGTCTTTATCCATATCCAAGGGTTTCAAGACTTGAGGTCTCAAGATTGTCTGCACCAAAAAGGGCAAGTGGGTAACCGGTAATAACCCAAAGCGCATCATTCAGAGCCAGGAGGGCTCTATTTCACATGAGTGTGCTGATGTTGCTCTGGACTTATCATATACTATATATCAGATCACACAATGATGCTCTCCTTTTTTTGAGGTTACCCTAAGAAGGAAGCTCTTTTCAGGATCTGGAAAATTCGCTCCAGGGACTTAAAGATAGGAACACTGTTTTCGCTGCACTCCATCTTTTTGGACTATAAATGATGATTCTGATAAAGTAACCAGTGTCCATGACAATTTACCAGGACGTGATAATGAAATGGTTAATCCAAATGTTTGTATGGTTGATGAATTAACCCCTTCCCTGCCAAAGGAAGGACAATGTATTTTATCTCCCCAGTCTAAATGCAAGCAACTTGAGAACACTGAATCCAAGACGGACAGCCCAATTACCTGTAAAAGCGTTCCTGATAAAGGAAGGATTGTGGGTAAAATCTGTACAAAACCTAATTTCATATCTCACTCTAGGTTTTTGTGTAAATTACAAAGCATTGAAGACCGATATTATGTGAATATAGAATTACAGGATAATTTACCACAAAATATCATGTCTCTGTTAGACACTGGGAGCCAAATCACCTTGATGTCATCTGGTTATTTTGATCAAGTTCAAGAACTGTTCACCAGGAGGCCTAGATTAGAAAAATCTAATGCTAATCTAGTGAGTGTGAGTGGCACGTCTCTGAAGGTTCTGGGCATAGCTAAATTGGATTTTAAATTGGGGAATAAAGTAATTCGGCATCCAACGCTTATTGTGGATCTGCCCCAAAATCGCCTAATCATTGGAATGGACCTTCTTAAAAGGTTGAACCCAATCATTGATCTTATCAGTGAGGTTATTTGGTCCCAAGTAAATGTTCCAATTAGCTACGATAGATCCCAATCCCATCACGCTCAGCGTAACTGTCACGTGATTGAGGAAAGGCCGGACTCTATTGAAGTCCATTTCAGAACTGATATCTCTTTCTTTATGCCAAAGCCCCTAATTCCAGGTGAGCAGGAGGACAACACCATATGTGTTCCCCTTGAGAGAATTTGAGATATATGTCTGGAAAATTATGTGCTAATCATTCACCTCAACAAGAGAAGGGCAGAACCTAATGGGCATAGTGACCATTCTCAATTCTTAACTGAAATTAAGAATATAAATGAAGAGGTGTTTTTCCCTATACGTGTAAATGGTTTAGCTAGAGAAAGAATGGCTAAACTAGATTTGCACCAGGAATATAGCTACATCAGTAGGGAGCTGCTGAATAAGGCTAGGGTCAGACGAACGCATTTTTCACGTTGTCCGTGAAAAAGTGCGTTCGAACGAATGGACGTATTTTTTCACGGAATACGCGATAGCGGTCATACGTTGTGCATGTTCGTCCGTGATTTTGTACGGATCATCAATAAAACACTTTTTGTGTCTGGACGTGATGTTAGCCGGACATTAGCAGTGTCTGACATCTCCTAATCACACACACACGCCGCTATGCGGACGCAGCGCACTCTGTACGTCAGTAGTAGCGGTTTGACGTTCTCGAAAAAATGCGTTCGTTTGCCACTTGCGTTGCGCGGACGGACTTTCGTGCGGCCGTTCTTTGTATGTTCCCCGGCATTGGACGTCATTTGCTGCTAGCACGGCCGTGATTTCGTGCGGCTAAACGCACGTTAAAACTGCGCTCGTCTGACCCTAGCCTAAAATAGCTAATCCTAAAGTGATCAGATTCCCAAACCCTCAAGATGAGTGGATAACAGATTTAGATAATGACGGGAACAGTCATAATGTCAATGGAAAATGTATGTTATCTATTTCTATTGGAAATAAAACTGCCACACTCAATTGCGTGCTTGTTATCCTAGATCTCAACTAAGAATGTGTGAAGATGGACCAGAAGAAGACATTTAACTGGTATCATTGCGAAGTGACTGTTATGATTAACATGTGATAAATCTTCCCAGCATTCAGATGTTTAACTCGAGTTAGTAGTAAGATTAGATTCGTACAGTTATTTTACATTTTTATAGAACCCATAGGGGATCTGAATGAAACCGCTAGTCATGTTTAAGGAAAGCTGACTAGTGTATGGCTAGAATCTAGGAATGGATATTCATATTTTTCTTTCACCCTAAATAGAGAAGAGTGGTTAATCCGGACTTGAGAGACGCTGATCCGCAAAGATGAGTCGGACCACCAAGGATATCGCGATCATCTGGGTAATCCTATTGCTTTCTGCACAGTTCCGAGCAAATCCAATAATTGAACCAGGACCCTCCTTGGCAATCATAATGCAAGACGCACCTGGATTTCTTCTGACAGAGAGGAGAATGTTAACTCAAAAGAACTTCGTGAACCTAGATCCAAGATTGTCTCTTGAAAGAAAGTATAATACCTCTGATTTCAAACTTATGGAATTCCGAGAGTGGTACAAGTCCCATGTAAACCAAGCTCAAGCAAGTGTGAAAGACATTTTGGATCATGCCAGAAAACCGTTCATTGAGTATCCTATGTACAAGAACGACCGGCAAAAAAGATTCATCGGTTTTCTTATTGCAACCGTTGTTTTCACAGTGCTGGGAGTGGTCGTAGCCACAACCTCATCTGCAGTGAATTCTGTTTCCATACAGACTTTACAACTGGAATTAAAAAATTTGAAAGATAATATTGAATTTCTTTACCAAGCAGTCGAAGACCAAAAGACCGACATGGAGAAAATGGTAACTGTGGTTAACAAAATTGTTGTCATGACAAATCTGCATACAAAACATATTAAACATTCAACCAAATTACACGAGGGCCACGAGAGATTTAAGCAAGAACTGTTGTTTCTTAACCACTTGAATGCTAAGGACGCGCTCAGCGCGTCCTCAGCATTCCCCCTGGTATGCGGAGGACGCGCTGAGCGCGTCCTCGCATTGGGGTCAGCGTTCGGCCGGGTTCCGGCCGATCGCTGGCCCCTCCGGTGCGGGCTGACATCCTGGATGTCAGCCCGGCATCCGGAGCAGTGGCCGCCATTATTATGTGTCATCGCGCCCCCGCGATGACACATAATTCAGGCGCCCCCCCGCATGTGCGGAGGAGGCGCCTGAAAGGGAGGGGGGGGAGGTCCTTCGGACCTCTCTCCCTCCCGATCGGCGGCTCACAGGGGCTTAACCCAGGCATCATTTGGAAGGGCACAGCCTGCCCTTCCAAATGATGCCTGGCATTAACCCCTGGGGAGCTGGATCGCAAATCGGCGCTGAAAAGCGCCGATTTGCGATCCTTCCCGGGTGCTGGCCGACATCTTGGATGTCGGCCAAGCTTCCGGGAACTCCCCAGAGGACTGGCGTCATCGTGCGCAGCACGATGACGCCAGTCCTAGCATTAACCCCTAACTGCCACGAAGTGTGGAGATAGGGAGTTCCAATGAACTCCCTATCTCCCGATCCGTGGCAGTTAGGGGTTAAATTTTGATATCGTTGGATCGGCCAGAGCATGGCCGTTCCAACGATACCAAACATGAAAGTAAAAAAAATTGTAAAAAAAAAAAAAAAAGAAAAATAAAAATTAAAAAAAATTAAAAAAAAAAAATATAAAAAAAAATAAACACTTTTTTTTTTTTTTTTTTTGTTTTGTTAATGCAGCAATATTGTTCCCATTTCAATTATAATGTGAACAATGATGCTGCACTAACGATTTTTGTATGCGGTGCGTTTGTTAAAAATGGTGTCATTTTCCCCAAAAAAAAATGTAACGAGACCCCATCTCTAATTTTTTTAACAAGCGCACCCCATACAAAATATAACCGCAATTGCTCGCATGTTAAAATGTGGAAAAAAACACTTTACACGCTGTAAATTATTGAAAATACATATTTTATTGCATTTTTTGTTATAATATACAAACATGACATAACGTATACATATAATAATGACATATTATGAATCTACCGAGTCTGACGGAAAGAACGATATATAATATGTCGATGTCATATACTAAAATAAGCCTTCAAAACACGTTTAAACATGATGCGCAAAACAGGTAAAAAATGACCTCAGCACAGGGGCGGGAAAAGCCTCAGCAGCGAAAGGGTTAAAGATCCGATCATGTTTCATACGCTCATGTTTTTAAATGAGGTACAAAGCAGCATAAATGACTTGTTGCAAGGACGTGTTCCTTTGTATTTTGTTTCTCGTGAAGTGATAAAGAAGATGTTAATGGAAGTAAGTGAAGATACTACAGATATTCAACATATTAATTTGTCTTTCGAGATGGGAAGCGCCATACCTTTGTACATTGATACCGAACGCATGGAAGTTTGTTTTCTCTTAGCTATTCCTTATATGTGAGCAAGAATGTTTTCCAGATCAAACATGTCCATAATGTTAGAACTTTTCAAGACGGATTTCATGTAAAGATACAAACTCCAGAGATAGTCATTGTAGCAGATTAGAGATGGGAGATGGGGCAGATTAGATCTGTATTTCTATCTATATAAGGGTCTGCCTGTGTTTATGTGTCTATGTGCCTGTTTATACATATTTCCTCCATATAGAGTGATATTCATATTTGTGTCTGACCATTTCGGGAACGTGTCTCTGTGTCCACAGCTGTTGGGAGTGAGTGCTAAAATGTAATTATAATGGTTAGCTTTCTCTCCTGGGGGAGGATATAACACGTGGCTGTAAAATGGAATGCCTTTTGTGAACTGACATGTCGTGTAGCCTATTAGTCGCACCTTGGGAGCCAGCCCGGCACCAAGATGCAGGTCCTATTTTCAAAGAAGGAAGCACATCTCTTGATCCCTAAGGGGGGTCTGGGGCGAAGATGGACGCCTTTGGGCAATTAAAAACTAATGATGAAGAATACTGAGCATGCTCCGGAGAGGGGAATTCTGGGGATTGTAGGCAAAGGCTCTGCCAGTTAGGAGGCTGGACTTAGAATAAAAGGCAGCCCTATATATATATATTCTGAATCCAGCATGGCTCAGGGCTATTTCCTTGGAGGTCAATCGAGAATTGAGGGATGATTGCCAGCTCCTAATAGAACCTCCCTATCACTGGCGCTAGCTTATTGTTTGTAAGTAATGCTCTGTGTTTAATCCTTTTCTTTTATTTGCTGTGTAGTGTGTAATTAATTGATTTATTCTATCTATAATTTTGGTAACCAATGCACTGTGATTTTCTCTATATCATAAATAAATATAACTTATTTAAGTTTCTGTTTCTGCCTGATATTCGATCCACGCTAACTAAGAGACTGGAGCATTGCTGGTTGTTTTAAGCTCGGGTAGATATGAAATTGTGTGTTGCGGTCGCTGGGGACGGCAGGGATTGTTGTCTATGCAGTCACTGTCCGGGAGGGCAGGGGATGGCAGTGAGTCAGTCTGCGCCTGCGCCAGTGCCAGGTGTGCCGAGGTGTTGTGTGGTAGCATGAGGGGGCAGTGTGACTGGGAAGAAAGGCAGGGGGTGAGTGAATGCCCACCTGCACCCGAGTCAGCCGGTTCCCTGGACCCCATGTGTAGGGAGGCCGCGGTGCCCATGGTGGAAGTGGGTACCCGCTGGCAGTCTGCGGGGAGTAGGGCACAAGGCCCGTCTCTGCTGTGTGATGGGGTGGATCAGAATGCCTGGGAAGGGTGGCAGGATACTGTGGTGTGCCTGCCTAGACCAGACTGGACAGGTGTGTCTGTGACGCCATATGGTTGGGAGCAAGTACAAGGGATGACTGCGGGTCTGCTTGCGCCTAAACCAACCAGGACTCTAGTGCCCCGTGAGAATGGTGTGGATCAGAATGCCTGGGAGGGGTGGCAGGATACTGTGGTGTGCCTGCCTAGACCAGACTCAGGTGTGTCTGTGACGCCACGCAGTTGGGAGGGAGAACAAAGGACCAAGGCAGGTTCCTTTAGGGCCGGACCAACTGGGTCGGTGGTGCTGGAGGGAAAGTGTGGGCATCGGATGGCCTGGGATGAGCAGGATACTGCGGTGTGCCAGCCTGTGCCATGGGTGTCTGAGACTGTGCGTGGTGCAGAGGGCATACTGGGTGGTTGAAAGGACAGGCCTAGGGTGGCAGAGGGTTATCCAGGGCCTGAACCATCCAGGTTGGCGGTGCCAGGTGAAAGGAGTGGAGGGCAGAACATCCTGGATGGGCAGGATACTGTGGTATGCCAGTCTGTGTCGCATGTGTCTGAGGCTGCGGGTGGCACCGTGCGCATGCTATTTGGTCAGGAGGAAGGGCCTGGGGTGGACGCGTGTTGCCCTGGGGGAAAGCCAACCAGATTCCCAGTACCACAGGAAACTGGTACTGAGCAACCTCCCGGTGGAGGAGGGTGGCATACGGCTGTATGCTCATCGGTTACGAAGCAAGGCGTGCTTGATAAACTGTCTGATACAGTGGGGAAACTGTGTGCAATGGGGGCGAGACATCTGTATGGTTCCCCAAATTCTGAAGGTGTGGGGACAGTGAGAGAAGGGGAGGAAGCGGGTCCTGGTTGGGCCCCGGTGACCTCCCAGCCATCTGCCCGGAGCCAGGTGCGATGCCTGACTCCATTGGCAGATGCAGGGGGGGCATTTACCGGGGAGTGGAGCGCTTCACCCTGTTTCTCCATACCCCCTGCTGTAAGAATGGCTCCAGAGCAGGTGACTGATTATGAGGATTATGCTGTGTGCAAGACTGAGGTGCAAGCTGAGAGTGAGCCACACGTGCTGCACCCCCAAAAGTTGTACCAGGAGGGGCTGCAGAAGCACAGGGGCTTCTCCGAGTCTGTGCCATGCTGTGAGTGCGGTGTGAGTGACTCCCTTCCCCAGGCTTGGGACAGGTGGGGTAGAATGGTGGAGTCGCCAAAGGCCTCCATGGGGAACTGTGTGATGTGGTTGCGAGAGGGAATGCAAGCGTTGGTGGGCCAGGTGCACGGACACCTATGTGTCGCCCACTCCAGGTGGTTTGCTCGATGCCAGTGGGCAAACACGTGTTAAGATGCACGTGAGAGGCATGATAGCTCCTCCCTTTCCGCATCTCCTTTTGGATGGGAGATGTAGCAGATTAGAGATGGGAGATGGGGCAAATTAGATCTGTATTTCTATCTATATAAGGGTCTGCCTGTGTATATGTGTCTATGTGCCTGTTTATACATATCTCCTCAATATAGAGTCATATTCATATTTGTGTCTGACCATTTCGGGAACGTGTCTCTGTGACCACAGCTGTTGGGAGTGAGTGCTAAAATGTAATTAAAATGGTTAGCTTTCTCCCCTGGGGGGAGGATATAACACGTGGCTGTAAAATGGAATGCCTTTTGTGAACTGACGTGTCGTTTAGCCTATTAGTCGCACCTTGGGAGCCAGCCCGGCACCAAGATGCAGGTCCTATTTTCAAAGAAGGAAGCACATCTCTTGATCCCTAAGGGGGGTCTGGGGCGAAGATGGACGCCTTTGAGCAATTAAAAACTAATGACGAAGAACTGAGCATGCTCCGGAGAGGGGAATTCGGGGGATTGTAGGCAAAGGCTCTGCCAGTTAGGAGGCTGGACTTAGAAAAAAAGGCAGCCCTATATATATATTCTGAATCCAGCATGGCTCGGGGCTATTTCCTTGGAGGTCAATCGGGAATTGAGGGAATATTGCCAGCTCCTAATAGAACCTCCCTATCACTGGCGCTAGCTTATTGTTTGTAAGTAATGCTCTGTGTTTAATCCTTTTCTTTTATTTGCTGTGTAGTGTTCGATCCACGCTAACTAAGAGACTGGAGCATTTCTGGTTGTTTTAAGCTCGGGTAGATATGAAATTGTGAGTTGCGGTCGCTGGGGACGGCAGGGATTGTTGTCTATGCAGTCACTGTCCGGGTCTAGGGTAGGCAGACAGTGCGGTTGCTTAGGGTAGGCAGACAGTGCGGTTGCTTAGCCCTGCGTCTCTCGCTGCGACGTGCGTAGTGTCCATGAGGACTGGTGGCAGCGTAACTAATAGAATAGGAAAGTGAGCCCAGGGATTGTGGGAGACGTAGTCATTACACGCTTCAAGAAAAGACTTGTACTGCTTTGCAATCCTGGGATCATTGTATTGCGCTCTACGTACCTGTTGCGAGAGAGAAGTGTGTGGAGACAGATAGTGGGTGGCTTAACCCGGCGTCTTTCGCAGCAGCGCGCGTAGTGGTCGTGACAGTCACCTACCAGCCCTGGGAACCTGATGAATACTCAATTCCAATTCTAACAGAATGTGTCAAGTTTAAAGACAATAAGTACCAGTGTGAAGGTAAACCTTTCGTCTACGACGCCACCCAAGCATTGTGTGGAATGGAATATCTTAGACACGGGTCTGAGACTTTTCAGGTTACTTTCAAGAAGACTCAGGACATTTCTAATGTCTACCCAATACAGGTTGGAGATAAATGGTTGGTGAGTACCACAGAAAAAGAAGCAAATATTTCCCGTAGGATCTGGTACAAAACAAGAAGGAGTTGATATCTACTCCAGTAATCCTCGTAAAAGTTCCTAAAGAATCAAGAGTTGTTATCGGAGAAATTACTCTCTATTCAGTTGGAAATGAAGTCTGGAATAATGAGATACAAATTGTTGATGCATTCCAAGGACGTGAGATACCTATGAATCCGGATTTGAAATTTCTGCTCGACAACAAGCCTGATAATACAATTGAACTTCTAATGAAGAAAGACAATTTGACGATTTATACTCCTATGTATTCACAGTTTGATCTTCAATTCCTATCTGCTTATAAAGGGCCTAGCATTTCAGAAATTGTTATGTGTATTGCAATTATGTTTCTTATTGTCTGGTTGATCGAGCTAACCAGAAAAGTGCGCAAATTGAAGTTTAAAAACACGGCATCTTCATTGATTAAATGGATGAAAGAAGAAAGACGTATTGCAAAGGCGGAACCCTAGAGGAAACGTATTGCCTTGGTTAAGTGCGGAAATTTTTTATCATGCTTTCATCTTTATTTTTGGCTAATTACTAGAAATCCGATGAAGCCAGGGGGTGTTATGTCGGGTATTTTCATAGAAAAACAAAATGGATGCCTGTAGCCATTTTTGTTAGGGATGTGCAATTCGTTTCGTACAGATTCGTTTTTCCTACGAAATTTACCATTTTCGTGCTTCAGAGGGCATCCTGAATCCGAAATTTCGACCGCACGAAATTTCAGATCAATTCGAAATTTCGGATCAATTCAAAATTTCGGGTCAAATTTCGAATTGATAAAAAAAAATAAGCTTTAAAAAAAAAAGCTTAAAAGATCTTGAAAAATCTAAAAATAAAGAGACTTTTTACTGCAAAATATTATAAGCAACGGTTTATTAGATATTGAATTAAAACTGGAATATTTTTAACATTGAAGCCTTTGGGATACAACATTTCCCACACTATCGAATCTGAACTCAAATTTCGAATTGATATCAACTATCAAATCGATCTTAATTTACAATACAAGTAATATTCAGCAAAGTACTTTATGAAACAAATTAATTTAATTTCACTGTTTAATTTGACTCAAGTACAATATCCGTGACACAGCTTAATATTTAATAGGGATGTGCATTTCGATTCGGACCGATCTTTTTTTCACGAATCGGGCCGATTCAGTGCTTCGGATTTGACCAATGTTCTGAATCGAATCGGCACCGACCCGAAACAAAATAATTTCGTTATTTCATATGAACGTAAAATCGCAAGTCATTTTCGTTCCATTCGTGATTTTGGTTCCATTTCGGACATCGGATTTTTCGGTTCCATTACGATTCTGTAATTTCATATCCTTTCGATCAAATTTGATAGTTAATGGATATCTGTTTGATAGTTCATTTCAAGTTCGATTGTTGCAGCATATGAATCCTCACACTGCCAGGCAGCACCTCTACAGTATAATAATGCAGCATATGATTCCGCACACTGCCGGGCAGCACTTCTATAGTATAATTAATGCAGCATATGAATCCTCACACGGCCAGGCAGCACCTCTACAGTAGTGATGGACCGAACACCCCGTGTTTGGCTCGCATTCGAACTCGAACTTTTGAAAAAGTTCGAATTCGAACAAGAACATGATTCAAACTCAATGCAAGTCTATGGGGCTCAAAAGTTCGAATTTTAAAGTGCCCTCCAAGAGGGCATATATGCAAGATATTGGCCATAAAAGGTGTATGGGGGTCTGGGTACTGCCCTGGGGGACAGGAAACAATGAAAATAAAATTTAAAAAAAGCATTTTTTTAAAAAATAAAGAAATGGGCACCGATTTGGATATCGACTAACTATCGAATTTGATAGCCATTTGATAGTTCATTTCAAGTGTTAAAAAAGGTGTGGGAAATGTTTTACCCCATAGGCTTCAATGTTAAAAATGGTGTGGAAAATGTTTTACCCCATAGGCTTCAATGTTAAAGGTGTGGGAAATGTTTTTACCCCATAGGCTTCAATGTTAAAAATGGTGTGGAAAATGTTTTACCCCATAGGCTTCAATGTTAAAAATGGTGTGGAAAATGTTTTACCCCATAGGCTTCAATGTTAAAAATAATCCTGTTTTAATTAAATATCTAATAAACCGTTGCTTATAATATTCTGCAGTAAAGAATCTCTTTATTTTTAGATTTTTTAGGATCTTTTGAGCATTTAAAAATAAATAAAAAATAAATCATTTCGAATCGACCTGAAAATTCCAATCGATCCGAAAATCCAAATCGATCTGAAATTTCGAATCGATCCGAAATTTCAAATCGAATCACCGAATCGAAACGAAAACGGTCCGAAATGACCCGAAACGAAAAAAAAACACACCGGAAAAAAACGAAACTAAACGAAATTTTTAGAGGTGCACATCTCTAATTTTTGTGTATATTCGTTCTAATCCATATTCTTTCTTCTAATCCATTTTAGTTCAAATAGAGTTTAAACTTATTAGAGGAATAAAATGAATATTATTGTGTAGACATAAAGATGTTACAGAAAAGGTTTCACAATACCTATATATGGAGCGCTGGGTAAGGTGGTAAGGGTACCTTTTGGGTGCAGCTCTGTGATGAGTGGGTTGACAGAGGGTTGACAATTTTTAGAAGAGAGAGACACACTCCAGAGTGCAAACCTGTACCTAATGAAAGAGTGGGAGGAGAGGTCTTTTCTCTCTAGGTGGCGTAATGCTCAAAGGTTGAGTCTATGTGTACATATATTCACACAAAATTGCATACATTCACACAAAATTGCATATGCAAAGATGTAAGCATACATATATCATATAAAATATAAAAACAGCATTGCATATATGGTCTGATTGATATAAAAGATCCTTTGTAATGCAGTGTTGGTGGTATATTGCCACCTAGTGTCCGTATTTAAAAAGATCTTTTAATTGAAGAAATGTGTAATAAATAAAAGTTCTTTCAGATCTGCGGCACTTCTCTGTCTCTCTTGTACCTCCAAGAGAACAGGAGAGTGTGATTAGCATTGTGCCAGGCACTGCATATTATTGGTCTGAATGATGGATGCACACTTACGCAGGTTTATTCCTCGTGCTGCAAGCGGTTGGTGTGTGAAACCATTCTTCTTTTGGTGCTTACTCCTCTGTTCCTGTGGTGATCGGTCCCAGGGCCCAGCAGATCCAGGACTTCCTTTCTGGGGGTGCTAGGATTCTTTGTATGGTGCCGTGGTTGCAAGCAATACCGGAAGCAAGAATGGTCAATAAAGAAGTGGATTTTATTCACATAAGTATAAAAAAACAATAAAATGGGTTTGGTGGAGATATAAAACAAATTAAAATAAATGGTGTCCTTTAAAACGCGTTTCACCACTCAGGTGGCGGCTTCATCAGTCATGGATGAGTTGGTGTATATGGACAGGTCTTATAAAGGGTTTTACTTTCTGTTTTGGCGCTGAAAACTGCCAAGAAACTGTGGGCGCCGCCATCTTGGGGGAGGGGTGATGTTTTCCAGCTGCCTGATTGGTCACACCATGTCACTTCCTGTTTGGCGGCCATCTTAGGTGGGGTACTTCCTGTTTCAGCGATTCCAATTTCAATTTCGGCGGCCATGTTTGTAGAGCAGTCCTAATATGGCAATTCCAGAGGCCATGTTGGTGGGGCACACTAAAAGTGGCTGACTAATATACTGAGGACTTTATATCCTCCTTGTAATAGCAATTTTACATTGGTGCAATAACGCATTTACATTGGTGCAGTAATCATTATATTTTAGAATACACACAGAGGGTTTCAGTGTAATATCCCTTGGTCAATTCTAATATAGATACTCAGGGGGTTCCAGTACAATATATATTGATCAATTCTGTTATAGTATAATATGCATTGATCAATTATGTTATGATTACTCAGGGGATTTCAGTGCAATATACATTGATCAATTCTGTTAAATACACACAGGTGGTTTCAGTGTTATATTTGTGTTAGATATATGCAAATGCATTACTCAGTTAATAGACTCTTATGGGTACAATGATTTTTTTGTAAACTAATACAGTGTTCAGTTTATAAGCACTTAAGGGCACAATCCTTTAATATATAAAGGCCTAATGGCTCGCAGTCTATAGATGCTTTTATATTAAAAAAATATATTAAAAAAACCCTGATGGCTCATAGATGCTTTATATAGACCTTATAGTCATTAATAGTAGGGTACTTGTTGGCATACATTTGTGGTGTATACACGCATAAAGTTTTATTATTGTCTTAATTGGAAAGATTTAGTGGTATTAGTCTGAACAGGTGTATTGGGTTATCAACGTTTAATGACCAGACCATAGCGCATAGGAATTATATATCTATGATGCTAATTAGATAGCGCATGTGGATAGAGTTGGATTGTGGAAACGGGGGAAGAGAGTATTTCTGGTGAGGAAGAGGGTATTTTAATTCAAGAAATGGGAAAGTTCAAAGTCGATGTTTAGGCCATGTGGATGTAATGAATGTAGGTTATAGATGTAGCGCATCTCTTCTTTACCTATTTCTTTTTCTAAATCTCCTCCTCTCCATTGGTTGCGTACAATTTTTAGACCTGTGAATACGAGGCCTGCTGGATCTTTGTTATGTTTCAGTTTATAATGCGCCGATACACTGTGTGATTCAAGGCCATTCTTTATATTTCTGACATGTTCCTGTATCCTCTTGCCGAGGGGTCTTGTGGTTCTTCCCATGTATTGGAGGCCACAGGGGCATGTGAGGAGGTAAATTACATTCCTAGTGAAACAGTTCATCAAATCTGTTATTTTTATTTTTCCTCTTTCTGTGGGTATCTCTGTAACAATTCTTTTCTTGCTCTTAGTGTTCCTGCAATTTAAACAGTTCCCACATCCATAAAATCCTGGTTTGACACCAAACATGGATTTTTGTTTCTTTGGGGGGGGGGGATGTTGACTATGTGTAATTCTCTGTTTCAAATTCTTTGTTCCTCTGCATACTAGGTTAGGTTCTTTCGGCAGGATGTCTTTAAGAAGTGTATCCCTATGGAGGATTGGCCAGTATTTTCGTATAATCTTCCTTATTTGTCGGTTCTGTTGATTATAGGTGTATATGAGCGGTATGTCTGTTTTATATCCTTCTTCTTTATTTTTATAGATTAATAATGGTTCCCGTTCCAGATCATGTATTTTTTTTTGTGTGTCGGAGGGTTTTTCTGTCGTAGCCGTTTTCTTCAAATTTTTCGAGGAGTATGTTTGCTTGTATGTTGTAATCTAGGGTTTCTGTACAGTTTCTCCGAATCCTGAGGAGTTGTCCTCTGGGTATATTGTCAAGCCATTGTGGCATATGGCAGCTGTCTTTTTCTATATAACTGTTAGTATCAACTTTTTTGAAAAATGTTTTCGTTTTCAATTTTCCTCCTTCAATGAAGATTTTCAGGTCCAAAAAATTAATTTCGTCTCTGCTCCAAGTGGTATCTAGTCCTATATTTCTTTCATTTTGGTTCAGATTGATGATGAATTTTTCCAAAATGTCTTCTCCTCCTTTCCAAACGATAAGTATATCGTCGATATACCTTTTATTCACTACGAGGTTCTCTTTCCATTCTGGTGGCCGGCTGGCCTCACAATAGGCCATAAATAAATTGGCATATGCTGGAGCAAAGCGAGTTCCCATCGATGTCACGCTTTTTTGTAGAAAGAAGTTGCCTTTAAACCAGAAGAAGTTATTCTTAAGGATCAATTCAATTCCCTCCATAATGTACTCTATTTGTTCCGGTAGGAAGTTTTTTGATTCTTCCAGAAAGTGGCGTGTAGCTTCCATTCCTTTATCATGTGGAATATTTGTATATAGGGATTTGACATCACTTGTTACTAATATATATTCACCCTTCCAATCAATTGATTCTAATATCTGTAGGATATTGATGGTGTCTTTAAGATATGCCGGGGTGGATATGACTAGCGGTTGAAGCAGTCTGTCGATATACTCCGAGACTCGGCTGGAGGCTGAATAAATGCCAGATATGATGGGTCTTCCCGGAGGATTTTGGATATCCTTATGCATTTTTGGGAGGAAATAGAAAACTGGTGTCCTTGGATGTTGTATCTTCAGATATTCGTATTCTTTTGTGTTCAAGATACCCAATGCATAGCCTTTCTCTACCCTGCTTGCGGATGGCTGTTGACCTGGAGGAGTGTGTAGGGAGTGGTGAACCAGCTGGGGCACTAACTCAGGTGTCCTGACCCCCAGAGGAGTATCTGAATTCGTGTGCTGGAGGTGGGTTGGCGTTTTGCGATGGCCAGGTGGTGCCGATCCTGTCGGGCCCTGTGACGATGGACCCCCGCCAGATGTCTCCTGAAGATGACTCCCCACCATTAACTGTGAAGATGGCGCGGCTGCGTCTCCTGCTGTAACATGTGACCCAGCCCCGGGCGTTTGGCGGTAGTGGTCTTGGCGCAGCTCAGATCCTGCTGGGCTTGGAATGTCGGCTCTGCGAGCTCGGGCTTGCTGGGGTCAGATGCCCCGGCCTCCCATGTGGTGTGCTGCCTGTCCCGCAGTTGCGACTGCATTTCGACACGGACTGAAGGGACTCTTGGGTTGTTGTGTTTGCCCTCCCATTATTTGTTTTTAATTTTACACGACGACTGACGCCGTTTGGTTCTTGCGACCCCCCCTGCTATGAGACATTTTTCTGAGGACACCCCTACTATTTTGTTGCATTTACGTTTCTGTTTTTATGGCTATCTTTTGATGACACATTTTCTTTACCTCCCTTCCATATTTTTTTTTCCTTGTGCTCGCCCTGCTGGTGATGGTGTACCCCCCTTTGTTTTTTAATTCCTTTTTTGTGGCATATTTCGGGCAAGCCGAGGTGCGCCACTATGGCTATGTCAGTCATACTTGGCCCTAGGACGCCCGGGCCTCGTGACATTATCCCTCCATGGCCTCCTTTGGGAGTGCGCCAGGAGCGTCACAGTGATGGCCTTCGCCATTCCCCTCATCCCCCTTTTGTTTTTTTTTCTTTCTTTCTATTCTTCCCTTTGGGTCACCGTCTGATGTGTTGTGTATAGCACCCCCTCTTTCCCCTATTATTTTACAGCTGACTCTAATTTTTATTTTGCATTTATTATTTTTCTTTGGATGTGTTTCTGTTGATTGCCTTGAGTGGCCTTGCGCGGCCCTTACATTTCCCTGTCTGTTTCTCTCCTCCACCTAAATAACTATTAAATACTGTTAACAAAACAGCAGTAAAATAAAGCTTTTTCACAGATTTTGGTAAATGGTTCATCATGGGAAAAATCCGCAAAATGGAAACAAGAGATAAAAAAATAATTTTTCTTTTCCTTTTTACATGCAATTACTTCAAACAAAAATAAAACAGCGGCATGTGTTTTTATAAAGCTGTTTTATTTGTAACGCACAAGTAATCTAATTACAGCTCATCTAAGTTTTAGTGTCCCTTTAACCTAGGAGTTTGTCAACTAATGGCAGCCAATGTTGCATGTGCTCTAATTATTCATTATGTACATCCAACCTTCTTTAAACCACTCTGTTTCTTTGTTATCTAAGTAATTCCTCTGTACGACTAAATCCTTTGTATTTTTGTGCCCAGATTCAAATTATGCACTAAAAATAAAATAAGATGAGCCTTGGCTAATATTCACAATGGAAATAGAAACTTTTTTCCCCAACAATCCTATTATGGCATAACCTCTGCAAATCCTTGGTTATTTGTCTACAATTCCCCCTAACGAATGATTCCTTTTGTGTAACTGTTTAGTAATAAGAAGATCTAATAATACTGATGTAGCGCTGTATTTAACTTGGCTCTGAGAACTGAGACAATAGTGCCGCTAGAGGGAGCCAGAGCGCAATGTAATGTGTTGGACTATGGACTACATCCCCCAGAAACCCCTGGGGGTAGGGGAAGGAAGTGAGCACGCTGGCGGCAGGAAGAGAAAGCAATTGTGTGCAGCGTGGGCAGAACGAGGCGAGCGGTGCATGAGTTCGGTCACAAGAGAGACAGTGTCCGGGATCCAGGCTCGATTGGAGCTGAGAATCGGCGGCATCCTGTGCTGGTAAGATCGGGGAGAGTGTGTAATTGAACTGCAGTGTGTCCCGCTGAGCTGTTTTGGTGGCAAGAGAGTGTTGGAGAAGGACCTCGTGGAAGGAGGACGCAGGCGGAGCGGAGTGCTGGCGGCATTCGTTTCTTGGCTGAGGAGATTCGGTTCGGGAGCGTGGATTTCGGCAGCACCGGGTTCCAGACGGCAAAGAGGGACTTTCTGACAGAGCACATCGGTCCGGGACAAGCTGTTCATCGGTTGGGTGAGAGGCCCCTGGCCTACAACTCTAATAACAGTGCACACTTATTGATTGCTTCAAATTGCAGGACCCCAACATTGACTAGTCGAAGATACAGTATTTCGTCCATCCACTGGCCAGTGGACTAGTACACGTGTACCCTAGGACACAAACTAACGAGCATATTTGAGCGGACTTAAACCAAAGAACTGAGAGCTTTATTAATCGTTTCTTTGCCGCATATATCCGCATTACGTATTACATCATTCATTCAATCTGTAAGGATCATCGCCGCCGGCGTAATAAAAAGCCTAAACCCAGTGCTGGCTCATAGTAGTGAGACTTTCAATAGCAGTACCACTACTCACCTCTGCCGGTGAAATGCTCAGGTGTTGCCTAGATCACCTACTACTCCTGCATAAAACCAGGCCACACCTGAGACTCAGGACTTCCACATTGCCTTGGAAATATCCAAGCTGTTAGGAGCTACCTGCGATTCCTCCAAGAAACCTGTGACCCATACCCTGCTGGATCCTACCCTCTCAAGACTACCCCTGTTACAGTTCCACCTGGACTTATTATTTACAAACCTCCTGGACCTTCTGTTTACTACAGACCTCTGGACTTGTCATCTTCCTGGATCTCCCAAGTTTTCCTTACCTGGATCACAAGGACTTGCCCACGTCTCTAGTACTGATATATTCATATATATAACCTTAAGTATACTGTTTCTGTTTTCCCATTTGTTATCTGCAGTTCCCTCTAGCCCTGTAACCTGTATATATTCTGCTCTAGTTCCCTCTAGCCCTGTAACCTATATATATTCTGCTCTAGTTCCCTCTAGCCCTGTAACCTATATATATTCTGCTCTAGTTCCCTCTAGCCCTGTAACCTATATATATTCTGCTCTAGTTCCCTCTAGCCCTATAACCTGTATTCTGCTCTAGTTCCCTCTAGCCCTGTAACCTGTGTATATTCTGCTCTAGTTCCCTCTAGCCCTGTAACCTGTATATATTCTGCTCTAGTTCCCTCTAGCCCTGTAACCTGTATTCTGCTCTAGCCCTGTAACCTGTATTCTGCTCTAGCCCTGTAACCTGTATTCTGCTCTAGCCCTGTAACCAGTATTCTGCTCTAGCCCTGTAACCTGTATTCTGCTCTAGCCCTGTAACCTGTATTCTGCTCTAGCCCTGTAACCTGTATTCTGCTCTAGCCCTGTAACCTGTATTCTGCTCTAGTTCTCTCTAGCCCTGTAACCTGTGTATATTCTGCTCTAGTTCTTTCTAGCCCTGTAACCTGTGTATATACATATATACACTTTCTTCTCCCACTTCTCTCGTTTACCCCTCCTAGATTCTGTTGTTGCCTCTGGCCTATCCCTTTTGTGCCTTTTCACAATAAATCCTTATATATAAATATATCTGGTTTACTAGTATTCATTGCATATTGGCTCGTACCTACCGCCCCGGAACCAGCACCTTACACAATCTAGCCGGATTGATTTCATGCCTAAAGTATATGTATATCTATTGCAGTTTATTGCTTCAGTAAAGTATAACTTAGAAAAATCCATAAAGATTTGCTGTTGTACAGTGAATTGTTAGTGCGGTGAGACTATCCTGGGGTTATTCAGCGGCTCCTTTGTGGGTGAGCGCTACACGTGGGGGCTCGTCTGGGATTTTTGTCTCAGATTATACCGCAATTAACGGGGTTAAAATGGATCCAGACACAGCAGCCGAGTGGTGTAAGGAACAAAATGGCCAGTTAGGGTTAAGTGTAGTCATGGACATTCAAGCAGACACCTGGTGCAGAAGACCAGATTCGCCGGGCCGTGGCCGCACTGGCACCTGATCATCGGGGGTTAATAATAGACATTAAAGCAGACCCAGAGACTTCCCACACCTATGTTCTTTTTGAGTGGAGGAAGGACGTACCGGTATGTTTTCAGGGCGCGAGTATACAACTGGCCAACGATGTGGAAGTTTGTTTGATCTAGCCAAGTAGACCACATGGCAACCCCGAGAACATTCCTGTCAAGCCCGCTGGCCACGATAGGGCTGGAGTTCATTGCTGCTATCGGAGACCTCGTGGTCAAATGCCAGAGGGCAAACCCTCCTTACACCAACTTCGGATATCGAAGGTTAAGGAATTTTTCGGGAAACGTGCCAACACCATCAGGTGAAGAAACCTTTTGAAGAATGGGTTGAACAGGCGATGCAGGCTCTAGATGAGTGGGATGTCCCTGAAGCCCAGAAGAAGCAGAGAATTACTGAGAGCTTGAAGGGACCCGCCTCAGAAGCCGTCAGAAATCTGAAACTGAGTAAGCAACACTGTACTGCCTTAGATTACCTATTGAGAGATGAGCGCTACCGTTAGCGTTAAGATCGTAATAGGGCCCTTAGGGTGGAGTGAATAAAGAGATTCCAGCTGAATGATTCTAGGGGCACGTCATTTCAGCTGAAGGCATCTCGACGGATCCCCAAAAGTTGGAAGCTGTAGCTTCATGGCCTAGACCTCGAAGTGTTACTGAACTTAGATCCTTTCTGGGGTTCTGCTCCTACTATAGAAGATTCGTGGGAGGATTTGCCAAGACAGCCCAGCCTTTGAACCAGCTTCTGAGAACGGAAGAATTAGGAAAAGAATCTAGGCCCCCTAACCTGAATTCTACTCGGGGGCCTAGAAAGTCTCATGAATCAATCCAAGAAGAGTGGACTGATCAATGTGAGAGAGCCTTTGTAAATTTGAAAAAGAGAGTTTAACTCGGGCCCCTGTTGTCACGTCTCAACCCTGCCCCCTGGTGGTGGGAGCAGGGATTTGCCAGTATGCTGGCTTTCAGGCTCTGCAGATCATCTCCACTGGGCCAATGGTATGCAGTCACATGACCTGCTCAGCCCTATATATAGGCCCAGTAGTGGTTTTGGTCCCTGGATCTGGATAGGTTACACCTATTAAGTTCCTGCTCCCTGTTCTTGATATTGTACTGACTATTTTTGATATTGATTCCTGACTGCTTGTGTATGACTTTCTGGTTCTGGCTTTTGGATTACTCTTACGTCTGTCCCCTGTAGGTATTCTGTCTGGATTTATCGTGTTTGACCTGGCTTGGCTTATTGGAACTCTTTTTTGTCTGTTTAAGATTTATCGTTCTGTTTATATTAGTTTTGTTTTCACTCATAGGCATTTGGCCTCAAAGCCATTTGGTGTGAGTGTTATTGAGGGCTTTGTCTGAACTCCCTGGCTGGGAGTGTTAGGATCAGCAGTCCTGTTCATTGTATTTCCAGGTACCAACGAGTTCTGCCCTTCAGGCTGCTGAATCCATTCAAGTCTCAGTCTGTCCTGTCGAATTACTGTGTGTGTTCTCAAGTGTTTTCTTGTTGTCTGATCTCCCTGGAGGGAGGTGTTAGGATCAGCAGTCCTGTTTATTGTATTTTCTGGTATCAACGAGTTCTGCCCTGCAGGCTGCTGAATCCATTCAAGTCTCAGTCTGTCCTATTGAGAAATACTGTGTGTGTTCTCAAGTGTTTTTTGTGTTGTCTGAATTCCCTGGAGGGAGGTGCTAGAATCAGCAGTCCTGTTTATTGTATTTTCAGGTGTCAACGAGTTCTGCCCTGCAGGCTGCTGAATCCATTCACGTCTCAGTCTGTCCAGTTGAGAATTACTTTGTGTGTTCTCATTCTGTCAACCCTTGCCCTGAATCTGTATTTAGATTGAGAAATTACCCAGTGCAGGGCTTCCCCTTGTGCCCGTCACCTCTAGCTCTCATTCTGTTTATGTTTGTGTGTGCTGGATTAAGCATTATGAGACAAACCACAAACCTGCCTCAAGGGCTCAAACATATGTGCAATGAAGGGCCTTCCCTGGCATCTGCCCGGGACCCCCGTGACACCTGTCCTCGCCTATGCTGATCCTTCAAAGCCATACAAATTACATGTGGATGCTAGCAGAGAAGGGCTGGGAGGGGTACTGTACCATAAATATGATGGTCTCCTGATACCTGTGGCGTATGTGAGCCGAAGCCTTACTCCTTCGGAAAAGAATTATCCCACTCACAAGTTGGAGTTCCTGGCCTTGAAGTGGGCAGTGGTGGACAAACTAAAAGACTACCTGTATGGGGCTGATTTTGTGATAAAGACCGATAACAATCCACTTACGTACATCCTTACTACTGCGAAACTGGATGCAACGGGACACCGATGGTTGGCCGCTTTGTCAGGATTCCGGTTCAGCCTTAAATATTGCCCTGGGGTCAAAAATCGTGACGCAGATGCTTTGTCAAGGAGGCCCTACAGTGCAGAGTGGACTCAATAGACCCCTGATGGAGTACAAGCCTTATGTCAAGGGGTAGAACGCCGAATCAAAGGAGTGATTGGGGCAGAGGCTATAGGAGTTATGGCTGCGGGCGTTCCAGAATTGTATTGTAATCCCACACAGTTGAGGAGTGAAAGCCTACCTACTCTCATGAAACAGGACCTGAGAGCAGATCAAGCTGAGGATCCTCTGATTGGATTGACAATTAAAGCTATGAAGACGGATCAAAGGGGATTTCTGCTGACTAGTTCCCCTGAGAAAGCCCGTCTGGTTTACAAAGAATGGGAGCGGTTAAAGCTATTAGACAGGGTGGTCTACCGAAGGGGCCCCCTCGAATAATGCCAAAGAGACTCAACAACTGTTCCTCCCAGAGAAGCACAGAGAAAGTGTATTGAGAACATTGCATGATGATCATGGTCATTTGGGGGCAGAAAGCACTTTTAAACTGGTGCAAGAAAGATATCTGAAGTAGAAAGTTATTGCCATTCCTGTCTGAGGTGTATTCAGAGGAAGACCCTGCCAACTCGAGCTGCTCCAATGAGCCATCTACAGAGTCAAGGACCCATGGACTTGGTGTGCATTGATTTCTTGTGCTTAGAGCCTGACGCTAGTCGGCAGGGGAGTATCTTAGTGGCGACTGATCATTTCACCCAGTATGCTCAAGCCTTCTCTACCAAAGATCGTGCTCCTACTGTGGCAAAAGTTCTAGTGGAAAAGTTTTTCGTTCATTATGGCCTACCACAGAGAATCCACTCAGATCAAGGCAGAGACTTTGAGAGTCGACTTGTCGGGCAGTTGTTAGGTTTGCTGGGGATCCAGAAAACTCGAACTTCCCCTTATCACCCTCAAGGTGATGCTCAACCAGAGAGATTCAATCGCACTCTATTCAACATGTTGGGAATGCTATCAACCAAAGAGAAGCAGAATTGGAGTCGTCACATAGCTACGCTGGTGCATGCATATCATATTCCGAGAGTGATGTTACTGGATACTCACCTTATCGTCTCAAGTTCGGAAGAGAAGCTCAGTTGCCAGTAGACCTAGCCTTTGGTCTATCTCTCGATCAGACGTCGGTCACTTCCTACAGAAATTATGTGGACAGACTAAGGAGAAATTTAGCTTCTGCATTCGAACAGGCCCGGTCGACTTCTGAGAATAGAGAACAGAGAAATAAACGGAACTACGATTTGAAGGTTCGAGTACAGGATTTACAACCCGGTGATAGGGTTTTATTGAAGAATCTGGGTGTTTTTGCAAGGCACAAACTAGCTGATAGATCGAGTTCTCAAATCTACGTCGTCTGCAAGCAATTGCCTGGTCTGCCAGTATACCAAATTCGTCCGGATGGAAAGACCGGGCCCTTAAAGAATTGGCACAGAAATAATCTTCTACCTCTGAGAGAAGCTGTACGGGTACCCGTTGGAGACAAACTTTCTTTGCCTGATCTGCCTATTTCTCGTCCGGCTCCTGTTACTCAGTCTCAACAATTGCGTTCTGTTGGAGAAAGTGAAGAGAACAATGTCAGACCTCAGTCCGGTCTCTGATCAGTGTGTGAGTAGCCTGAGGCCTGATGCTCCTGAATTCTTGTCTGGGGAACCTGAAGTGCCTGAGGCTCCTGAAGATGTATCTGTGGATTACAGTTCTATGCTTTCTCTAGAAGGTTCATATTCCGAAGATGTACCTGCTCCGCCTGCAAAGGAGAGAATTGAGCCTTTAGAGTTGACCCTTCTGCCTTAAGAAGATATTACAGAGTCCGAGCCTAAACGTTCAGTACAACCCCTTCAGAGACTCACATATGATGTAGGGTCAACGAATTAAGCTCGATGAAGTGTGCCGAATGAAAGAGCACCGAAATTTCAGTGCTCATTGAATAACCCCATAAATGACCTATTTTTAGATATCCTGTAGTCCATAACTCTGATGTGCACTCGAGCCCTACATCCTGCCTCACTTTTCTATTAATGTAACCTCTAACCCTAGGGCTGATGCTTGCATAAGGGCACTCTGGTAGTAGGGGGGAAAAAGTTTATTATCTAACTGACGCCATGGAAGGCGAACGACTTGTTTATCTTTGATGCTAAATAAATCCTCCACAGGAGAGGAGATGGGATCTTATTCCTATGTGACATCCACATTCACTCCTTTCTCATTCAGCCAGTTACACTGACCCCTATTCCACTATGGCAACCAAACTCTCATTTTCATCCAATCGCAGCCAACCACATACCTATTCCCATTCCATTCAGCCAACCACATGCTCACTTCTATCCCATCTCAACCAACCACATGCTCATTTCCACCCTACTCAGCCACTCATTTCCATTTCACCCAGCTACACACGTAACCTACCATCCCACTCAGTCACACTCACACCCATGGCTCAAGTAAGCCTTGCACCTACCAGCATTTTCTCCAACACACATAGCTGACACTACCACTAGGTGAATTAAGTGATCATTTGATCGGGGTACCAAATTATTGATCAGAAGGAGAAGTAGGTTCCCATGTCTCCCAGAGGCATGTTGAGTTTATGCAGTGATAAGCACTGATGGCAGCCACACAAGCTGTGTGCCAGGCCCTATTACAGAGAGTGAGAGCTGTGACATTTGTGTGTTTGCAAAAGAAAAAACATTAGGGTCTATTCACTGCAATTTCAGGGTAGTTTGTCTATTCAGTAAGCTGTCAATTCACCAAATACAGATGAAATTCAGTGCAGATCGCTGATCTTCGCGGCAGCGAAATTGTGCCACAGTGAAGAAATGGTTCGTCTATTCACAGAAAGCCAAACTGCACCGAAATGTCGGTGAAATTACCTGATTTTAAATGTTTCTGTTTGACAGGTTTAAACAGGTGAATCCTATAAGATTCAATGTAAAAACGTAATAGGTCCTATTACATTCTTTACGCAAAAACGCACGCAAAACACGTGAATTTTTGCGTGAAGCGTTAAACGTTAACGCGCGTAAAACAATACGGACGTGCAAAAACGCGCACGCATTAACGTTGCGCGCAGAAATCGGTGTGTGGACTGTTTTTTTCACGTGATTCAGCCAATCAGAATCAAGAACCACAATTGTCTCACGTAAATTTTTTGCGCCTGTCAAAGTCAATCTGCGCATATTTGCTGCATCAATATAAAAAATACATACAACTTCTCAAATTTATTTGGTATGTGTAGAATGTGTAACTATACTTTGCTGTATTTTTATTTGGGCTGGTGTATTTGGTTTTGGCCAGGTTGATAGAATTTGCCATTAACACCAGCTTTTAGGAGTTGCTAAAATTATGCGCGCAAAGGCTGTGCGTTACAAACTGCGCATAGATTGTAATACCATCCGCGTACCAGCACACAAACGCATTTGGGCTCACAATGTTAAGTATAGGACTCGCGAAGTACAGTAAGCTCGCGCAGGTTCACACGCGGTAGACGTATAAGCGCGTTTCTTGCGCTGACATTGTAATACGACGTTCTGCGCAAAGGGTTTTACCCCTTGCGTTAATGCGTTTTTGCGCCGGCGCAAACGTTTGCGCGAAGATTGTAATAGGGCCCAATATCTTTTAAAAAAAAAAATGTAAAAGCTTTTTTTTTCATTTTCAGCAAAAAGCCTTTATTTTTTTTTGCGTACCTCTGTGTTTTTTGAGGAGATTTTTGTTTCACGTTTTTTTTATTTTTTAAAAAAGCAATTTTTAAATTCTATAACTGACTTTCTTTTTATTTTAATTTGACAATTTTTATTGTGAACACACTGACATAAAGACAACGATACATCAAAGGAAATGAAGAAGCCATTGGCAGATAAGGAGAAAAACGTCGTAACCAACAGAGCCAAGCAAACAGAGGGCCAATCAGATTGTGCACAATTTTTACTTTTTACATATGTACTGTAAAACAGTCAAAATCAAGTTAATTTAAAAGAAAACAATCAAACATATCAAAACTAAAGACTGCCCGAACAAGGTCAGCGTCAAGGATTATGGCAAAGGCCTATGTAAGGGAGCAGTAAATTCAGTCAAGAGTAAAGAGGGAAGAGCAAAAAGAGACACACAATTCTATGTAGGCAGCTATCAGAGTAGGGGTTGGCGAGGGTGACGTCCTGTTACCATTTCCACAGTAACAAGTGGTATATTGTAAATAGGACCAAATCGTTGTGTGCATGGATGGCGTTAGGGAGGAGAAATAACATTGCCACAAGTTGACAAATTTCTTAGTATGTGTTTCCTTATCGGTAAAGGTGTAACTCCAATCCATGCGGAAGAGATAATGTAACAAACCTTTTAATTATTTATTTTTTAACGACCATTTTTATTATTTAGACACGTTTACATGCGACTCCATTGTCAACACACTACGGTGACCATTGGGTGAAAAGTGAATTCACCAAAATGTCGACGAAATAGAATCGCCGAACTGCGCTGAAGTGAAAACCACTGAAATTTCAGGGCTTCGTGAAAAAACCTTATTGAGTCTAGATGTAGCACAATGATCTCTCTCCCTAAACCTGCCAAGGAACTGCGACCACACAGAAAGAAAAGGTGAAGAGGTAGGTTTGGCACTAGCAAAACCAAACATCTTTTTGAATCAAAAGCTGCCCATGGTGGCCATGTATTTTAGTGAGTGTCCAAAGAGTGGTGTATCTTCCTCAATAAGTTGCTGGTCCCTTATTTTACTTTCAGTCCATTCAATAATGGACAGTGCTGTAGTCTGGCGGGATGACAGCTCATTATTTACTCCATGGAGGCTGGGCAGGGAACTTTGACAGCACTTGGACAGGTGCTGCAGTAACCCTGTATTAATTTTGTGTCCCTGAGAGATCGGTGGGTGAGCAACTGTGATAAACTCCTCTCCTGGTGGCCCAGTGGGATAGTAGAGTGCTCTGAACCTCCACTGAGTGCAAGGCATAGGGTTATGGGGAATGAGGTCACCGGTGAGGAGTTGTTTGCAAATTAGGTGGCCACACTGACATGGAGCAGGTGGTAAAATGGCCAGATTGAGAAGGACGTATATCAAAAACTTATTCCAGCATACAGCAGTGGAGGACTTTCCGGTGGCATCTCTAAGGTGGGTGCTAACAATCAAGATACTGCTTAAGATTGAGTAGGACGGACCATGTGCCAGCCGGCAAACCACCCTAACATCGTGTGTCATCTCCTCCAGTATGTCATGTACGAGCAGGTCGTTCCTCTTGTCGTAATGAAAGAAGTAATCGGCCACGCTTTCCAGCCTGGCCATTTAGTTAGAGCCTTAGTGTGCTCCACATTTCATTATTATTATTGTCATCATTTATATACAGTTGCAAGACAAAGTATGTGAACCCTTGGGGATTACGTGGAGTTTTGCATGAATTGGTCATAAAATGTGCTCTGATCTTCATCTAAGTCACAACAATTTGAAAAACACAGTCTGCTTAAAATAATACAACACAAACATTATATATTTTCATGTTTTATTGAACAGAACATGTAAACATTCACAGTGCAGGGTGGAAAAAGTATGTGAACCTTTGGACTTAATAACTGGTTGACCCTCTTTGGCAGCAATAACCTCAACCAAACGTTTCCTGTAGTTGCAGATCAGACCTGCACAACGATCTGGAGTAATTTTGGACTACTCCGCTTCACAAAACTGTTTCAGTGTAGCAATATTCTTGCGATGTCTGGTGTGAATCGCTCTCTTAAGGTCATGCCACAGCATTTCAATCAGGTTGAGGTCAGAACTCTGAGTGGGCCACTCCAGAAGGCGTATTTTGTTTTGTTGAAGCCATTCTTTTGTTGAATTACTTGTATGCTTTGGGTCATTGTCCTGTTGCATCACCCATCCTCCGCGGAGCTTCAGTTAGGGACATATGGTCTTACATTTTCCTGCAAAATGTCTTGATAAACTCTGGAATTCATTTTTACATCAATGACAACAATCCGTCCAGGCCCTGAGGCAGCAAAGCAGCCCCAAACCATGATGCTCCCTCCGCCATGTTTTACAGTGGGGATGAGGTTTTGATGTTGGTGTGCTGTGTCTTTTTTTATACACACATACAGGGTTATCCAAAGAGATCCGAATTGCTTGAGAAAGGTAACCGAACGCTGAAAATCAGCGTTCGGTTACCTTTCCTGGCCATTCGGCTATCCAGAGAGCAGGCAATTCGCCACATCCTGGCGAATTGCCTGAACATACGGTGCCTGTTCGGTGCCTGTTCGAGGGCAGTGAAATCCCCATGAAAATGCACTGCTTCGGCTATTCAGAGAATGAAAACCAGCAGTGAAAGGTTCCCGAAATGCCCTGCCATTCGGTGGTTTCATTCGGCAAGTTAATTCAGGAGAATCCCATAGGCTTCAATGTTAAAAATATTCCCGTTTTAATTCAATATCTAATAAACCATTCATTATAAAATTCTGCAGTAAAGAGTCTCTTTATATATAGATTTTTTAGGATACTTTAAGCATTTTTCGGAATTTTTTTTCTTTTTAAAAGTCCGATTTTTTTTTTTTTAAGTTAACTTATTTTTTCTGTAACAGCCCTCTTTATTATCATTCCCTGGAACTCATATGCAAATTTCAGACATTTTCGCTCAGTAGTTTCTTTGCAAACAGCTTTTTACTTTCACATTCATACAAACTGTTTTGCTAATTTATTCACCTCCCTCTGTCTGCGGTCTCGGCTTTTTCTCGGCTTTTTCCAGAGGCTTCGCTGCTTGTGATCGGCTCCTGCTCAGGTTTTTCCGGCGGCTTCGCTGCGTGTGATCAGCTCCTGCTCGGGTTTTTCCGGCCTCTTCGACAGGTTAATCCAGATGTTTGTTTTTGCGGGTTTTCAGCGTGCATTTGTCAGGTTTTGCGGTTAGTTTTCATCAGGTTTGCGGCAGCTTTTCCCTGCAATTCAGGGACCCTGTGGTGTTTGCTGAATACACCGCAGGGTCACCGAAATGGGATCGGCAAAAGGAACCGAATTGAAGAGAACGAAAAGTCACCGAACGTGTGGTGACTTTTCGAATCTCTTTGGATAACCCTGATAGTGTTGTGCGTTTTTTCCAAACAACTCAATTTTGGTTTCATCTGTCCACAGAATATTTTGCCAGTAGTGCTGTGGAACATCCAGGTGCTCTTTTGCAAACTTCAAACGTGCTGCAATATTCTTTCTGGACAGCAATGGCTTCCTCCGTGGTGTCCTCCCATGTACTCCATTCTTGTTTAATGTTTTCCTTATTGTAGATGTGTCAACAAAAATGTTAGCATGTGCCAGAGATTTCTGTAAGTCTTTAGCTGACACTCTAGGATTCTTCTTTACCTCATTAAGCATTCTGCGCTTTGCTCTTGCAGTCATCTTTACAGGACGACCACACCTAGGGAGAGTAGCTATAGTGCTGAACTTTCTCCATTTGTAGACAGTCTGTCTTACCGTGGACACATGAACATCAAGGCTTTTGGAAATACTTTTGTAACCCTTTCCAGCTTCATGCAAGTCAACAATTCTTGATCGTAGGTCTTCTGAGAGCTCTTTTCTGCAAGGCATGGTTCACATCAGGCAGTGCTTCTTGAAACCAGTAAACCCAAAACTGGTGTGTGTGTGTGTTTTTAAAGGGCAGGACAGCTTTCAGCAACACATCCAATAATATCACACTGATTGGACTCAAGGTTGTCTCACTCCTTGCTCCAATTAGCTCTTGGAGAAGTCATTAGTCTAGGGGTTCACATACTTTTTCCACCCTGCACTGTGAATGTTTACATGTTATGTTCAATAAACACATGAAAACATATAATGTTTGTGTTGTATTATTTTAAGCAGTCTGTATTTTTCAAATTGTTGTGACTTAGATGAAGATCAGAGAACATTTTATGACCAATTCATGCAAAACTCCACGTAATCCCAAGGGTTCACATACTTTTTCTTGCAACTGTAGTGCCAACAGTTTCCACTGCGCTTTACGACCCGCCATAGCTTCAGGTGCTAGATCCTAGAATCAACAGCCTGGACCTCAGTCTCCAATGCCTGGAAGTTATCCTCCTTTTCCAAGGCAAGAAAAGCCTGGACTGATGCCACCTTAAAGAGATCCTGAGTATCCTGTCTGGAGGCCACAGTCTCTGCATCTTGCAGGGAGGATGAACAGAGTCTCTTTTGGTGCCATCTTGCAAACCCTGTTCCAACAGCTTTGTAACAAAGCCTTGGAGACAGTCCTCTTTTTGGTGCCTACTCAGGATCAGTGCCTCCTGTCGACCTTCTGCGTCAGGTATGTGCCTCAAATCACAGATAATCTGGGACGTTTGAGCTAATCACCTACACAGAAAGCAGAAATCAACCTTTGCAACACATCACATGGCCATCCAAGCTCTGCCCTTTGTGCAACATAATTTTAACATATACTGTATTACTGATGTATGACATGGCAACTTTCATTAAGTTCACTTACAGAATATGACCTCACACGGGTGGAGTTTTATTTTCTTGGCATACTCCCTTGTCTGGTGTGTGTTCAGCATAATGAGGATTTGCACTAACCCCCCCCTCCTTTAGCTGCTTGATGCTGACACAATTGGTACAAACGAACAATGCGCTCCATTCACTAACATGCTCCGACTCACAGTAGATTTCTTACAGACGACCTTTACGTAATTTATTTTGTGCAGTTAATCCACACACTAAATCCTTGAAGATACCAGTGACAACGATGAGCTAAGTGGCCTGGATGTTTGCTGCATGAGACCAAGGCCAGGAAAGTCTGTGCCTTCGTCCCAAGGTCTTTTTACCATAAGACTGATTCCCAACATGCAGATTGTGTATATATCAGGGGTCCTTACCGCTGGCCCTGGGTTGCGCTCTGGTCCCGGGCAAAGACGGGCATGCCGACGCTATTAGCATCCATCCTCCTCCGTCGTGTCCAGACTACAGAATGAACTACGCGTGCGCGTGCTTTCCCGGGCTATCAGAGAACGCTGTACGCAAGGACGCTCAGAACGGTCGACGGTGGTTCCGCACGTCATCAGGGACCGCCCGGGGGGTTCTCTATAAAAAAGACAGCTGAGGGATAGTTCAGTACTAGTTTATTCTAGTCTGTTGCGCTGGTTTTGTTTATTTTGTTCCTGTGATACCGTGACTCTGACTTCTGCCTGGATATACTACTACGCTGATTGCCTTAACCCCTCGACTTCTGCCTGGATATACTACTACGCTGACTGCCTTAACCCCTCGACTTCTGCCTGGATATATTACTACGCTGACTGCTTTAATCCCTCGATTGCTGCTTGGATATACTACTACACTTTATACCACTCAGCTATATGTATATCTTGCATATTGGTTCCTACTTTGCTACCGCTACATGCAACCCTGACATAATAAACTAGTCTACTATGAAATCAGCAAGTGTACCAGAGACTCTGGCCGCCATTGCCCAGCAGCTC
Source organism: Leptobrachium leishanense (assembly GCA_009667805.1). Lineage (NCBI taxonomy): Eukaryota > Metazoa > Chordata > Amphibia > Anura > Megophryidae > Leptobrachium > Leptobrachium leishanense. Next base: position 391,358,505 of record CM019064.1, read on the forward strand.
AATATATTGACTCAATCTGTGCAGGCTTTGGAAGCCAATCAAACAGCTATGCAGGTGCACCAAGATCGTCTGGAACAAGGATTAGCGAGCAGTGGTGCCTCACGGCCTGTGGCAGAGCCCCCAACGCTCCCTATAGATGCCGCTACTATGGGTCCAGAACCTTACGTGTCACCACCCGAGAAATTCGATGGAGACCGAAAGCAGTTTCGCTGCTTCATAACGTCATGTCAAATAATGTTTTCCCTACAGAGACGTACCTATAACACCGACTTTGCACGAGTCAGATCAGTGATATCACTACTAACAGGCAGGCCTCAACGATGGGCGCATCATCTGCTGCGAACCCACAGTTCCTTACTGAACAGCTGGAGTACTTTCTACAAAGCTATGGAGGAAATGTATGACGACCCCCATTGGGTGACCAATGCGGCTCAAGCTCTTGACAACCTTAAACAAGGAAGAAATGATGTAGAGGAGTACATTACAGACTTCAAACATTTGGCCCTTGAATCAGAATGGAATGAGCCTGCACTCATAGCTCAATTCAGGAAAGGATTGTCTGAAACGTTGAAGGACGAGCTAGCAAGAACGGGGGTACCTCCCTCATTGGACAAGACCATGTCTCTATGTACTGAAATTGACCGTCGATTAAGAGAAAGGTGCGCTGAACGCGCCAACAATCATAATTCAGCGCCTATAAGGAGAATCGTCCCTCCGCCGCCTACAACGTCCCCCATGCCTACCAACAATGAGGAAGAACCCATGCAAGTTGGGGAAGCTAGAGGACCATTAACAGAAGCCGAGAAGTCAAGGAGACGGTCCTTAGGCCTATGTACTGCGGTCGTGCAGGTCATCAAGTCCGAGAATGTCGTGAGAAGCCTAACACTAGCATGGATAAGTCTTTAGCCCTTCCCGCTTTTGTGTCCGTTAAAAGCATCTGCAACACTGTGTCCACCCACCTCATAGTACCCTTGTCTTTACAGTGGGACGGCCATACAACCACTCTCAATGCCATGATTGATTCTGGGGCCAGCGGCTGCTTCATGGACGATAAGGTAATACGGTCTCTTGGAATACCCACTACTTCTAAGAAGCAGCCTTACCCCATCCAATTATTAGACAGAAGCTCTCCTCAATCAGGTCCCGTGACCAAAGAGACTGTACCTCTCCTAGCCTCCATAGGAGAACAACCACAAGACATACTTATCTTCGACATCGTGCCTTCACTGGTATTCCCAGCCATTCTTGGCCTTAACTGGTTAAGAATAAACAATCCTACTATCGATTGGTCCAATAGCACCATTACCTTCACCCAGGAAGAACTACGACTTCAGAAATACCCCAAACACAGATCCATACTGCAGCTATGTGCACAGAAATACCCAAAGCTTATCAGGATTTACATAGAGTGTTTGAGAAGAAAGGAGCAGATGATCTACCACCATCCAGAGCCTACGACTGTCCGATCGATCTTTTACCTGGTGCTCCCATACCCCATGGCCGAATATACCCATTGTCTGAATTAGAATTAGAATCTCTCAAAGAATATATATCGGAGAACCTGAAAAAAGGCTTTATACGTCCCTCAACATCTCCTGCAGGTGCACCCATCTTTTTTGTCGGAAAAAGGGACGGGAGTCTTCGCCCTTGTGTTGACTACCGTGCCCTGAATAATATTATGATTAAAAACAAATATCCTTTACCTTTGATATCCGAACTCATGGATCGACTAAGAACCTCTTCAGTATTTACTAAGCTTGATCTACGGGGTGCATACAATCTGGTGAGAATACAAGATGGAGACGAATGGAAGACGGCCTTCAGGTCCAGATATGGACATTTTGAGTATTTAGTAATGCCATATGGTCTCTGCAATGCCCCTGCCACGTTTCAGAGATTCCTCAATGATATCTTCCAAGACATATTGGATTGTTACGTGATAATATATCTGGACGACATATTAATTTACTCTGACACCGCTGAAACGCATAGGAATCATGTAAGAACCGTATTGCTACGTCTCTTGAAACATAAGCTGTAGGTAAAACTGGAAAAATGTCTATTTGATACACAGCATATTGACTTCCTTGGTTTCATCATTACCCCTGGACACATCCAGATGGATCTAGCTAAAATAGAAGCAGTCATGAAGTGGCCAGCTCCCGCTAATAGATAGGGGGTCCAGTGTTTTTTGGGGTTCCGCAACTTTTACAGGAAATTTGTAAAGAACTTCTCTAAGATAGCTTAGCCGCTGCCAGAATTAACCCATATACATACCCGTTTTGCTTGGTCCATAGCAGCTCAAGACGTTTTTGATCTCTTAAAAAGGACTATCACTACAGCACCTATACTCTCAATTCCAGATCCCTCTCGTCCATATATACTGGAGGTAGATGCCTCAGCTTTCGCCGTTGGAGCCGTTTTATCTCAAAGACAGAAAGAAACTGAAGTGATGCATCCTGTATCCTTTTTCTCTAAAACCCTTTCCGCAGCCGAAAAGAATTATGACGTCGGAGAGAGAGAATTGTTGGCAATCAAACTATCTCTGGAAGAATGGCGTCATCTCCTTGAAGGAGCTCGTCACCCAGTTTCTATCCTTACAGACCATAGAAATCTAGAGTATTTACAGCAAGCACGCAGATTAAAACCAAGACAAGCCCGATGGGCTCTTTTCTTCAGTCGGTTCAATATCCTCATCACATACAGACCTGGTAGCAAGAACGGGAAAGCCGATGCCTTGTCGAGGGCTGAAGACAACATTCAAGTAATCAGCGACGATTTCATAATACCCAGAACTTGTTTCACTACGATCAAATTATCACTCTGGGACGTAATAAAACAGAATACACCCCTTATTGATCAAACGGCTCCTTCGATGGCGCTAACCGCGCAGAATGGATTTCTATTACACCATCAGAAGGTATTTGTGCCATCCGCAGCAGTACTGTCCGTTCTTCAATATTGTCATGACTCCCCCCTAGGAGGTCATGGGGGCATACATAAGACAGTGGATTTAATGAATCATTTTTTCTGGTGGCCTCATCTACTGAAGGATACTGTATCATACGTGAAGTATTGCCCAGTATGCATCAGAGCCAAAGTCTCACACCAGCGACCCCAGGGTTTACTTCAACCATTACCTATTCCTCAAATTCCTTGGGAGGACATATCTATTGACTTTATAGTCGAGCTACCCGAATCCGCCGGATATAACACTGTAATGGTGGTAATCGACTGATTCTCGAAGATGGCTCATTTTTTGCCCCATGCAGGAATACCTACAGCAGCACAAACCGCATCATTGTTTATCCGAGAAATATTCCGATTACATGGGCTACCCTCTACTATAATATCCGATAGAGGTTCTCAATTTACATCGCTTTTCTGGAAAGCCTTTTGTAAGAATCTCCATATGCAACAGAGTCTATCCACGGCGTATCATCCTCAAACCAACGGTCAAACCGAGCGAACAAATGGTACCCTGGAACAATATTTACGGTGTTTCACTTCACATCTTCAAGACGACTGGACAGATCTATGTCATATGCCAACCCGTAGCCCTCCTAAACGGCGCCATAGGCACCATGCCCGAGCTGGTAAGAACAACTGAACTATTAACCCCAACATATGTATTCATACATACTAACACAAATTCCACCTCTGGGAGTCCCCTTCTCTTGCTACTCTTGGACCTTCAATCACCTTCTACCACACCTGTAATGAAGCAAGCCTGAATTCCTTTATAAGGATTATTCTCCCATCTATCCTTGCTTCATTATTACAAGACCACTCTTCAGCCAAGGTGTGTACCAGGAAGCTCTCCCAGATCTCAAGGCTACAAGCAGAAACTCAGACCTTCCACCTTTGCCAGGCTTCATGTCCTGCTAGGCCGGCATCCTATTTATTCAGGTCTGTACTATATGCCAAGTCTACCCTGCAACTTAAGGAATCCACCTTTATACCAAGTCTACCCTGCAACTTAAGGAATCCACCTTTATACCAAGTCTACCCTGCAACTTAAGGAATCCACCTTTATACCAAGTCTACCCTTCAATTTAAGGAATCCACCTTTATACCAAGTCTACCCTTCAACTTAAGGAATCCACCTTTATACCAAGTCTACCCTGCAACTTAAGGAATCCACCTTTATACCAAGTCTACCCTGCAACTTAAGGAATCCACCTTTATACCAAGTCTACCCTGCAACTTAAGGAATCCACCTTTATACCAAGTCTACCCTTCAATTTAAGGAATCCACCTTTATACCAAGTCTACCCTTCAACTTAAGGAATCCACCTTTATACCAAGTCTACCCTTCAATTTAAGGAATCCACCTTTATACCAAGTCTACCCTTTAACCAAGGACTCCTTCTACTGTAACTCTTATAACTAAGGACTTCCCTTCCACCCAAAGAATTCACCTACTGCCAAGAGACTCCTATCATTAATTATTGTTTATCTCTTGTGCTTTTCTCTGCCTCCAGCCTCTTGTGCCCTTTCTCTGCCTCCAGCCTCTTGTGCCCTTTCTCTGCCTCCAGCCTCTTGTACCCTTCTCTGCCTCTAGCCTCTTGTGCCCTTTCTCTGCCTCCAGCCTCTTGTACCCTTCTCTGCCTCCAGCCTCTTGTGCCCTTCTCTGACATATTATATATATTCAGATTACCCGGTTTTCTTTATCTTGTTGTTTTGTTCTAAATAAACCTTATTATTTCCCTTACCTGACTTTCCTCTTTTTGTGTTCACTGCATATTGGGCTCGACACCCCTCGCACACCGTGACAATCTATTACCCATTGCAGAATTCGCATACAATAATCAGATCCATCGTTCTACTAATTCTTCTCCATTTTTTGTAAACTACGGCCGACATCCAGTAATGTTTCCTGGTTCACCTCTAGTTAGTGATGTTCCCTCCTTGGGCCATCGTATGGCTTGCATACATGACGGTTTCAAACAAGTCAGATCAGCTCTTCTATCAGCTCAACGTTCATACAAGCAGTATGCGGACCGACACCGGGATCCCGCACCTCTATATAAAGTGGGTGATTTAGCATGGCTGTCCTCCAAGCATGTGACACTGAATTGTCCTTCAAGAAAGTTGGGCCCTCGCTTCTTGGGTCCTTTCCCGGTTATCAAGGTTGTTTCTCCTTCGGCAGTACGGCTGCGCTTGACTGATGATTACAAAATCCATCCAGTTTTTCACGTATCCCTTCTACGTCCTTCAGAACCGGATCCATTCCCTGATCGCACACCTTCCCATACGGGTCCCGTAGTGGCTGTGAACGACGATGAGTATGAAGTACAAGAGATATTGGATTCCCGCTTCCGCCGTCGTCATTTGGAGTATCTGGTTCACTGGACTGGATATGGCCCTGAGGAGGACTCCTGGGTTTCAGCTGCTGATGTCCATGCTCCTGCCCTTGTTCGCGATTTTCACATGGCGCACCCGAAGCGCCCCCGGAGTGGTTGCCTTGTTGGGGGGCTCTGTCAGGGGTCCTTACCGCTGGCCCTGGGTTGCGCTCCGGTCCCGGGCAAAGACGGGCATGCCGACGCTATTAGCATCCATCCTCCTCCCTCGTGTCCCGACTACAGAATGAACCGCGCGTGCGCGCACGCTTTCCCGGGCTATCAGAGAACGCTGTACGCAAGGACGCTCAGAACGGTCGACGGCGGTTCCGCACGTCATCAGGGACCGCCTGGGGGGGTTCTCTATAAAAAAGACAGCCGAGGGATAGTTCAGTACTAGTTTATTCTAGTCTGTTGCGCTGGTTTTGTTTATTTTGTTCCTGTGATACCGTGACTCTGACTTCTGCCTGGATATACTACTATGCTGATTGCCTTAACCCCTCGACTTCTGCCTGGATATATTACTACGCTGACTGCTTTAATCCCTCGATTGCTGCTTGGATATATTACTACACTTTATACCACTCAGCTATATGTATATCTTACATATTGGTTCCTACTCCGCTACCGCTACGTGCAACCCTGACAATATATATAAAAACTGGAAAATACTGAAATTTCACTTGGAGCATACGACAAACTGGAGTTCGGCCATTAGTGCTGACTAATATATTTCTGGCCTCCTTGTTGTTTATATCTTGGTATTCATTCCCAGATTCTTCATATCCCCTGTCGTATTAAAGGGATAAACTTGAAGTGTTCAGTTGTCTTCTAAATGGATTCTATCTACTGCCAAACGGCATCATTTTTTCCCTGCACTCAAAAGTGCACCTCTCATACACACCTGGTGGGCGCCGCCATAATCTGTATCCCAGCCATAGGCTGGCTCTTCTGATCTTACCTGCAGCCGAACAACACCACCTCTAAGCGTACCATAGATGGCTGTGCAAATGCTACCACCAAGATGGAGGCATCCAGCACCCTGTACAATTGCACCTCAAAGGGACACTCTAGCCACCATTTAAACTGAATTGTTATGGTGCGCTTAGTGTCTCCCTCAGGTGTCCCTGCAGGTCGTAACAGCCTTTGACAGCAGAAGGCTTTCCTTCTCATGGAAATGTTACGATATGATGATGATTTTACACAACAAAAAATACTTGGTAGTGAAGGGGTTAAGGAAAATGAGAAGAGTTTTACAATCGCCAAGGTGGGAGGTACTATGAGCTTGGATGAGCAGTTTCGTAGAGTCCTGGGTTAGAAAGGGTCAGATGCGTCCAATGTTTTTGTCAAGTTCTATGGTGGAACCAGGTAGAGGGGATATGGCCCAAATTGAATCTGCTTATCCTCCTAAACAGAGGACTGGGTGGAGGAGGATAAGCAGATTCAAATTGACCAGATTCTTGAGGTAGCTGGAGACTGGGTGAATACTGGTGGGATACGGTAGGAATTTGGTAGGGACACGGCGGGATAGACACAGGAGCAGGATACAAGGGTCGCAGCAGGCTTAGGATCTAGACAACAGCACATAGAACTTCTCTCTGCAAGGGAACATGTAACTATACTGAAGCCCTGAGGGAAGGGAGGCGTGGTCCTTTATTCAGGTTTGTGAGTGTGTTTCATGTTATGTGACCTGTGGTGTGTTTAACTGTATACTGGTCTGAGATTCCAGTGCTGGGGAGGGACATCACAGGAAACGTGCTGCCAAGGCATGGTTCATTGAGAGATAGTGCGAGCCTTGTCCTTCTTCTGGCGTCATGAGGCGTGACAGTTTTTATGTTGAAAATGACAGGCTTTGGTTAGTGACTGAATGTGAGGAGCAAAAGAGAGACCAGATTCAAAGAGGACCCTGAGGCAGCAAGATCGTGCCATAGAAGTAATGGTGGCAGCATTCAACCAAAGGGACACACGTGCAAGAGGGTTAAATTTGGCGGGAGGGAAGACAAGAAGTTCACTTTTGGAGAGATTGAGCTTCAACAAATAAGCAATTGTAGCGCCCACTCCCATAGGAGCCGCTGAATTAACCTCGGGTTAGTCTCTCCGCACTAGGGAATAAATATACACCAGCACTGTTGTGGATTTTATAAGTTAAATAGTTTACTGAATAACTGGCATGTAAAGAGCAACACGGTATACGTATATATATATTTACAGTAGTTCGTAATGCGAGAAACGTGCAGTGGAAAAGAAAAGGGAATTTTAACCCCTTCGTGGTTGGAATGTGAGTCCCGTACAGGTTGTGTCCCAAGAAAGTGTACGTGTATGCGTGTAATGGTACCCGGGTACAATATTCAACTGGCCAGTGAATGATTTCAGGTGTATCTTCGACTAGTCACGTTGGGGCCCTGTAGGTTTTGACAAAACTGCAGCGTGCTTTATTATTTTACGGTGGCCGGGAAGGCCTCTCACCCATCCGCCAGATACTCTGCGCTCCGCTCGACCCAGGACGTCTCTCCGCTTGATTTTGACTGGGATTCTGTGCCACCGGATCCGCTGTCTTGCTTGTCTGTGTCCGCCACAAGATGTCCAGCTCACCGCCTGCACTCCCTGTTAGATCGTCTGCGGTCTCCTAACTCGGGGTCCTTCAGCTTACTCTGTATCTGTGTAAGGTTACTAGCGGTGGATCACTAGGTCTTCGACCAGTAAAAGGGGAAACCGATCTCCAGCTCTGCTAGGCCGCACCTGCGCTCTGGCCTGGTCGCGATCGCTATCTCCCTCACGTGCGTCTTACTCTCTTCCCTCCTCTGCGCACTCTGCCTGTTCTCTCCACGAGGCTGCGGATGTAAGTCCTTTCTCCCCACCCACTTCCTGTATTCACCGCAAAGCATGCTGGAAAATGTAGTACAGTTCTTTCCTTGGTTGTCCAGCATTAATCCACCAGTCTCTGTCTCCCTCTGGTGGCCATTGTAAGTAAATGCAGCAGAACAGTCTTTTTTTTAAAACAGCGCTACACTCTCCCCCCTAAACTCTTGGGTCCTCCCAAGGGCGTGTAACGGTTACATGTGTCGGTCATACATAACACAACAGAACATATCATAACATAACAGTTCTAACTTTAACCTATATATTCAGGGTTGACAACAGGCTGCAAATATCCTCAATCTCACCCAAACCCCTAGACACCTCTGTAAGTAGGGCTGACACTTCAGGAAACCTCCGCACAGTTGTTACAGCTTCCTCTGTGCCATATCCTGGTGAATCATACGTGAGTCTCTGAGGGGGTCGTATTGAACGTTTAGGTTCAAATTTTTCAGGATCCTCTTCATTCGGGAGAGCTGACTCCACAGGCTCACGGGATGATGGGCGAAGGACCTATCAACTTGTCAGGGAACTTTTTCGTAGCAGCAGGAGATGTAGACCCAGTCTGTTGTACTCTAACCCTCGTCCTCATACGCGGCGACTGAGGGCGAGCATTGTCTTCTCGTGACGTAGGATCGGACCTCCAGAGAGAGGATCTCCTAGTTCTAGCAGGTACATATAGGGACCCTCCCTGTCTCCTTTCCGGGCACTGGGCCTTGAAATGGCCGAATTCCCCACAGGCGAAACATCTTCCCCAGAGGATGAGGGCATACTTTCTTCCTGTGGCTCATTTGAAATTCCCCTGTTGGAGACCACGGCAACCGCTGCTGTTCGTATATCTTAGAGAGACTTCTGTATTTCAGTCTGCATTTCTGCTACTTTCAAGATTGCCCGGCATAGGTCCGTGTGTGTCTGTTCCATCTTAACTTGGGCTTCTTGTACTTTCTCGAGAGTCTTCTGCATCTCACCATACACCTGGTTTGACGACTTTTGAGATATCTCGGGCTCATATGTCTCTTCCGGATCATCTTCATCTGACGAACACTCATTATACCCTATGGGTTGCGCATAGACTTTTTCTCCCCTTCTTCCAAGCTTCTCTTCCAGAAGGGCTTCTTCTTCCCGAACAACTCGAATCAGTTCTAGGTAATTTAACTCTTTATTACCTTCTCGAGTCTTTAGTTGCAACATCACAGGGTCTAAGGGTAAAGCACCTTTCAATATCTGACGCATTCTAACCTGATCTACTGTAGTGGGGTCTGTTCCTTTCTTCAACAGTACTTGGTACAGTATCTTATCCAGGCGCCTCATGTATTCAGATATTCTCACATCTTCTCACCCTTTTTCTGGTAAGTATGTTCATAATGGTACATAAGCTCGGCAGCCTTTTCCGTTCGCCTGAAGACTTCCTGTAAAATGTTCAGGTAATCTAGAGCAGTACAGTCTCTCTTACTCAGCTTTGGATTCCTGACAGCCTCTGACGCAGGTCCCTTTAAGCTCTCAGTAATTCTTTGCTTCTTCTGCGCTTCAGAGAGGTCCCACTCATCCAGAGCCTGCATCGCCTGTTCTACCCATTCTTCAAAGGTTTCTTCTCCCACTGGAGTTGGCAAGTTTCCTGAAAATTTTTCCAACTTCCGATATCTGAAGCTGATGTAAGAAGGGTGGGCCCTCTGACACTTAACTACGAGGTCTCCAATAGCAGCAATGAACTCCGGCCCGATCATGGCCAGCGGGCTGGACGCAGGAATATTTACTGAATCACCACGTGGCTTACTTGGCTGGATCAGACGAACTTCCACGTCGTCGGTTAGCTGCATGCTCACGCCCTGAAAACACATAGGAACACCCTTTCTCCACTCAAAAAGAACATATGTGTGAGAAGTCTCTGCGTTCACTTTAATGTCCGCTAGAAACCCCCGCTGGTCAGGTACCAACGCTGCCACGGCCCGGCGGATCTGCTCTTCTGCCCAGGTGTCTACAGGTATATCCATTACTACACTCAACTCTAACTGGCCACCCTGTGCTTTACACCACTCTGCTGCTTCATCTGGGTCCATATTTAACCCTTTAGATGCGATTAATCTAGAGACTAAATCCCAGAAACGAGCCCCCACATGTAGCGCCCACTCCCGTAGGAGCCGCTGAATTAACCTCGGGTAAGTCTCTCCGCACTAGGGAATAAATATACTCCAGCACCGCTGTGGATTTTATAAGTTATATAGTTTACTGAATAACTGGCATGAAAAGAGCAACACGGTATACGTATATATATATTTACAGTAGTTCGTAATGCGAGAAACGCGCAGCGGAAAAGAAAAAGGAATTTTAACCCCTTTGTGGTTGGAATGTGAGTCCCGTACAGGTTGTGTCCCAAGAAAGTGTACCTGTATGCGTGTAATGGTACCAGGGTACAATATTCAACTGGCCAGTGAATGATTTCAGGTGTATCTTCGACTAGTCATGTTGGGGCCCTGTAGGTTTTGACAAAACTGCAGCGTGCTTTATTATTTTACGGTGGCCGGGAAGGCCTCTCACCCATCCGCCAGATACTCTGCTCTCCGCACGACCCAGGACGTCTCTCCGCTTGATTTTGACTGGGATTCTGTGCCACCGGATCCGCTGTCTTGCTTGTCTGTGTCCGCCACAAGATGTCCAGCTCACCGCCTGCACTCCCTGTTAGATCGTCTGCGGTCTCCTATCTCGGGGTCCTGCAGCTTACTCTGTATCTGTGTAGGGTTACTAGCGGTGGATCACTAGGTCTTCGACCAGTAAAAGGGGAAACCGATCTCCAGCTCTGCTAGGCCGCACCTGCGCTCTGGCCTGGTCGCGATCGCTATCTCCCTCAAGTGCGTCTTACTCTCTTCCCTCCTCTGCGCACTCTGCCTGTTCTCTCCACGAGGCTGCGGATGTAAGTCCTTTCTCCCCACCCACTTCCTGTATTCACCGCAAAGCATGCTGGAAAATGTAGTACAGTTCTTTCCTTGGTTGTCCAGCATTAATCCACCAGTCTCTGTCTCCCTCTGGTGGCCATTGTAAGTAAATGCAGCAGAACAGTCTTTTTTTAAAAACAGCGCTACACAATTATCTAGCTAGAGACAGCAGCTAGGCAGGCAGTAACAGGATCCAACAGAGGAGAGATCAGGAAAAGAGAAGTAGATCTGGAGGGTCATCAAAAATCAGTGACATAGGAAGAAACCCAGGGGAGAGCAGTACTACTTAGACCAGTTATATTCTTTGAGGATGATCATAGCATGTGTGACTCAATGTATTGAACACTTCCCATCCAACTTGAAGAGGAGGGTGGAATTCACAACCTCTTGCCGTAAGTTAAAGGACACGGAGAACAAATACTTCCTCTAGTGTTATCCCGCTGTGAAGAACCGTAACGTAAGAGGTATGATCCTGCACATGTCTGCATAGAGTCCTAAGGATCGCAGGAGGATGTACCAGCAGCACTGTGGCAAGTATTTTTGTCCACCAGAACAATTATGGGACTGGCATTATATACAGTATATTATCCAACTATTATAGCATGTGACTCGTGTACCTGTCATACCCAAAAGATGTTTGGCACATCTGACAGGAAATCACTCCCTTTTTATGTGTTGGTATTTTTTCACTGGCGTATAATTGAAAAGAGGGAGGTAATTATCCCACAAGACATGGAGGCTCATATTATGCTATCTTTTCTTTACTTAAGCTGATAGCAGCAAAGGAAAACTCTCAAATACAACAACAAAAGTCAGAAAAAATGGCGTCGCGCCCATACTCACCGGAGCGGCAGCAACTGCCAGGAGTAACAGCCCAGTTAATGTATAAAACATAACAAGGAAAAAAGGTGTCATCTGCGCTCGTTTCTATGTGTTCCATGTACAACAAAACTGAGGTTTTTGTTTGTTTCAATGGCCATTGCAACGTAAGCTCACTCGCCACTTCACGGCACCTCTTTACAGAGTGAGTATGGGCGTGACGCCATTTTTTCTGTCTTTATGTATATCATGCTTGTAACACCAGTCCATCGTTCTGCAGCTGTTCCTCTTTCCATGTTTTTGGTTTTAATCCCAAATGGGAAGTGTTTGGTGTGTGTATAAATAAAACCCACCATATCTTTGCCTCTCCATGGCTGAAAAGCAGCAGGAGGGGCTTGGAGCTGCTCAGTAGAGCGGCCTTTTGGTTACAATTGTTAGGTACTCACTCTGTAAAGAGGTGCCGTGAAGTGGCGAGTGAGCTTACGTTGCAATGGCCATTGAAACAAACAAAAACCTCAGTTTTGTTGTACATGGAACACATAGAAACGAGCGCAGATGACACAACAACAAAAGTATTTAGAGAGAAAAATACGGTTTAACAATACATATAACAATAGCAGGTAATGGTACAGTCCAGCTCCCTAATGTCCAATCGTCCGTTAGACCGCTCCATAAATTGTCCTGGTAACCCTTGGCTCCTCCTCTTTTCTTTGCTGCTTGCCGAGATGAGATGAGTATTAGCAGCACGCTCTATGTTTGACAGTTTAACTGTATTTTATTGTAGTAGTATGTATATATATATATTCTAATTTAGTATATTGTTTATACACACACACTCTGTTAGCTTGTGTTGGTTTATACTTGTTTACTTAAGCTGATAGCAGCAAAGGAAAACTCTCAAATACAACAACAAAAGTCAGAAAAAATGGCGTCGCGCCCATACTCACCGGAGCGGCAGCAACTGCCAGGAGTAACAGCCCAGTTAATGTATAAAATACAACAACAAAAGTCAGAAAAAATGACCCTTGGCTCCTCCTCTTTTCTTTGCTGCTTGCCGAGATGAGATGAGTATTAGCAGCACGCTCTATGTTTGACAGTTTAACTGTATTTTATTGTAGTAGTATGTATATATATATATTCTAATTTAGTATATTGTTTATACACACACACTCTGTTAGCTTGTGTTGGTTTATACTTGTTTTCAATCCATTAGGACTTATGTGCAAGGGCTAGGCTTTGCCTTTATTTGGTATTTTATTGTCTCTTGGGGGGATTGTATATAAATATTTTTTTGCTTTCCAGCATTTTTTTGCCTCCGGGGGACGAGTCTGTCTTTACGGCGGCTTTCTAGTGGATTTCGCGCCATTGCCTGAGGTAAACGCTTGCGGCGGCTCGCGCATGCGCGGTGAGTCGCGGCGAGTTTACCTCAGGAGACATACGTTTGCTGAGGAGAGGCGCGGCTTCGTACCACTACTCTAAGGTGACGCTCGCGGTGGTTCGCGCATGCTTGTTGCCTCGGGGAAAGTTCCCATTAAATGGGTTAAAATAAGTAAAATAATAAAATAGTAATTAAAATAAACATAAAATAAAATAAATAAGTGCTTTATGACTAGCCCGAATCTGCCTGTTGCCCCAGGTGCCCTCGTTATTATAGGAACAAAAAGTGTATATGTATACAGTATATATATACACAGTTCAGTGTGGGCGCTTACTAATTAAATAAACGTTGGGTTAAGTGCTAGTAAATAGTCAGATGCTGCCTATAACATGGTTTAAAAAACACATAAAAAACAACCAAAATATGTGTCATAAATAGATAGAAGCATAATAGACAGAACCATACGGCGCATCAATGGTGAATTAGCTAATAAGTGAACACGCATAAGCTTATGTCAACAATGCAGAAAAGTGCAACAGTGCTTAATATCATTTCATAATATCATCATTATTTCAAAGTGCATGTGCGTGGAATTGTCCCCAAGGAAAAAGTCCAATATATAAAATAAACCATTGCGAGTGCGTAATTGTCCAATACTCAAGAAAAAAGGAGGGGAGGATGTGTTGATCTTCTCTGAAGTGCTGGTATCAAGTCCGTTTGTTCATCGGTCATTGTTGTTCATAGGAAAAAAGCCTCTGGCCATATACAGGGTGGCACTCCCCTTCTTTCATCCGTGATAAACACAATTCAGGAGCCTCACGATAATGGGCTCAATGGATATAGCAATGGGCACTCTTAAGGTGGAGACCCAAATCCCTTTGTCTCTACAGCATGCAGTCCGTATGCGAAGTGAAGTAAAAATAGGAGAAGGTGGCCAATAAAAGGTTATAAAACCAAATTAATTTATTAACTTAGTATACAATGATAAAAGCGGACAAATGATCTACCGAGACGCGTTTCGGCTTAAAAAAGCCTTCCTCAGTCGGTATAAATACTCAATAGTGTCCATATATATTGCAAATAGCAGAAATAAAAGTACTTTATTGAGTACCGACTGAGGAAGGCTTTTTTAAGCCGAAACGCGTCTCGGTAGATCATTTGTCCGCTTTTATCATTGTATACTATGTTAATAAATTAATTTGGTTTTATAACCTTTTATTGGCCACCTTCTCCTATTTTTACTTCACTTCGCAAACGGACTGCATGCTGTAGAGACAAAGGGATTTGGGTCTCCACCTTAAGAGAGCCCAACGCTATATCCATTGAGCCCATTATCGTGAGGCTCCTGAATTGTGTTTATCACGGATGAAAGAAGGGGAGTGCCACCCTGTATATGGCCAGAGGCTTTTTTCCTTGAGCCGGGACCCTTATAGGCTCTTATAAATGTGAGTGGTCTATACTCTTGTTACAATATTTTGATCAATCCTGCTACGATTATCTGCACTATTATTGTTTTTTATGTTCCTTGTCTTTCTGAGAAACACCGATGAACAAACGGACTTGATACCAGCACTTCAGAGAAGATCAACACATCCTCCCCTCCTTTTTTCTTGAGTATTGGACAATTACGCACTCGAGCACCTTTTATGGTTTACTTTATATATTGGACTTTTTCCTTGGGGACAATTCCACGCACATGCTCTCGTTATTATGTCCACTTTTTTTCCCTCATACTTGGAGTATAATATGCTTAAAATGTCTAGAGAATCTCTCAGCCAGACGTTCATTTATTTTTCCCCAACTTCAGATAGATTTTTATCTAATGATTCCTAACAGGATAATGAGGTCCCTGGGACTTCAAAAGAGGGAGAAGAGCAACTCCCAAAAAATATTACTCATAAAACGTACGTCTACCCATCCTCGAAATGAATTTCCACAGCACACCACTGTGGCGAAAAAAGGAGCCAGTTAACTCCGGCTGACAAAGAAAGTGGAAGCGCGCTAGAGGCGCAAAGTTACCGACAGCTCCTCAGAATATTCTAGAGAGGAAGCAATGTCAGATTCTGAGGTGAGCTCCTCTGACCCGGATTACGATCCAGTCTCCTCTCCTGAGGTGTCAGATTCTGTCTCCTCACCTGATTCCACTGATTCTAAAAAACGGTTATTAATCCGGTAGATGCTCTAAGAAATTCAATGTTTGTACCAGAGCAAATAAAACATCCACGGTCAGTGGAATGGACACACATAGAGCATTTTGCTCATTATATAGAACAGCGCATCCGTATGCCAATGGATAAACAAACGAGAAGTAATTTGAGGGCTGAGTGCCCAGCCCCAACTTTGGCACATAAGCTTAATGTAACCCGGAGTTAGATCTGGAAATTGACATCCTTAAGGAGTCAAATTGGGTCCCGAAAAAGGGGAGTAGAGACCACCTTAAGGTGTGTCATGATGAATTGTTTGATTTTGTAGGTCCATTGGCAAAAATTAATGGATTCGATTGAGGTTTTTTCCTCACTAATGAAACCAGACCTGTTTGAACACAGTGGCTGAGTACAGAGATTAGTCTGTGTTTTTTGGTAACATAACACAGCTTTATCAAGCGAAAAGGAGACGTTCAATTCTCCTAAGGATCGACCCTAAAGTGGCGACCTTAGCGCATAATAAACTGTTGCGCTATATAAATGATGATAATAATAATAATTATGAGCCTGGTCCCAGCGCTGAGGGTCAGTTATTTGGAGAAGGCATCTTCAAAGAGATGATCGAATATACAAGGTCCTCCTTGACCACAGGTAAGCTTTCTCGAATAGGTTTTTTTCGTCAAACCTTATTCTACCTCAGAGGCTCCTTTAAACCCTCCTAACTAGAACCCTAAAAGGACCCCATCTTTGTTCCACAATGGACCAGAATTTCACCGTCAAGGTGGTTACAGGGGTTCGAGAAGATCAGGACTTTTGGTGAGTATAATTTCATACCAACATCCAAAGGCGGAGAATTCTGCCCAGTATCATTTTGAAAAAAACACCTAAACGAGTATGTTGTGTACAATCATTTCAAAATGGAAGGCATTCCATCATTAAAAGGAGTTTTATCTCCGCAAGATTGGATGGTCAAAATAAATTTTGAAAGACGCCTATCTGACAATCCCAATAAACTACAAAATATCGGTCCTTACACCGACATAGTCTATCGAATTTCTAGGTGTCACCGTAACTACGATGGAGATGTCTCTTTCTCTGCCTTCAGCCAAAGTTCGGCTGATTCACAGAGAAATCAGATGTCTTCTATCTGCAGAAGAATTCTCTCTGAGATGGTTAGCTCACCTCCTGGGCCTACTCTCCACAGCAATACAAGTGGTCTTTACAGGACCGCTTTATTGTCGAGCTCTTCCACGTCTGAAAGCACAATCTCTGCAGAGGGGGTGGCTGTATCCAGATTGCATCTCTCTGGACGACGAGTCGAAATTGGTGATGCAGTGGTGGCTAAATCATTTAGAGTCATGGAACGGCAAAGCCATCATCCATCCAACTCCAAATTGGTCATAGAGTCAGATGTCAGCAGATCTGGCTGGGGCGCTCTGCGGATCGCTTTCCACAGGTGTCAGTTGGGATTCCACAGAGATAGGATTGTATATAATTGTTTAGAATTCCTTGCAGGATTGTTTGCTATTCGAGTTTTATTAAGCATTTCCAGACGAGTTCCATACTCCTGAGGATGGACAACCTGTCCGCTGTGCGTTATCTCAATCTTATACAGTTGTGTTCAAAATTATTCAACCCCCACTGAAATTGACTGTTTTGGCCAGTTTGACATTGATTTTGATCATTCAGTCATCTTGCTTACAATTAAATCAAAGAGGCACGTGTAGGTCAGACAAATATAACATAACATTTATAATGAAATAACCACAAATGTCTTTTCTGTGCTCACATCATTATCAGTTTTATTCAACCCCCAAGTGACATTCAATCTTAGTACTTAGTACAACATCCTTTTACAGTTATAACAGCTTTTAAACGTGAAGCATAGCTTGACACAAGTGTCTTGCAGCGATCTACGGGTATCTTCGCCCATTCGTCATGGGCAAAAGCCTCCAGTTCAGTCACATTCTTAGGCTTGCGCACTGCAACTGCTTTCCCACCAGAGGTTCTCAATCAGATTTAAGTCAGGTGACTGCGATGGCCACTCCAAAATGTTCCAGCCTTTAATCTGCAACCATGCTCTAGTGGACTTGGAGGTATGCTTGGGATCATTGTCCTGTTGAAAGGTCCAACGTCTCCCAAGCCTCAGGTTTGTGATGGACTGCATCACATTGTCATCCAATATCTCCTGGTACTGAAGAGAATTCATGGTACCTTGCACACGCTGAAGCTTCCCTGTACCTGCAGAAGCAAAACAGCCCCAAAGCATGATTGACCCCCCGCCATGCTTCACAGTAGGCAAGGTGTTCTTTTCTTCATAGCCCTTGTTCTTCCTCCTCCAAACATAGCGTTGATCCATGGGCCCAAACAGTTCCTTTTTTTTTTCAATTTAAAAGTTTTTTATTTTTTCAGTGCAACTTACATAACATTGCAGGAAATGAATGTCAACTTTGGCATATCAGCATATGTTATGAACAACAAAATTTACATACTTACTCAATCAATAAAAGTAATAAAAATATTAACAAAATTAAAAAAAAATTAAAATAAAACAATGAGCAAAGCAAAAAGGATAGAGCAAAAGAAAAAGAAAGAAAGAAAGGGAAACAAAAAAAAAAGGGGGGGAGAAGGAATGGAAAAAAGATAAAAGAAAAATTCCAACATTTTCACGTTAAAGACGGATAAATGGAAAATAGAAAATACGGCAAACTTTTAAGAGAAATAATTAGCATCGCTTTTGTTTTTAAACATCCAGGTCTTTCATAAATGTTTACAGAACGTGTGCCTATAATCTAGCTAGTGCAGGATAATTTATATGCATCCTATATGAACCAAAAGTTTCTCTTATTTGGGTTCGACCCTGCCACCTTCCTGGATATACTGTCTAGTAAGTGAAAATCATCGAGACGTGATGTAATAGCTGATATAGGAGGAATCTCTTCTGATTTCCATTTCGCCGCTACCAGAAGGGAGGCTTTCGACAGTATGTGTGCCAACATCTGTTTCTGATGTCTGGATAATGTTGTGGGAAACATTTGTATGAGCAAGATCTCTGGGAGGGGATCTACAGTACTACCTACAATCCTTGAGCTCAGAAGCGCCACTTCCCTCCACCATGCCTCTATCTTGGGGCACGTCCACCATACGTGGAAGTACAGTATGAACCTCTCTCTTTTCCACATCTCCAGCACGTTGGCAGTACTCCCTTTGTTATATGGCTTTCTCTATCTGGTGTCAAATACCACCTATACAGCAGTTTCTTTCTGGCCTCCCCCAGTGTTGCACAACGAAACTTCCCCGTATCGTCCTCAAAACTTTTCGCCCACACCTCTGCCTGAAAACCTCGTCCCACATCCCCTTCCCACGCTATCTGGAACCTCCACCGTTTAAGCGGGGGGGTCTGGATTAGGCTGTCGTAGCATAATGAAGTCAGACCTTGCCTGTCCGTTGTCTGTGTACATTTGTTCTCAAATGGGGATAAAAGTGTCATGGGCGATGTGATCTTGCCCCCCAGGCCCCATGTCGTAAGGTAGGATTTCAGTCTTTTATATGGAAACCAAAGGGTAGATGGGAGTGAGAACTTAGAGGTTAATTGGGGGAAGCTGAGCAGACCCTCTTGTGAGAACAGTTGATAAACCCGGGTCACATTACACGCTATCCAGGGGGTTGAGTTAAAGTCTGTCAATAATAGTTTAAATGCCGAGATCGGTGTAGCCATCGGAAGGGGATGAAATATGGTCAGTTTAGACATGTTAGTGTCCCATATTTTAATTAGCAGATTGGCGAGGGGGGGAATGAGCGGTAGTTTCGGTCGCAAACTCTTGTTGAGCCAGAGTATGGCTCCCGGATCGAACGGGAGAAAAGTGTTTGATATTAGCCTGGCCCATTGTGGTCCTATTTTTCCCTGGAAAATTTCGTGAGTGTGCGACAGCAGTGATGCCGTATAATAAAGGTTCAGATCTGGTACCCCCATTCCTCCTTGGTTCCGTGGTTGATGCAACAAAGCTAAACTCACCCTCGGCCTTTTCCCTCTCCATATGAATCTCGTTTGCACCCTCTGAAGGGCCTGGAGGCAGCCCCTAGGGAGCCGCACTGGCACAGCTCTGAAAAGGTAAAGAATTTTTGGAAGCAAAGACATTTTTACTGTTGCCTTGCGTCCCACCCAGGACACCTCCATTCCCGACCATTTATGGCATAGGCGGCTTATTTCCATGGTTAGTGGTTTGTAGTTATACTGGAATAGCTCCGTTTGCAAGAAGGATATCTGTATCCCTAAATATTTAAGATGAGAGGTTCTCCACTCGTAGGGGAATAGATTGCGCAGGGGCGTGATGACCTCCCTCGGTATCAGATATGGCAGTGCTTGTGATTTTTTAAC
The DNA here is from genome assembly GCA_009667805.1 of Leptobrachium leishanense. Lineage (NCBI taxonomy): Eukaryota > Metazoa > Chordata > Amphibia > Anura > Megophryidae > Leptobrachium > Leptobrachium leishanense. Next base: position 391,378,352 of record CM019064.1, read on the forward strand.
ATTTATCCTGTGAAAAGATACTCTGCTATATTCCTCTAGGACTGTATGTAAGGCGGGAAGAGATGTAGCCGGGTCTGTCAGCATTAACAGGATGTCGTCTGCGAACAGGCTCAGTTTACATTGCGTGGGGCCTACGTCCACTCCCCTAATCTCTGGGGACTGGCGGATGGCCTGAGCTAACGGCTCTAGCACAAGTGCGTACAGTAGGGGTGATAGAGGACACCCCTGTCTCGTACCATTGGATATGGCGCTGTCCCTGGAGCCAAAGCCGGCTTGTATTATTTTGGCTCGGGGATGAGTGTATAATGAAAATATTGCAGTTATGAACGGGCGGGAAAATTAAATTTCAGGAGTACATGTCTGAGGAAGAGCCAATTGACCCGGTCAAAAGCCTTCTCGGTATCTAGGGACAATATTAGCATTGGTTGTTTCTGTCTAGTGACCTGTTCCATTAGAGTTAGTGTCTTCATGGTATTGTCTGGCCCCTGTCTACCTTTTATGAAGCCCACCTGGTCGTCTGCGACCAGGAGTGGCACGATCTCCGACAGTCTGTTTGCAAGTATTTTGGCATAGAGTTTAGTGTCCACGTTTAATAATGATATCGGTCTGTATTGAGAGCACAACTGAGATGGGGATGTAGCCTTGGGTAACGTTATTATGTGTGCGTTAAGCCAATCACCCGGCGGGTGGCCGTTTGTAAATATGTCCTGGTAAACTGAGAGCAGGTGTGGATTCAATGTATCCGCGAAACTTTTATAATATTTAGCGGTGAAACCGTCGGGTCCTGGGGCCTTCCCCTCTGGAAGAGACCGTAGTGCCGATAATAACTCCGTTGGTGTTATAGGGGTAGTTAATCTGTCGCCCAATTCTGCTGTTAGTGAGGGGAGATGAAGATTCTGCAAGTACGGCACAATGTCAGGTAGGATTGGGGAATGTGTACTCACGTCTCCCCCTAGATTATATAGTGCCTCGTAATAGTCTGCAAAACATCCTGCTATATGCCGCGGTTGATAGTGTAAGTTACCGTTCGCATCCATTATCTGTGGGATTCTGGTTTGGCTGGCCCTCGCCCTTAGTTTATTAGCTAACATTTTGCTTGCCTTATTACTATAAATATAACATTTAGCCTTTAGCCGTCTAATGGCCCAGGCGTAATCCATTTTGTCCATGTCAATTAGCTGGTTGCGTAAGTCCGTCACTTTGGTCAAAGAGTCTCCAGTCTGCAGTTGTTTATGAGAAACATCTGCCTTATCGATGTCCTTCAGTAGCGTCAGCCTCTGTTCAGTGTGTTGTCTCTTCAGCCTAGACCCCCATTTAATCAAAATCCCCCGTATCATAGCTTTATGCGCTTGCCATACCGTTCCCACTGGTACCTCTGCGGACCCGTTCTCATTAAAATAATTAACTAAGGCCTGGCTTATTTCCTCCCGCACCTCCACCCGAGCCAAAAGTGATTCGTTTAGCCGCCACAGAGCCTTTCCGCGAGCATCGTAACAATCAGATATCTCAATAGTGACTGGTCCGACCACGATATGGTACCTATCGAGCAGTCCCGGATTAGGTTCAATGTTTCACCTTTCACCAATATGTAGTCTATCCTGGAATAAACTTTGTGCGCCATGGAAAAGAAGGTGTGGTCCACCTCTCCCGGGTGAAGCAGTCTCCAGACGTCAAAAAGGTGGTGTCCTGCTAGTACAGCTTTATTTTGCAGTCCCTCCTTTCTCTGTCTTTTAGATGCTTGCGTAGGGATGTCCATGGTTAAATTTAGGTCTCCGCAGACAATTTGCGTGCCCGATGAGATACCTGCCAGTCGAGTCAGTACCTTTCCCAGGAACGGGCGTTGTGATTCATTAGGGAAATAAATGTTTGCGATAGTGTATACGTTGTGATTGAGGGAGCAGACCATTAAAAGGAATCTGCCATTCGGGTCCACCACCCTACGATGGAGTTGAAACGCCACTCTCTTATGGATCAGGATCGACACTCCTCTGGATTTCGTTGGCGACATAGCATGAAGATGAGTGGAATATTGTGGTAGGTACAAATGCGGGTGTACCTGTCTCTTAAAATGTGTCTCTTGCAAGCAGACTACATCAGGGGAGGCCGATTTGAGATCTGCGTATAACGAATGTCTCTTATGCGGGATGTTCAGTCCCTTAGTATTCATTGAGAACACTTTCAGTGCGGAATGACCCACCATGTGTTTGCCTTTCGAGCTTTAAACTGCATTTTCTCGATGTTCGCCAACCGGGCGATGTCTGGAATGAAGAAGAAAACAGAGACTTTTCCCCAGACAAAAATGAAAAAAACAAACAAAACCAACAGAAAAAAAGAAAATAGAAAAAGGTAAAAAAAAGGAAAAAGGAAAAAAAAGGAAAAAATGGAGAGCGCTCATTACTCCCTCCATATACAGCGTGAACAGCCTCCTTGAGCTGAGTTCTCCTAACAGCTCGCCCCAAGGCCTTGGGGGGAGGGTGGGAGGTCGGATCCTGGCCTAGGGCAGGTGTCAGAGCCTCCAGGAAGACGCCGCCTCCACCTCGATTTATATATCCTTCGCGACTCCGGGCCCAATGCTATATCTATGTCGTGGGAACGGCTTCCTCCAGCACGAACCTTAATTCCTTCGATCTCTTATCATTTCATGGTGTTGACTCTATGCCACTCTGGGGAGACTTTCGATGGCGACGATGGGGCCTGTCTCGGCGGTGTAAATTCATCCAAGAAAGCCCACTCCTTCAGTGTTTGAAGACCTGTCAAGGGATCCATAATCACGTGTATTTTTCCCTGTCTCCATACCAGAATTTTTGTCGGGAATCCCCACCGGTATTGAATCTCATGATTCCTGAGAATTTTGGTGATCGGATTAAATTCACGCCGCTTAGCCATTGTGGCTGCGGACAGATCTGGAAAGAACAGAATGTCCGAAAACGGTGCAGGAAGAGACCCCTGTCTCCGGGCTTCCGCTAACAATTTTTCCGTCACTTGAAAGAAGTGCACTCTCACTAGGATGTCTCGGGCCACTGAGGAGGCTAGGTTTTTAGGTTTGGGCACCCTGTGTGCTCTATCCATCTGCATGTCTGTCTCCGAGGCCTCTGGGAGCAGTGTTTGGAAGAGCTGGTGGAGATATTCCCGAATGCCGTCAGGTTTCACCGTTTCGGGGACCCCTCTTATCCTTATATTATTTTGCCGAGAGCGATCCTCTAGGTGGCCCAAACAGTTCTAATTTTGTTTCATCAGTCCACAGAACAGTATCCCAAAACTTCTGTGGTGTGTCCACATGACTTTTGGCATACTGCAGTCGACTCTTCTTATTCTTTGGAGACAGCAAGGGGATGCGCCTGGGAGTTCTGGCATGGAGGCCTTCATTACGCAGTGTGCGCCGTATTGTCTGAGCTGAAACTTCAGTACCCACATCTGACAAATCTTTTCTCAGTTCCTCAGCAGTCACACGGGGACTTTTCTCCACTCTACGCTTCAGGTAGCGCACAGCAGTCGAAGTCAGCATCTTCTTTCTGCCACGACCAGGTAGCGTTTCAACAGTGCCCTTTGCCTTGAATTTGCGAATGATGCTTCCTATGGTCTCTCTTGGTATGTTTAACATCTTTGCAATCTTCTTATAGCCTTTGCCCTTCCTGTGAAGAGTAATCACCTCTTCTCTTGTCTTCCTGGACCATTCTCTTGACTTCACCATGTTTGTAACCACACCAGTAAATGTCTAGAAGGAGCTGAGTATCACAGTCATTTTAAAGCTGCCTAATTGGTGCTTATTATGCTTTATTGCTGCTCCGTGACATCCACAGGTGTTTTCAATACCTGATTGAAAACACTTGAATGAACCTCTGTTCTTCAGAGTGGTAGTCTTTAAGGGGTTGAATAATTGTGTCAATGAAGAATTCACAAAATAAACATTTACTACTGTATTAGAAAACGAATTGATGTCATTTTAGTTGCATATGGTTCTTTAAAAAGTCCTTGTAGGATTTCATTCTGAATACAATTACAAATGTACACTAAATTCCCTAAAACCCTTTACAGCATTGGGGGTTGAATAATTTTGAACACAACTGTAGGTGGCCCCAGGTCCAAACAGTTGGCAGAGACAGCAAAATCTTTTGAGGAATTTGCCTGTCTCACAATCTCTCAGTCCAGGCCCAATACATTCCAGGGTTCAGCAATGTAGTGGCGGACTGGAATTCAAAGTATCTGATAGACTCCAGCAATTGGAGATTAGACGCCAGGATATTTGCCAGTTTGTCATCCCTCTGGGGTCCCTTCTCTATAGATTTGTTGGCTTCTCGCATTAACATTCCTTTATCACAATACTACTGTTGGAGACCAGACCCCATGGCTTTGGCCACGGGTGCTCTGGTCCAGACCTGGACACTAGGGACACTTTACGCTTTCCCTCTATTCTTTCTCATTTCAACAGTAATAAGACTAGTACAAGTACAATTAGCTACAATAGTGCTCATGGCACCCTTACGGAGGTCTCAACCATGGTTCCCGCACCTCCTGAAACTGTCTGTGGACATCTCCAGGCTAATTTGTGTCCCATCATCCACCCTGGGAGATCCGGAGGGAACGCTTCAGAATTCTTTGAGTCTTCACTCATTTTTTAAGCTGTTAAGTGTAATATCAGGGGTCACTGGCCTTCAGTCAACACTTCGGATGCATCTGCCTCCATTTTGTTGAGTTCCTGGGCCCCTCTACTAGGAGGAGATATGGTACCGCATTGATCTCATGGGTTTCTTGGTGCATGGAACATCAAGTTGATCCCATATCAGTTCCTTGAGTAACTTGTTTAGTTTCTTCACACATATATTTGGGGATGGTAAGGTGTATTACACGATTAATAACCTCAGATCGGTAATACCGGCTTCACATCAGGGTTTTATGGGTAATTGATTTCCTGCAATTGAGTCTCACACGTTCGAGCCCTAAACTTAACGGGAGGGAGTTTTATCCGACACGGGGTGAAATTTTCAATTTTCCTATAGGACAAAGACTTCATTGTCACAGGTCTTCTACCCAGCTTTTCCACAGCGTCCTGTCCTTTGCCCAGTACGTTGTTTAAAAGAATATAAAGAGTTACTGCCCCTAACCGGTCACTCCAAACCCAACAGTTTTATATCCTTACGCAAACCATACAATTCTGTAACGGTCACCACACTCGCTAGGTGGTTTAAATCAGTGGTCCCCAACCCTGGTCCTCAGGGCCCACTAACAGGCCAGATTTTGCAGATCACCATGGGGAAAAGCAGACTGAATCCTGCAATCACTGAGCAGCAAATCATAACACCTGTGCTGTGCTTCAGATATCTGGCAAACCTGGCCTGTTAGTGGGCCCTGAGGACCATGGTTGGGGACCACTGGTTTAAATGGATCATATCGGAAGCTGGTGTAGATGTCTCAGTGTTCGGAGCTCATTTTTCCCGGAATGCTTCTGCTTCCGAGGTTTTTTCTTCAGTGGTTGTCGTCTTGTAGACATCTTCAACAGCAGACTGGTCCAGAGAATCCACCTTTAGGGAGTTATATTTTAAACCAGTGATTCACAAGTCACTATCACTAATTAACTAAGCTTTGAACTAACATAATATGAGCCTCCGTTTCTTGTGGGATAATTCCCAGATTCCCCTATTATCATGACGGGGAATCATAATTATAATAAAGACACGGAGGCGAGTATTATCCCACCCGATAATTGGGTTATTCCACCCGATATTTGGGTTATTCCTACCCTTTATCTTTGGTTATTAGGTTTTGATGTTTCAGTAGTCATTACGGATTTTTTCAAACTTTCTTAATATAAGCTCTTCGTGATCTTTAATACATTTATTTTCTGACAGCCTAAACTTCATGTCGAAGCTTTCAATGGATGAGGAAGAGTTCTTCCGTTGTTGTGTTCATTGGAGAAGAACTTGAGCTTCATGTTGGAGTTTGTGTTGAATGCTAGAGTTTTTTGTTGAAGGATGAATGTTCTTCCATGCTTGAGCTTCAAATTGGAGTCTACGTTGAAGGTTTTAACTTCCTGTTGGAGTTTGTCAAAGGATGATTATTCTTCCATTGTTTCCATTTCATTGAAGAAGATGTTGACCTGTCTCGCATCAAGAAAAGAGGAGGAGCCAAGGGTTACCAGGACGATTTATGGAGTAGTCTACCAGACAATTGGACAGCAGGGAGCTGGACTGTACCATTTCCTGCTATTGTTATATGTATTGTTAAACTGTATTTTTCTCTCTAAATACTTTTGTTGTTGTATTTGAGAGTTTTCCTTTGCTGCTATCGGCTTAAGTAAAGAAAAGATAGCATAATACTCGCCTCCTTGTCTTTATTATAATTATGATTCCCCGTCATGATAATAGAGGAATCTGGGAATTACTTCCAAAGTTTGGCTGAACCTCACGTGACTGGATTATCGCTGGGAGGGACACAGCTATGTGAAGAGAGCGGTCATGCACCGTTTGTGCATTATTACAATCCAGTATTTTAAAATCTGTCATATATATGTTCCTTGTATGGACTTTTCAAGTCATACAGGGTTATTCAGAGAGAGGTGAAAACCAGGAGAATGAACAATCTAGACCAAATAGCCGATTTAGAAAGTGAGATAAATAATAAGTGAGACAAACCTCGTGGGTGAGTAAAAATAAAACAACCAACAAACATTAAAAACGTGAAAAAATAATATTTGCAGAGAGAAATAATTTAAACCACAATGTGACAAACATTTAATTCTATTGGCAGATTTTTCTGATAAAATATTTGGCTGCTTGCGGCCAATAATTTTTTCAAAATATCAGTTGATTAATTTGGTAAAAATTCAGTCCAAGCCGCCACTTGAAAAATGCCACTAGTACAAATATAAAAATCGAAGGGGTTATTCAAAGAATGAATTTGCCACAAAATTGAACCGACCGGTGAATTTCCCTGTATGGTGCAATTTCGTGGCTATTCGTCTATACAATAAGCTGGCAAGTCGTCAAATTGCCAGTGAAATACGGTGATCTTCGGGGGCAGTGAACTCCTCATAGAGAAGTAATGGTTAATCTATTCAGAGAACGCTGAACGGTAGAGAAATGTCAGTGAAATGCCCTGATTTTCGGTGCTTTCATTCAGCAGGTTTAATCAGGCGTTAGGATTCAATGTAAAAAACTTCCCTGTTTTTCTAAAAGAGATACTCTAGGAAACATGACCACCTAAGCTTTTTTAGGTGGTCATGATGTCCTAAGTATGCCCTTTTCCTCCGCTGCCCCCTCCGCTCAGCCGATCGGCTGAAACAGCTGAGAGACGCGGAGGACTTTACTCCACCCTCCCAGCTGTCAGTCAGCAGAGCGGGATTCATATTTCCCGCTTCTGCCGACTATTGCCGAGTAGCAGACGTCATTGCGCTTTCAGCGCGATGACGTCTCCAACTCGCCGCAGTAGCTGGCGGCAGCGGCTGAGACTAGTGTTGCGAGCATCCTCTTGCGCGCAACACTAATCAAAGAAGAAGATGGAGCCGGGAGGAAGCCTGCTGATTGCCTGGTTTACGTGAGAGGCGCACATGTGCGCTTCTCACGTAAACCATTAGCCATGTTGAAGATTTCCCACGTCGGGAGCGGAAGAGGAGGGAAGTGAGTATAAAAAAAAAAAAAAAAAACGTTGGAAACAAGTGGTTTTTAGGGTAAGTATTACATTAAAAAAAATAAAAATACTGAATAACTAGGTAGGGCAATAGGTATAATATAATTTAAAAAGGAGGGAGGGGGGTGATTTTTAGCCTAGAGTGTTCCTTTAAATATTTATTCATCTATTTAGTCTTTTCATTTGCAGCAAAAAATCTTTTTATTTATTTTATTTTTTAGGATTACAGGTGAAACTCGAAAAATTATAATATCGTGCAAAAGTTCATTTATTTCAGTAATGCAAATTAAAAGGTGAAATATATGAGATAGACTCATTACATGCAAAGCAAGATAGTTCAAGCTGTGATTTGTCATAATTGTGATGATTATGGCTTACAGCTCATGAAAACCCCAAATCCACAATCTCAGAAAATTAGAATATTGTGAAAAGGTGCAATATATTCTGGGCTGAAAGTGTCCCACTCTAATCAGCTAATTAAGCCATAACACCTGCAAAGGGTTCCTGAGCCTTTAAATGGTCTCTCAGTCTGGTTTAGAAGGAATCACAATCATGGGAAAGACTGCTGACCTGACAGTTGTGCAGAAAACCATCATTGACACCCTCCATAAGGAGGGAAAGCCTCAAAAGGTAATTGCAAAAGAAGTTGGATGTTTCCAAAGTGCTGTATCAAAGCACATTCATAGAAAGTTATGTGGAAGGGAAAAGTGTGGAAGAAAAAGATGCACAAGCAGCAGGGACGACCGCAGCCTGGAGAGGATTGTCAGGAAAAGGCCATTCAAAAGTGTTGGGGACTTTCACAAGGAGTGGACTGAGGCTGGAGTCAGTGTATCAAGAGCCACCACACACAGACGGATCCTGGACATGGGCTTCAAATGTCGTATTCCTCTTGTCATGCCGCTCCTGAACAACAAACAACGACAGAAGTGTCTTACCTGGGCTAAAGAAAAACAGACCTGGTCTGTTGCTCAGAGGCTCCAAAGTCCTCTTTTCTGATGAGAGCAACTTTTGCATCTCATTTGGAAACCAAGGACCCAGAGTATGGAGGAAGAATGGAGAGGCACACACTGCAAGATGCTCAAAGTCCAGTGTGAAGTTTCCACAGTCTGTGTTGATTTGGGGAGCCATGTCATCTGCTGGTGTTGGTCTACTGTGCTTCATTAAGTCCAGGGTCAACGCAGCCGTCTACCAGGAGATTTTGAAGCACTTCATGCTTCCTTCCGCAGATGAGCTTTATGGGGATGCTGACTTCATTTTCCAGCAGGACTTGGCACCTGCCCACACTGCCAAAAGCACCAAAACCTGGTTCAATGACCATGGGATTACTGTGCTTGATTGGCCAGCAAACTCGCCTGACCTGAACCCTATAGAGAATCTATGGGGCATTGCCAAGAGAAAGATGAGAGACATGAAACCGAACAATGCAGAAGAGCTGAAGGCCGCTATTGAAGCATCCTGGTCTTCCATAACACCTCAGCAGTGCCACAGGCTGATAGCCTCCATGCCACGCCGTATTGAGGCAGTAATTGCTGCAAAAGGGGCCCAAACCAAGTACTGAATACATATACAGCTTATACTTTTCAGAGATGCGATATTGTTCTATGTACAATCCTTGTTTTATTGATTGCATGTAATATTCTAATTTTCTGAGATTGTGGATTTGGGGTTTTCATGAGCTGTAACCATAATCATCACAACTATGACAAATCACGGCTTGAACTATCTTGCTTTGCATGTAATGAGTCTATTAGTTTCACCTTTTAAGTTGCATTACTGAAAAAAATGAACTTTTGCACGATATTCTGATTTTTCGAGTTTCACCTATTTATGGAAGCATATAATATATATAGGGATTTTTTTCTGCAAAATTTATTTTTCCAATTTTTGTTTCTGTGACAGATATCTTTATTATTATTATTCATAGGACTTTATATATTATTACTGGGCATTTTTATGTACTATTTAAAAAACCCTGCTTTTTAAAAGTTGCAGTGTTTTTTACCCGTGTTCAGCGAGTGGTAGGCTTTTCTCGGATCGATTCAACTGTCTGTTCGGTGGATCGTTGGATGCATTTGAAGATTATTTTTTTTTTGGCGGGTTATGGGAACGATTGAGGGGTTTTGCAGCGGTTTGAGTATCCAATCGGCAGTTTTTCGGATCGATTTGGTGGTTTTCCAATTTGATGCGGCAGTTTGAAAATGCATTTGGCGGGTCGATTCTCTGCCCTTCATAAACCCTGCAGTGAATGCTGAGTTCATTGCAGGGTCGGCAAATTTAACTTGCCGAAGTGTGGCGAACGGGATGTCAGTGGCATTTCGGTGCTCTCTGACTAACCCTTCTGTCATATCCTCAGCTCCTGCTGCGCTGCCTGGGGGGGTCTGGGCAAGGTCCTGTGCCAAGAGCTGGCCGGCTGCCAGCACTGGGGAATGGCCGAGCGGCGTCCGAAGGGGCGGGGCCTGGCGTGGTCAAGAGGAGCCGCCGGGTTTAAAACAGGGTGCGAGGAGTTGCCTTGTCGCCCTGTCGTGGAGTCTGTTCCCGCATCGCTAACTATTGTGTGCATTGATTCATTGTTGCCAACCCATGTTCTGGATACGATCCCTGCTCCTGCTTTTTGACCGGGCTTGTTTTTGACTAATCTCTTGCTGCTCGATTAAGATCGCCTGTGTGGGGCTTTGGTGGTTTAACCCCATGCTTGCCGCTGGGCAGTTTACACGTTACTGGGGTATTGTCCCTTCTAAGTTGTGGGTATTGTCTGTGGCCTCATTAGGTTCCTATGCCCAACCCAGGGCTCATGTTCTCCGGCCACACATGTATATAATAACTGCGATCGAAAGGTACTGATTATTTGCGGCTCATGTTCGGTGTGCTTTTACCAGCAAATATACTCGATACTGTACTCAAGACAGACCAAGGGGTGTATGTATCGCCACTGAATATCTTAAGGTACCGCTGATCTGCTCCCGATTAACAGAAAACGTTAAAGCAGCTCATTTCCTGACTGCCCTGCAGTCCGCACAATTCACCAACTGTATGACCTATCAGTCTCGAAACCTTTAGTGCTTAGCAACTCAGTATTTTGTTCATCCTTGCTGCCTCAAGTGTATAAGTCTGCATATGCCAAGCAGTGTTTAAACGTCAGAGATTTATCAGTCCTTAAGGATCTCAACTCCGCTACTCCCTGGTGGGCGCTACTCCCCCCCGTTACACCTTCTAGTCTGTAAAACAGGTGATAAAGCTTATTTTTGGTCAGCATCCAGGGCCGGCCTGACCATGGAGCGGTTTGGAGCAACTGCTCCAAGCGGCAAATTCTGGGCGGCAGCATATTTTTGCCGCCTAGCCCCATGCACTATTTTTTTTATCAGCGCCACTGCGCCAGCATCTCCTGGAGGACATGGCACAGTGACCACTGCCAGCCTCGACCAGTCACATGAGGTAGCGTGTGCGACATCACCGGTAGTGCACCAGTCGTCCGTTTTGAGCGGTCCCCTCATGTGCCACAACACCGGCACCCGCCCGTCCAGCAGGCCATCACCTGGCCAGGCCCAACCAGCCCTCAACTTGGAACCATCTTATTTTGCATTCTGCTCCCGATTGCGAGCCGTTCAGCAGCCCCGAGGTGGACCTCAACCGGCGTTGTGTGGATAAGTTTAGGTGTGTGTGACTGTATGTGAGTTTTATTGCTGAGGAGCTCTGTGATACGCTCATATGTCCCTTTTTTTGGGTGAGGGCAGCATTTCATCCATCGCTCCAGGCAGCACAGTGTCTTGGGCCAGCTCTGTCAGCATCACACAGATTTGTGTCTTTAAACATGTATAAAAAATATTTTTGTCCAACACCTTCTATTTCCCAGCCTTACAAGCTTTCAGCACTTTTCGTATATTGGTATAGCAATAAATTCAAATTGAATTGATATAGCCAATATTTCCATTAAAAGTACACTGTAGAGATGAGAGTTGAAATGCCAGTAGCCCCGCATCTGAATATTCCAAATAAATAAAAGGGTCCCGATTTTGGACATTGAGCCCCAAGCGGCCCTGTGCTCGGAGAGGAGGGGGCTGGCCAGACTGAAATACAAATTGAAGATTCAGTCATAGGAATGGATGCCAGGTGAGATCAAATTAAACTTCTCTGGACTTTCAGTTGAGCAATATCGATACACATCAGGTAGGATGGTCTTGAAGCAGACACCGCAGCATGAAACGTGACAGGAACAGCAATATGGCCGCCTCTGTTGGAAACGTACAAAATATTCCAACAGGAGCCTTATAGGGATCAACAATCCCAGGGCTTCCAAAATCCAGAAGTCCCTGCAACTTTTTCACATATTGCATAGAGTATGGTAATTGTGCATCAGTCTGAACTCTTGTACCGATGTTCCAAAGCAACGGTGTAGAACGATGGACCGGAGGTGGGTGCGCAGAACCAAGCCCTCAGCTGGCCTTCTCAGGATGCTCACTATTGCAGGTGGTCCGAGAGAGGGTGATGTCAGCACGCAAGGCATGCTGACATCACCACTGACTGATCTGGTGGCCAGCAGCAAGGAAATTCAAAATCCCAGCTGTCTGGTGGCATATGTTTGGGTGGAGGAAACTCCTCCACTTCTCCCTCTGTTAACAGCCGAATGGCTCCTGAGGGGGGTGGGGGGGGGTCGTCTAAAGTGGTCGGTGTATGTGTCTCTGTAACTCATGCTCATGGGGAGTGCAGCCATCTTGCTTTGTATATTATTAGAAAGAGACGTTTACGCAGTCAGCTCGAGCGCAGAAGTTGCTGACACACGTAACTACCCGGGACAGTTAACAGCTCACAGAAAGGTGACAACAAATCCTGGCCCTGCATAACAACATAGGCTGAGATGAGCACAAAGCAAACTGCGCCAAACTGTGGAGCAGCACAATGTGCTCAGCAGCCCTGCAGAACATGTTGACGCTATATAATTTATACACCGTATAAAATAGAAGACAAAGCGCATATTAGATGTTTACAGGCACACAACTCCCTCCCCACGTCCTCCCTCCACGCCCGCCTGGGAGGGACTGAGAGAAAGAAGACGAGGTAGGACGACGCCCGTTACAGACTTAAGAGCGGCACGCGCCCTTCCCTTCTCCGCCAATCCGCTCGCACGCCTGTGTGCGGGCGCGCCACCCCGTCCCAAGGCCCCGCCCGCGATTCCACGCAATCTCGCCCCCCCCAGAAGCCACCGACCCATAGACGGGGGTGGGGGTATGCTAGAGAGGAGGACGCTATTGCGCGAGCCAGCGGCGCCGCGCGCTCGGTGCCGTCACGTGGTCCCGAGACGCGTACGCCCCTCCTCCTCCGCTCTCCAGACCCCGCCCGCAGGCTTTAAAAGCCGAGCAGGCGAAAAGGAAGCGTTTCAGTGGAGAGGGACTGAGAGAGCTTGGAGGGAAGTAGTGCTGTGAACTCACTCACACTACTGTCACGGCCAACGGGCCACAAAGCACCCCCTTCCTCAAAAAACACCCCAATAAGCCCCCTGTCGGTCAGCCCCCCCTTCTTTTCCGCTTTATCTCAAATCAACACTCGGAGCTCCTCCATAAACCTTGGGGAGTGAGGGGGGAGAGCGTCACCTCACAGGGGGTGCTGGGGGGGGGTCCAGACTCACTCCTCTCCTCATAAGAGCGGCCTGGGTGCTCTGCCGCCTTTCATAACAAAGGGTGGCATGGGGCGGCACAGGCTGTAGCCTCCTGGCTGGCGGCTGGATGTGGCTGCCCGCAGAGCAGAACTATGCCCATCTTACTTTTCCTGCTAGACACCTCCGCCTCCATGAACCAGCGCACCCACCTGGGCACCACCTTCCTGGACATAGCCAAGGGCGCTGTAGAGACTTTCATGAAGGTATAGTACTGCCAGGGAGGGAGGGGGCGGCCCTGGCATGAGGGGGTACTGCCACCCTGTGCCAGGGCTGCCCATGCCCCCTTTTTTTCCTCCTTCTGACCCTCAATGCCCCCCTGTGTCTGTCTCCCCCCAGCTCAGATCCCGGGACCCTGCCAGCAGAGGAGACAGGTACATGCTGGTCACCCTGGAGGAGCCTCCTTATGGCATCAAGGTAATAACAGCCATGCTGCCTCACCCCCCCCCTCCCCCACACAAACACACTCTGCCCCAGAGTGCCCCATCATCCGTGCCGTGTGTGTCTGTGTCACTGCTGGCATCCTGCCTCCCAGCTACAGCACAAACACACAGCCAGGAGCTGACAGAAACATGGCCGACATCCCCCCCCTCTCCTAACCCACATCGGCAGCAAGGCACTGTGGGAGCTGAGGATTGAAGTTAGAAGTGCCATCCCCTTGGGGGGTGTTTAGCATTGCATGGCACAGGCCCTGGGGGGACACAGGGGCAGCTCCTGACAGGAGACCTGGCTGGTCCCAGCCCTGATTATCTTCAGTCACTGCTGCCTCCCAGGCCTGATCCTCCTGCTTGCACACACTGTGTATATTTACATTTGTATGAAAAAGTTTTGCGATTTCATCTTCACTTCAACTTTTTTATTCCTTTTACACTTTTTTTTTTTGGTTTAATTCTGCTCTTCTGCCGTAAAGTTATTTTTTTGTAGCAAAACTGCATCGTTTTAATGGCATGCAATTGGATTTACATTTTTAACGTAATCCATTTTTTTTCTTTTCAATTTAATGGGGGTTTTTTTAGGGGGTTTTTTGTGCAGTGCCAACACAATTTAAAATGCTTGTTTTGTAACACTGTGCTTTTACATCCCTAAGGTGCGATTACATATCGAGGCACACCAGACAGCAATGTGGGTAAATGTCTCCTGTTCTCTGGAGCCCTGGATGACCGTCTGGAATTTGGGGGGTCACCACTATGCTATGTGGGCCTGTTACCTGGCTAACCCCTGATGCTTTGAAACTACATATCCCATGAACGTCAGAGCAATGATGAACTTTGGTACGCCAGATATTTTGGAACTACATGTCACAGAATGCTTAATCGCACTTAAGGTTGGCAGAGCATCAAGGGACACGTAGTCCAGAAACATCTGCCATGTCAAGGTTCGCCATCACATCATCAGAGACTAGGGCATAGCTTAGCATTATGGGAAATGTAGTTCCAAAACATCTAGGTCTAAGTGCAGAGTACAGAGACGGTGAATCTTGGTACCTCAGATGTTTTGGGACTACATGTCCCATGATGCATAGTCACACTAAAGTGTGGACGCGGAGCATGTAGTTCAGAAGCATCTGGGGTGCCAAAATCCAACGTTGGTACCCTAAAAGGTAAAATATATATTTATTTTTACTCCACGTTGAATGTTATGCTCTCCTGGTCATGCCATGTACTTGCCCGCATTGTGTAGGTGTGTTACACCAGGATTGTCATTGGCGCTCAAGCACATCTGGAGTAGCCGGACCTCATGCTGGTGTTTTATTCTTTGTTGTTCTCATCACCTCAGTAAACTACTATTGGGTGAAAGGTCAAGAATCTGTCATTTCTGAGGTGCCCCCTTGCCTTGTTTAAGCATGGACATGTGTATCTGGTCACGTGACAGATTTGAGGCGCCGCACAACACACACACACACACACACAGCTTGTGCTTTGACTTCGAAGTAAGACAGATCTTTTCGGGCCAAACCTAGCAGATGTTAATGTTGCCATTGAAGTAGAAACATTGGATCTTGTGGTTTTTAACTTAAGCTACTAGTATCAGTGACCTGTGAGCTTGCAGAGGCTGACACCTGACTTTATGGATACATTGAAACCATCAATGCTTCAGCAATCTGAAGGATCTCTTCTCACCTATTTTGTTATCACAGGCCGGATGGAAAGAGAACCACGCCACCTTTA
The DNA here is from genome assembly GCA_009667805.1 of Leptobrachium leishanense. Lineage (NCBI taxonomy): Eukaryota > Metazoa > Chordata > Amphibia > Anura > Megophryidae > Leptobrachium > Leptobrachium leishanense. Next base: position 391,393,790 of record CM019064.1, read on the forward strand.
TGAACGAGCTGAAGAACCTCCAAGCAGTAGGACTCTCCACCCTCGGCCAGTCTCTAAGGACAGCGTTTGACTTGTTAAATCTAAATAGATTAGTTTCTGGCATAGACAACTATGGGCAGGTAGGTTGGCATCACCGTGATCCCCACAATCTCTAGTCTCTTATGCCGAGTGGATACCTGGCAAATACTTGTCACGTGGGTAAAGGGACACTCCAAGCCATAAACATAAGGGTGTTGGGGGAAGGACACTAGACACATGTAGCCAATCAGACGGGTTTTATTGGAAACATTATGTGGCCAACCCCTGGAAGGCTTTTCAGCGTGTGCCTATTGACATGGGCTACAGTGTAGTACACATCTGGCCAGGGACGCTGAGGGGGAGTGAATTATACAGTAATCAAACTAAAACTAAGCGTATTGTTTGTACCGTTGCGCATCAGCTGGTATGGATATTCTCAGGGTGTCAGATCTTTAAAGCAGAGGGCTTCCCTTTGCCATGAGGACTGAATCGGTTCCCACTGGACTGCCTCTTTGGTTTAATCCATACCATCGTCCAACGCCTCTTACAGTTTCTGCAATGACCTCAGATTGGTTGCAGATCATCATCGGGGACACCCTTGGCAACATGACCAAATAAACTCTAGCTGTGTCAGCTCTTCAAAAGGGGAAAAGTACATATGTTTATTTTCCAGGATCATAATAGTCAACTTTTTTCCCCTTAAATTGGCAGATGCTGCTAACAGCCTCAAATTCAGTATCTCTGGCTGCTGGTGTCACTGGGCGGGATGGAGGGAACTCCTCTGCTTCACCCAATGTTTTCTCCAGATCCGGGGGAGGGGGTACTCCTCACATCCTGATCAATTTTAAAATATAAAGTGGTCAGGGTGAGTATTTCCGCTTTTAAATTCAAATAGATCAATCATACAAATATGGGACAAGCCGCTACTCCAGGAGTTTTACCCCCTTTTCCTATAGGCAAAGCGGGATATTAGTGGAGTTTGAGAGTTCACACTATATTTACATTTTCTAACAAATATCATGTCTCTGTAGGCCACATAGAGATTGAATGTCATAGTGTGGCGGGGCGCATCTCGGAGTCCCCGCCGGGTACTAGGCTACATCCTGGGGAACACGGCATTGGCATGTGTTCCCCAGACAGCCTCGCCGGGCACAAACAAGAGGCCTACTCTCGTGCAGCCGACCGGCCCAGAAAGCCAGCGGTTGGCATGAAAGCAGCTGGGTGCCATGGTGCACGTTACAACTGCGGTAGGCAAGTTAGGTGGCTGCGAGGCTGTAGGCGACCACCTAATTGGCCTAACTAGAGAGCCGCCACTGAGACTTTGTTGCCATCGGGGAGATCATGGAATTTTTTTTGTTTCGGAGCACAGAAGACTTATTGCCTGGACAATGAGGCCCTATCCTGTCCTAGAGCCTGGATTTTAAGGTAATGTGGAATTTTACTTTATTTTCGTGGTTTCCTGTTGAGGAAACCCTCCAAGGAACGCTCAAGGTTTCTGCAACCAAATGCTCAGGTGATTTTGCCTGTGTGAATTTACACAGTATAGGAAGCTTCACAAATATTTATTAGAAACATAGAAAAATGTCGGCAGATAAGAACCTTTCGGCCCATCTAGTCTGCCCAATTACATGGATACTTTACCTGGATTTATCTTATGTTTAGGATAGCCTTATGCCTATCCCATGCTTGCTTAAATTCAATTACTGTTTTGAATGTATCTTGAGAAAGGATTTTACCAGGAAGGATACATTGAGATTCTCTCGTTTCAAAGTATGTCCTGGGTGGCGAGTATGTACCGTTGGATGTCTTGCCCAAGGACACTTACTGGAGAGGTGCTCTTGCCGGGATCGAACGTGTCTCCAGTCTCCACTATTATAGAGCAGTGATGTTATCTCTACTCCATCCAGCTGTTTCATAGGACACATTGAGTGATTACACAGGAAGCGGTGTTAGATGTATGTGCAATTTATAGTATGCACATATATCTGAAGCTGGTGACAAGCGTGATGACGTGCAAAGTTGTAGTATAGCTCCCCTCTGCGAATCCCTTCTGTCTCCTCATCCACTGCCGAATTAAATTCAAAATCCTTGCCCTGACCTACAAAGCTCTCACTCAGCTCCCCACTACCTGTCCTCACTAATCACCAAATACACCCCAGCCGCTCCCTAAGGTCAAACAGTGACCTGCGTAAAAACGGTATCTGTGAAAAAATCCACAGAAACCAATAGTGCAGACTGCAGAAAAATTTTAACATGAGAACCCCTGCTTAATGTAAACTCACAGGGGTGAGTCTCATTCTATATTGAGACGAAACGCGTTGGATTTAGTGTGTTTATTGGTTAATAAACCACATTTCAAATACCCGCTTGATACTCCTTTATTCTGTGGATGATCCTGTCGTTTGGAAGGAGTCCGTGGTGTGTATATACTGCTTGCTGAATCAGCTGATTGCCACGAGAGACCTCCATATCTTCCAATTCGTCCAGGAGGGGTAACATCTAAAAGATCTTTCTATGTGTCCATTTAACATTTACATCCTGTGAGTTTACATTAAGCAGGGGTTCTCATGTTAACATTTTTCTGCAGTCTGCACTATTGGTTTCTGTGGATTTTTTCACAGATACCGTTTTTACCCATTCATCATTCTACCAGCACCAGAGGGCAGTGCCACGCAGAACGCAGATACGTACTAATTTTTATATTGCTACAGGGGGTGGTCACGTTTCTCCTTTTACAAACAGTGACCTGCGCCTAGCTTCTTCCCACATCACCTCTTCCCATGATAGACTACAGGATTTCTCACGCGCAGCCCCCATTCTCTGGAACGCTCTCCATCGTACGGTCAGACTTCACCCAGTTTCGTTTCTGTCAAACACTCCCTTAAGACATTCCTATTTAGGGAAGTCTACCACCCGACTCACGAACGCAACCGGTCCATAGCTCTCGCCTTGGGGTCCATAGCTCTCGCCTTGCAGTCCTCTCCTCCTGTTTCCACCCCAACCCTTCTAGATTGTGAGTTCCCACGTGAATAGGGCCCTTGTTTCCTCGTGTGCTTGTTTGTCAAAATTCTGTTCAATGTATTGTAACTCTGTCTATACTGTGCCCATTGTACAGCGCTGCGGAATATGCTGGCACTCTATAAAGAATAATATAGTATCAAATCCTGCAGCTAATATAGAACACTCCAGCCAAAAAGGAGTAGAAATCAGGATGGGATAAAGGAACACTCCAGACACAAAGACCATTCAATGTGGGGTATTTGCCACTACCAGGAAAAGAGCTCAAAGCTTGCTGACTTGCTTTCCAGACAAAAGCAAGGAATCATTGTCTGTTCCAGTGTCTAGCCTATGTCTCTCAATGTGCTTGTGTCCAGCACCCCCCCCCCCCCATCGCATGATGGCTACAGCTTCAGTGGCCACTGCTTGTCTGTCCTGGAGCAGTGCCAAGGGATTCTGGTGTCTTGTGGGTTAGTGGTTTGTACAGCTTTTAATTGGTCTTCGGCTCTGCTTGGCCTGTTCTGCTGCTTCTGTAGGGAATTCATTCTACCACTAGGGGGCAGAATAACACCCTGCACGCAATCTAATAGTCTGCTGCTAAATGCAAGGTATGACTTTTTGCCGCTGTCTTTCTCAGGTTGTTCAGTGTTCGTGTTCTCAGGGACCCCTTAATGTGGCAGCTCAGTATCTGAGGGACACTTGCAGCAGAACACGCTGTATGGAGATGGTCCTTGCTCTTGCCAATCATTAGGTTCTCTTTTGGAGAAGTCTTGTCTTACATGGAGCCGGTGCATGGTGGTTATACTTGTACTCTTCAAGGGTTACTCCAGGACTGTCAACATCTGGCTCCAACAGATGTTTCTGAACTACAACTCCCATGATTCCCTTGCCTTCTATTGTATTGAAAGAATTCTGGGAAGTGTAGGCATCAACATCTGGGGGCTGTGAGTTTGACAGCCCTGGGTTGCTCAATTGCAATAATTTTTCAAGTGTCCATGACCCACTGATGAGCAGTGACTGTGTCTCTACTGTCTTGCTGGAGGTTGTTGTGGAATGACACCATAGGAAGTGCAAGGTTGGGATCGCTCAGTGACAGGGGAGGACATTGGAGAGCAACTTGGTTGCCTTGCCTTTCTCTGTACAGGCAGCGGCATATTGCTCCCTCTTCACTGCAGGTTGAGGGTTCAATTTAACATATGATTTATTTTCAGCATGAGGGGGGGGGGGTTATTTCCACTCCAGTGAATAACAAATGGCTAGGGTTCACATGTTCTTCTCTGGTTCCCTCAACATTTGTTGTTCTGATACAAAATATAGTAAGTGTGGATGTACAGGAGCTGAGGAGTTGGGCTATATTTTACAATATACAAGTGGGGCTGCTACAATGTTAACAGCCTCTTGTGAATAGGGCTCTTGGAGCCAGAAAAAACAGCTAGAATATACAAAATGAGCATCACAAAGACCATCATGTACTTAATTGAGAAGCTCCAGATCTACAGAAGTCCAGATATATTTCCTATATACAGTATACTGTGTGTGCAATATGCCGCCTCTACAACTCTTGGGTCGTTAAAGCTAGATTGCAATTTTCTGCCTCCGTTGATCAGACCTGCCCTACCATATACCTGCAGTGACAATTTCCATAGTTGTGATTTTGACCTACTTAACCTGACCTTTATTAAGGTGAATTTGCGATCTCTTCCTACTGAGCCTTTGCGTCAGATTTTGGAACATATTGCGGTGTGTCTTGTCATTTTTGTCCTATTTTTACAAATATGGATAAATTGGTCAAATATTCATTTGATTATCCACTAAACTATTCTACCGTTATAGTGCAGCGCCGTCAAACTCTGCCCCCCCCCCAGATGTTCCTGAACTACAACTCCAATGATTCTCTGGCCATCTACTGCATTCAAAGTGTTCTGGGAATTGTAGGCCATAAACATCAAGCTGGCCTTTGACAGCCATGACATAGTGTAATGTTAGGTATGGCTCTTGTCTGAGTATTGCATTGCGTGCTACGAGTAAAGATCCTTAAATCTGCAGGTAGTATCTGGGGGCTCTTTTATTTACTTGTCCCGGCTTGCTATATGAGTGACTGCTTGAAGGATATTAAAATAGAAACCAAGACACCGTCAATGGAATGTACAGAGCGAGTCCGTGCAATCCATGGGATGTCCCTACATATGCGATGCCCCTCACTGTCTGAGCTTGGATTCTTACACTGCAAGTACACTTCAAAGTCACCTGTAATGGAAAGCTCTAAAAAGACTTTCTTCAGCAACTCTTTCACTGCAAAAAAAATGTGTGTACACCTTTTTGGCATTGAGAACTAGATTTGCATGTAAAGCCCTGTTCGCATCCCATTTTCATACAAGACCAATGTTCTTCCTGGGGAGACAGTCACACTTTGGACCTTTCCTCCTGTGTTAAAGGGATGCTCTATTAAAAAGTAGCGTTCCTTTTTTGCCTTTAAGTATTTTGACAGCTGCTGCCCAATTTTAATCCCCCCCCCCCCGGATGATTTTACTCGCAGTGTTTTTCCCTCACTGCGTTCAGCTTCTCCTCTTTGGCTCAAGGTCTCCTGAACCCAGAAGTCTCTGAAGCTTTTCTGCACAGCTTGCATTCCTATGCAATGTAGGAACCACAAATTGCGCAGTGTTGTAGGCCTTGCACACTTTACGTACACGCTGCCTCCAAATGATGTATCGGGAGCTGCGCTCCTGCCTGAGCCCGCTCGCTCCAGCGATCGGTCTCAGAGAATAACATCGGCGTGCTGGCTGCATGCCAATGTACGTGGTGCCCAGCAGCCAGGAAATTAAAAAATCCCAGCTGACGCTTGGTATGGGGTCAGCAATCTTGGCTCTACAGATGTTTTGGAACTACTTCTCCCATGATGCTCAACTACTCATTAGATTGGCTAAGCCTCATGGGAAATAATAGCCCAAAACATATGTAGAGCTAAGATTGCAGACACCTGAGGCGCGTTCAATACCTCAGCCGCTGCAAGTGTTAAGTTAGCAACTTGCCATTGAACGCCGTTCTGCCGCTCAGCGCTCAGCACTGCTAACTTAGCACTTGCAGCGACCCGAGCAGATGCTGCGAGTAGCTGAGTGTGACATAGTAAAGATGGCCGCCGCCATGAAGCAAGTAACCATTCCGTAAGGCAATGTTAATTTTGAGGGGTTTTTTTTCACCAAAGCACAAAATATTTATTGAACTTCAATTACCCTGATAACGAATTATCAGAGTACAAGTGTCTCTCAGAGACTAAATTAATATTTAACTTTTATTGAACTCAATTTAAAATAAACAAACAAATACACAAAAAGTAGACAGTGCTCACAAAACAAGATATAATAAAAGCAAATTCTGCTAGAGGACGGTATGTGTAACGGCAGATAAATGGTCAAATTCAGTACAACACGATGAGTAACCAAAGAGGGTCACCTGTGATATGAAATGTGGTGAAAATAGTGAGACCTTGGGTACTGCAGATCTTGTATTGGGAGCAGGACAGACAAGAATGAAATCCTTCTTTTAGGAAGATGGCACAATTAGCCCAATATACACATTCTACAAATTCATAAGGTGAATTATCATATAAGGCGCAAAATCAACATTAGTTTATGTATGCCAAAATTCCAAAGGTACAGATTCCCCAGGTTGGAGACAAAGTTGTTGCCTGCCACATGCACCCAGAGATGATGTATATATAGCAGCAAATAGGTAATCGGTGATCAAAGTGATACACTAAGTAACCTACAAGGGTCACTTCAAATATTTCTGTTAGGGAAGTAGCATATTTGGCCCAAAATAAGCGTACTACAAATTGGTTGCATAAATTATCGTATAAGGCACGAAATGAGCATTAGTTGATATATGCAAAGATTCCAAAAATGCAAATTCCCCAGATTGAAAACCGAGTTATTGCCTGCCAAATGCACTCAAAATTAGTGTGTATAGCAGCAAAGAGATGGTCAATAGTCAAAACAATGCACTAAGTAACCTTCGAGGGTCACTTCAAAGTGCTGAAAAACGTAGAATATTGTTTAAATTGTAAAGCCATAAAATACTGCGGGTATTTACGATTGTAGAAGCAGAACAGACAGGAGCAAAAAACCTCTGTTGGGGGAAGTGGCACAATTAGCCCTATTAAGTAATCAGAAAATTCATAAAAAAAAATTGGTGTATATATTATAAATTCCCCAGGTAGAAGCAGAGTTATTGCCTGCCAAGTGCACCCGACGCGCGTTTCGCCTGAATGGCTCGTCAGGAGTGCTCCTGACGAGCCATTCAGGCGAAACGCGCGTCGGGTGCACTTGGCAGGCAATAACTCTGCTTCTACCTGGGGAATTTATAATATATACACCAATTTTTTTTTTTATGAATTTTCTGATTACTTAATAGGGCTAATTGTGCCACTTCCCCCAACAGAGGTTTTTTGCTCCTGTCTGTTCTGCTTCTACAATCGTAAATACCCGCAGTATTTTATGGCTTTACAATTTAAACAATATTCTACGTTTTTCAGCACTTTGAAGTGACCCTCGAAGGTTACTTAGTGCATTGTTTTGACTATTGACCATCTCTTTGCTGCTATACACACTAATTTTGAGTGCATTTGGCAGGCAATAACTCGGTTTTCAATCTGGGGAATTTGCATTTTTGGAATCTTTGCATATATCAACTAATGCTCATTTCGTGCCTTATACGATAATTTATGCAACCAATTTGTAGTACGCTTATTTTGGGCCAAATATGCTACTTCCCTAACAGAAATATTTGAAGTGACCCTTGTAGGTTACTTAGTGTATCACTTTGATCACCGATTACCTATTTGCTGCTATATATACATCATCTCTGGGTGCATGTGGCAGGCAACAACTTTGTCTCCAACCTGGGGAATCTGTACCTTTGGAATTTTGGCATACATAAACTAATGTTGATTTTGCGCCTTATATGATAATTCACCTTATGAATTTGTAGAATGTGTATATTGGGCTAATTGTGCCATCTTCCTAAAAGAAGGATTTCATTCTTGTCTGTCCTGCTCCCAATACAAGATCTGCAGTACCCAAGGTCTCACTATTTTCACCACATTTCATATCACAGGTGACCCTCTTTGGTTACTCATCGTGTTGTACTGAATTTGACCATTTATCTGCCGTTACACATACCGTCCTCTAGCAGAATTTGCTTTTATTATATCTTGTTTTGTGAGCACTGTCTACTTTTTGTGTATTTGTTTGTTTATTTTAAATTTGAGTTCAATAAAATTTAAATATTAATTTAGTCTCTGAGAGACACTTGTACTCTGATAATTCGTTATCAGGGTAATTGAAGTTCATTATAATTAGATTAGGGGTAGACCCTTTTGGTCTCTTTATTACCTTTTTCAATTTTCAGTTTCTCCATCATTTTTTTCTGGTTTCTGTTAACTGGTTACGCTCTACCCTCCTGGTAGCGATTTTTACAAAATATTTATTATTTCCCCCTGCACATAGACATATATTACAGTACAATTTATATTTTGTTTCAGAAGTAAATATAACGTTTATTCAATAAAAAACTATCATTTGTGGTGTGTGCATACAAAACGGATTGTGCTGACTGCTTTTCTTTATCATATTTTGTCCGAGTCATAGGAAAAACAATCTGAATCTTTCATTAAGAAATCATCGGGCATTTTATTTCGAAATTCGCATCCAAAGCGTTCAATGACACTGCTGCAGCAAACTGAATTGCTGCGCTGCAGCAATTCAGCAGCTGCTGAGGTATTGAACGGGGCTCTGCGCTGGGTGGAGGAAACTCCTCCATTTCAACCTGTGATTTCACCAGATCAGGGCAGCTGGGGGTGCCACTCCTCGCGTCCGGACCACTTTTTAAACTATAAAGTGGTCAGGGTGAGTAGAGTGTCCGATTTAATGACCTGAGCCTCATATTTGAAGGTAAAAAGTTCAACTATATTGCTGCATTACAGCAATCCAGGAAGATCTCTGGTAACACTCACTGCTGTACAGGGATAATATTAAGAGTAGAGAACCCCTGTATTGTGCAGATATAAGGGGCAGTATTACAAGGTTGGTGCAAACTTAACCAGAGCTGTTGTAAACCTAACTCCATAGACTATAATGGCTCTGGTAAGTTTACAGCAGCTCTGGTTAAGTTGGCACCAGTTTTGTAATACTGCCCAAGGTGTTGCTGTACATTCCGTATGGACACATTACGATCGTGGTAGCTTTGACATTGTTACCATTAGTATGAAAGCTGCATTGCTAATTTTAGTATGAGAACTAGGCAGCATTTCTGCCTATTTTAGTTAATTTTATAGCATAGGATATTTCTACTTGTATGCTGATAATGCAGACCCGTTGAATTGTACAAGTGACACAATCTAATGTCTAGAACCTTTCATCGCAGCAATTTTGTTGTGATGGATTAGGAATCTTAGTACTAAAATACTCAAATTTACTTTATTTTAATCTTTTATCTAGTGCAGAATAACAGTCAACACAAATTCCCCCCATTTGAGGTTTTGGATGTGCATTCTATCTTTGTAAATGTTATGCTAGTAATTTTTCGTAACACGCATGCTTGGTAGTGAAAGGGTTAAGCAACATCCAGTATGGCATTAAACAGAACATTTTTTTTAAAAAAAATTTCCAACGTTGTGCATCTTAAATATTTACATCCACAGGGTTTGCCCTGTAACCTGTAGATACTGCAGAAGGGAAATCTACCTAATCAAACCAGGTCATTAGGGATCCACAACTTAATGGTTTATCTTCCTGCAGTATGGATTCCCCATTGGGCAGGCAGCGCTTTTCATACGCTACAATCGGAAAAACCTGGGGGCTGTATTCCATACCTGGTGTAAACCAGAGCTGATGTAAACTTGGCAACTCCATAGACTATAATGGCTCTGGTAAGTTTACTCCAGGATTGCAACAGAGCGTGGAGAGCCTAACACTCAGCTAATAATAGTTTAGAGAAACTGTGCCTTAGAGGGGATATGATAACCTTATATAAATATATACGGGGCCATTATAAACCATTGTCTGGAAACCTATTCCTTAACAGGACTATACACAGAACATGAGGTCACCCATTTAGACTGGAAGAAAGGAAATTCAGCCTAAAGCAAAGGAAGGGTTATGTTACAGTGAGAACAATAAAGCTGTGGAATTCTCTGCCTGTTGAGGTGGTTGGGTCAGAGACTGTACAGACTTTTAAAAAAACGACTGGATGACTTCCTGCAGACACAGAATATTAAGGGTCATAATTTTTATGTGGGTAAAAGCTTCTTGATCAAAGGAGAAATCGGACGCCATGCTGGGGTCAAGAAGCAATTTTGTCCCAGTGTGTTGCATATTGGCGAGCGCTTCAGACTTGGGTTTTTTACCTTCTTTTGGATCAGCAGCAGTAGGTGATGTGTGAAAGGCTGAACCTGATGGATGCATGTCTTTTTCAGGCTATGTAACCCCCACATCACTACAAGCATCCAATTTCACAACGATTGGCAAAATAACCTTACATTTGTGATGTCAATGTATCTTTTTAACAAGGGTTCAGGATATTGCTAACATATTACTGACATGGATCGCTCATGTTGATGGCCGAGGCTCTCCTAATATTTATTAAATAAGTTTGGAATATTTTTTTCTACATCCATTGGCCAAACGGCAACTTGCCGTAAGTCTTGGGTGATTGAACGATCATCCTAAGCAGAGCGGCGCTGCTGGCTCGGTGCTGGAGTATGCCTATGGCTGCATACATAGATACAGATGCAACATGTCCCTCTGATCCCTTTCCAAACTCTGGAAAACATCCCTACCCATTTCCAGAGCAATCAGAGTCAAGAGGGGTGTGAGCAACAAATTAAAACCATGACTGCCTCTTGGCGAATATAACGGATCTCCCGCATGAGCTCTCACATGAACTAAGATCCATTAGTTTTGTTTCAATTCATCGGTCATTCAACAGATGCGCCTTGACAGTCCTGTGATTTAAATCCATACTTATGTCTTTTTCTAGACGTCATAAATGACAAGTTAGATCTTCGGTTGTTAGTGGCTGGAAAAAATTCTGAATATTTATCTCCATCCATGGCTGTAAACGTATGTAACTTGGCTCTTCATCTGACGGGAATAAGTCACAAGCTTTATAGATGGCACCTTTTGTTCTGTTTTCAGCATAACTAATCTCACAGAACAATTCCTCTTTCTTTGCCGTCGCCTTTGTCCCGCCGACACCTTGCATTTGGCAGAGCAATCTTTACTCTTCTGGGACTACCATAAAGGGAAAAGACATCCACAAATCCCAGCCGCTTCCCTTTAATGGTCTGCTGCCCTTTGCTCTTCCCATTAGCGTTTGGGAATAGGCGCTCTTCATTCACTTCTATGTATTTTACAAGTTGCACAATGTAAGTTAGAATTCCTGCGATCATGAAAATTCAAGATGGTCTAAGCTTTAATTTGCAACTTCACCATGGCCTTTTTCTTCTAAATCGTGCCCACGTCACCCCCCCCCCCCACCCGGCAGTCTAGATTTGTCCCATTATAACCAGGTCCTGCAACCGTGAGATGTCACCTGTCACAAGTGACGATCGGGCAGAATTCCTTATATCAACTTCCTCCTAGATTGAGGACAAGCCATTGCAGTTTTAGAACTACATGCTTGGTCAGTCTCAATCCTTGCTGGGCATCATGGGAGATGGAGTTTTGAAACCTGTGCTGCCATACAGGGTTATTCAGAGAGCAGTGAAAACCAGGAGAGTTGAATGGAGAAGTGAAAATAGTCAAACCAGAAAAATCCTCCCATTTGTCTCACTTTCCAAATCAGCTATTTGCTCTAGATTGTTCATTCTCCTGGTTTTCCCCTCTCTCTGAATAACCCCGATGGTCTATCAATTCTCAAGAGTGTCCGTTCCAATAATCCAACTCCCACCTTGAGGGTTGCAGTTCCACCTACACAGAAGTGCATTCAGAAAGTATTCAGACCCCAGCAATTGTTCTCGTTAGCAGCTTTGTTTACATTTTTTTTCTCCCTGAAGCCTGGTATTTCCAAACGACTTTAAAAGAATTGTCACTGGGAACATGCAATGCAGTTGATTTTTCTCCCCCCCCCCCCATGTTACTTTCTTTCAAATGGGATACAAAGTGTAGAAAGCTCTTAAAGACAGAAATGGGACACCTCTGAGGTAAATTTGATGCGCCATAGCAAAGGGTCTGAATACTTATGTCAATGTGATTTTAATAGGTTTTGCTGTGCTGTCAAGAACATGCTTCTTGCTTTGTAATTATGTGGTATTTAGTGTAGATTGTGATTTAAGGGTTGGTACAATTTTAGCACAAGGCTTCAAAATGTCTTTAATAATTAATGTACGTTATTTTTCCGTACCATTCAGTCGGGCTCCTGCTTTTCCTGTTAAATGTTGTATGTGTAGGTGCCGTGTGCTTTATTACTGTTATATGATCTGTTTGTGATGGAAACATTATTTTAGCAAGTCTCAGGGGTTGTGTCCATACTACACACTATGCAATGTTGTGTCCACGTAGACACTTCTGGAAAATCCTAATCAGATCCTAATTAGAATTGCTAAGACTACACTGGTTTTATGTAAAGTCTTTACCTTTTACTCCATCAGGGAAGAAATCCTTTCTTCTTGGAACCTGCAATCATTATTGCAATAACAGACGGAAGCAAGTTGACGTCGACCAGCGGTGTTCAAGAAGAAGTACGTGTTTTCTGCAGTTTCATGTTGTTAGTATGTCACAATCTGCAAAACGCGCATTATCTGTGTAACGTGGGCTTCAGAAATCGCATTGAATCACTGCATTCATTTCATGGTTTGCACAGGTTGACAAGGCGCGTGGGCAGGATTTCATGTAAATATCCATATTGTTTGCATGCTACCTATTAGTAGACCTCCACATACAAGCAATTGGATCGTTAACCATGTATACTATATTACAATACTTTAACATTTAAGGGGATATTCGTTAATCAAGTATTTTACCAGGAAGAATACATTGAGATTTCTCGCTTTCAAGACTATCATTGTATGAAATAACTTTGAACAACAGTGAATTCACAATTTAATGAACACCCACCCCTTCGTTCTCCATGGTTTCCACCATTCTTTCCACTTTAGTTTCTTTTGCGGTTGTCTAATGTAGTTGGGGTTTCTGGGTCCCCCCACAGATTGCGCAGGTGTTTCAAAGTGGTGACCTCATGGGAAATGTAGTTCCAAAACATCTATAGGCCAGATGTTGCTAACCCCTGACTTGAAGTCTGACTGCATTTTCTCAAAGTTGTATTGTGACGTGTCTAAATGAATGCATTTCCATTTATTCCAGCTTCACCTGCCCCTGAATTCTCCTTTACCTGGTAGCGAATTAACTAAGGAACCCTTCCGTTGGGATCAGAGACTTTTTGCGTTGGTTCTTCGCCTGCCAGGCGCCACCGCTGTGGAACAAGAACAGGCGTGTGTGCAGTTGGATGACTCCTCCATCACGGCGATGTGTGATGTCACAGGAGGTGAGTAATTACTATGTGGTCTATTACATCCAAGTTACAAATTTTTCAATGTTTGCAGTATGTGACATGGCAAAGGGGGAAGTCTCTATACAGTCTTGGCAGATTATGCTGCCGTATTGGATTTATGGTGACTTCAGAGCTGCTGGAGTTATGCAGTTGAAAGGGCTTTATGAACATGTGAACACCTGCGGTGGGAAAGATCATATCGTCTGGAACAGGAACTGAACATGACCTGTTTTCTATGTTTCTGGTTTTCTTCTGAAAAGCTCCTTGTTTTCAAGAGAATTCCTAAATTTGTGCTTTTCTGTATACCTCTAAAAGGGAGAACAAACCATATGTCACAAATTAGAAATGGCATAAAAGATCACTCAAGGCTGAAATTGACTGGCTTTTAATGCATTGGTTAATCTGTTTTAAAAAGGAACTGGCACTTACCTAGACATCACCCTATTGCTCCAATTAGGGTTGCGCCGATACCAGTATCAATATCGTTGCCGATACCGGGTACTGCAGGAGTACTCGGCATTGAGCCTGCTTGCCGGCATCCGAGGGGCTTGGGCGGGTGTTCGAATGCTCTATCGGCATTCGGACAGCCGCCCCTGGAGCTCTCCGGCATACTTACCTTCCTGAGCGACGCCGGGAAAGTTTCCGCACGTTGAAGGACCCCAGCCGCGATCACGTGGGAGTCCCACGTGATTGCGGCTGGGGTCCTTTGAGTGCACGTGCGAAGACTTTGTCGGCGTCTCTCGGGAAGGTAAGTATGCCGGAGAGCTCCAGGGGCAGCTGTCCGAATGCCGATAAGCACTCGAACAGCCGCCCCATGTCTGAGCTGGGGGGCAATATCCATGAGCTGGTTGGCATAGATCCATAATTGGGGGATATATATATATATTTTACAGTTGTGCTCAAAATTGGTTTTGTAATACAGTAGTAAATGTTTCTTTTGTGAATTCTTCATTGACACAATTATTCAACCCCTTAAAGACTACCACTCTGAAGAACAGAGGTTCATTCAAGTGTTTTCAATCAGGTATTGAAAACATCTGTGGATGTCACGGAGCAGCAATAAAGCATAATAAGCACCAATTAGGCAGCTTTAAAATGACTGTTACTCAGCTCCTTCTAGACATTTACTGGTGTGGTTACCAACATGGTGAAGTCAAGAGAAGAGGTGATTACTCTTCACAGGAAGGGCAATGGCTATAAGAAGATTGCAAAGATGTTAAACATACCAAGAGAGACCATAGGAAGCATCATTCGCAAATTCAAGGCAAAGGGCACTGTTGAAACGCTACCTGGTCGTGGCAGAAAGAAGATGCTGACTTCGACTGCTGTGCGCTACCTGAAGCGTAGAGTGGAGAAAAGTCCCTATGTGACTGCTGAGGAACTGAGAAAAGATTTGTCAGATGTGGGTACTGAAGTTTCAGCTCAGACAATACGGCGCACACTGCGTAATGAAGGCCTCCATGCCAGAACTCCCAGGCGCACCCCCTTGCTGTCTCCAAAGAATAAGAGTTGACTGCAGTATGCCAAAAGTCATGTGGACAAACCACAGAAGTTTTGGGATAGTGTTCTGTGGACTGATGAAACAAAATTAGAACTGTTTGGGCCCATGGATCAACGCTATGTTTGGAGGAGGAAGAACAATGCCTATGAAGAAAAGAACACCTTGCCTACTGTGAAGCATGGCGGGGGGTCAATCATGCTTTGGGGCTGTTTTGCTTCTGCAGGTACAGGGAAGCTTCAGCGTGTGCAAGGTACCATGAATTCTCTTCAGTACCAGGAGATATTGGATGACAATGTGATGCAATCCGTCACAAACCTGAGGCTTGGGAGACGTTGGACCTTTCAACAGGACAATGATCCCAAGCATACCTCCAAGTCCACTAGAGCATGGTTGCAGATTAAAGGCTGGAACATTTTGGAGTGGCCATCGCAGTCACCTGACTTAAATCCGATTGAGAACCTCTGGTGGGACTTAAAGAAAGCAGTTGCAGTGCGTAAGCCTAAGAATGTGACTGAACTGGAGGCTTTTGCCCATGACGAATGGGCAAAGATACCCGTAGATCGCTGCAAGACACTTGTGTCAAGCTATGCTTCACGTTTAAAAGCTGTTATAACTGTAAAAGGATGTTGTACTAAGTACTAAGATTGAATGTCACTTGGGGGTTGAATAAAACTGATAATGATGTGAGCACAGAAAAGACATTTGTGGTTATTTCATTATAAATGTTATATTTGTCTGACCTACACGTGCCTCTTTGATTTAATTGTAAGCAAGATGACTGAATGATCAAAATCAATGTCAAACTGGCCAAAACACTCAATTTCAGTGGGGGTTGAATAATTTTGAACACAACTGTATATATCTATCTATATCTCTCGGGGATATATACATGTGAGCTGGGGGCATTTTACTATTATACTCGATTTGAAGCAGAGTTCTTTTAAATAAAACCTAACTGGATGAATGACACAGCTCTGCTCAACCAGGGCAAAAACCAATGAACTCTTATTGCTTTGTATCTTCCCTCCTGCGCGGGCCCAATTCTTCCTTCACATTTTGCGCCACCTCCTCACATGCATTGTCAGAGGAAGTTGAGTTACACTGAAGAAAGTCTAGTGTTAAGGCCTAACTAGTAGCTTGGGACTTAAACGTTACTCGCCACCAGTTGCCCCACCTAACCCCTGCCCTAAACACACTCCCTCTTGTGTTTTTGTTCATTGTTTTTAAGCAGGTGTTACGAGTGTGGGAGGCATGCTGCAGCGCTGATCAGTCAGCTCTGGATTCGGACTCCGAGTCCGATACCAGAGCTGTCGAATAAGATAGCGGCAGCCCACTACCAACCTGGAAGCCCAAAGGGTTAGTCTGCCACACTCGCCCTCATTTAATTTTCACTCGCCAAATGAGAGCCGGCGAGTGGAAATTTTGAGGTCTGACTTATGTTACCTGATGTGATGTAGTATCTTACCTAATTCTTCCCCAAAGTGCCTGTCACTTCACTTACTGAATGCTCCTAATAATCACTCTGTTTACCTCATGTCAGCCAGGTTCACAATTTAACCCTTGATTGCTTAAGATGCACTCTGTGTTCCTGATTGCTTTGGAGCGTTCTGCATATTACAAAATTGAATTCTCATTCCATTCAGCTTTTGTTTTGCTCTTATGCTTATTGCCTTGTTTTGTTCCTAGGGCGATCGTACTCCGTTTGCTCACAGCGAATGCTTAACCAGTGCCTGGAATCGTTGGTGCAAAAAGTCCAAAGTGGGGTAGTAATTAACTTTGAAAAATCAGGACCTGATCCCCCTCCTCTTGATGGTAGGTGTTTTGTGATTGTTTTTTTTTTTTCCTTTTACAGTGTCTGAAGATTAGACTATTAATATGGATCAAAGTAGAAGGCTTTAAAGTTATGCTTTCAATGCCTTTTTTTAATTCTGTGAAACCAAAATTAAACATGAACTACTTTTTAATATTGGATTGCCAAGATTCAAATAGAAGGGCATTAAGGATAAAGATGCCCTTCCACAGTTTAATAGCAACAAGGCACCTGAAAATCAATGTGTGTCAGTCAGAACTTTACAACAAAATGAATAAACAAACTTTATGGTCTATTCACAAAGCACTGAAATTGTGTGCAATTTCGGTGCTTAGTGTTTCGGCTCTCTTTTACGCTTCCATTTCACTGTGAAATACAGTGAATTCACGATCAAATGGTCAATGTAGTTTGCTGAAACTAGTTACCAAAGCAATTATTGTATGTTGGTGAAAACCTCATTTGTGCCCATAGCTGCCGAATTGGCATCAGTGAATTCCACCGAACTGTAGAAAAGTCTCCTGTTCTCCTAATAGGAGTTTAAATCAATAAATCTGTGCGCGAAAATGTCTGAAATTTGCATGAGATCCAATAAATAGGGCTGTTACAGAAAAAAAACTAAAAGTTTTCAAAAAATGCCTGAAAGGTCCTAAAAAAATCTAAAAATAGACTTTTTGTTGCAGAATATTATGAACCGTTTATTAGATATTGAATTAAAACTGGAATATTTTTTTTAACATTGAAGCCTATGGGATTCGCCTGAATAAACCTGACGAATTAAACCACCGAATGGCAGGGCAATTCGGCAACTTTTCACTTCTGGGTTTTGCTCCCTGAATAGCCGAAGCATTGTTTTCTATGGGGATTCACTGCCCTTGAACAGGCACCGTATGTGCAGGCAATTCGCCAACATTTGGCGTATTGCCTGCTCTCTGGATAGCCGAATGGCCAGGAAAGGTTACTGAACGCTGAATTTCAGCGTTCGGTTACCTTTCGGCCCCAATTCGGATCTCTTTGAATAACCCTGATTATTTTTTTTATTTTTTTTTTAAAGTCTAAAATTACAAAAGGGCTTTTTTAAAAAAGGTGTTTTGCAAAAATGAAAAACAATATTACTTTTTTTACATTGAAGTCTATGGGATTTGCCTGTTTAAACCTGTTGAATTGAAACACTGAAAATCAGGGCATTTTTCCAGAATATTGGTGCAATTCAGTGTTCTGTGAATAGGAGTCTTCTATGGGACCATTTCGGTCCTGTCAAATTGTGGCGAATTGCACCATATTTGGGTGACAGCTTTGCACATAGATTAATTGCCACACATTTGCACCGAACAGTGCAAATCACCATTAGGAGCTGATTTGGAGGTTGGCGAAAAAAACCTTTTAGTCTGTAGCAAGCCTATATACTGTTAAAATGATTTTCATCCATATCAACCTAAGGATATGCAGAACGACAGCCGTATGTAGTTGTAAAAACTTAGGTACCTATCATCTGAGCTTTACAAATCTCATTGCTTGTGGGCACCATCTTTTGACAGATCTATTTTGTGGAATGCTGCAAACCAAGGGGGTATTCAAAAATCACTGCTGTACGCCGATATTGTAAAAATCACCATGCACTAATGAAAAATCAAACGTTGTGTGTGGGAAAAGCTTCACATTGTCATTAAAACTCTTCTTGGCTTTTTATCTTTTTCTCACTTAATAGAGCTAGTATATAACAGATTGCTGCCTACAGGGAGTTAAAATCCAATTTGTATGTTCCTGTATTGACTTTTTTTTTAAATAGAAGCTAATAAAGCTGATCATAATTTTAATGGCGTCGCTCCAAACATTTTCTTGTTACATACAAATATATAGCAGCCATTCTCCAACTCTAGGGAAGTATCCTTTCTTAAGTACCCTTAGTTAGTGCTGTGGTTCTGTGTGCGTCCATGGTATTTTCTTGTTTGTTTTTGTATCAACTTGCAGCTTGATGTGAAATGGGGGTGGGTGTTATGAAAATGGTCTTTATTTGCCCCCTGATCTATATTGTCCCTTGTGCTTTAACAGATGGGGTACCAGACCCAGTGAAACCGGTTGGAGTCCAGCCTTGGCACAACTGCCGCAAGCTTATTTACGTCAGACCTAATCCAAAAACTGGGGTCCCTTTGGGTCACTGGCCCATACCAGAATCTTTCTGGCCTGATCAGAATTCCCCAACGTTGGTGAGTTTGACTTGAATGATACGGTTTTACTGCTAGGTGTACATCCCTTTTTTTCCTTTTAATAGACTTTCACTTAACTTTGTCACGTTGAGTTTTTTATTTTACTTAAGGAGTGTCTTAACTGAAATGTGGTAAACAAAGTGTAAGGTGTAAAATGTTTTTGTTCCTCTCTTATGGTGTTTTGATATGGTGGGTGTGCATGAGATGCAGTGAATTGGTAGCACTAGGTTAATCAGTTGCAACATCTCAAATGTAACTAATAAATCACGTCATTAAGGAACCATCCTCTTTATCCATTCCCAGCCGCCTCGCACTTCCCATCCTGTTGTGAAGTTTTCATGCACGAACTCCGAGCCAATGGTTATCGATAAGTTGCCGTTTGATAAGTACGAGATGGAACCGTCGCTGCTGACGCAGTATATCTTGGAGAGGAAGTCCCCGCATACCTGCTGGCCTGTAAGTCCCAAAAATTAAAGGAATTAATAGATTTACGTTTATATGGATGAGGAACATGTAAAATTGTGCAAAAACAATTCTAATTTCCCTTCAAGTCAGCACAAGCGCTGAAGATCTTGCTTGAATCAGACTGGTTATCAAATGTAACCTATACATAAAACAACAAAGTCAACGACTCATGTAGAATTAAAGAACATGTGCATCTGAAGGTTTCCTTCTTCTTTTGCCATCCATATGCTTTGCTTGGTATGAGGGGAGTTTGCAGAGGACTACATTACCAGAGCTGCATGTTTTACTTCTGTCAGCATTTCAGCGCGCTTTTTCCTGTAAATATATTGGACGGTCACAGAAAGTGTTTCCTATGAACTGTGTGCATTATAACACGTGATACACTTATAACTGTACTTTTGACCTCTCCCCTTCTCATTAGGTGTTTGTTACTAACAGCGCAAAGTATAGCGAGCTTGGCCATCCGTTTGGCTATTTGAAAGCCAGCACCGCCCTGAACTGTGTGAACCTATTTGTGATGCCTTACAACTATCCTGTCCTCCTCCCGATCTTGGGTATGTAACTGCAGTATTATTATGTTATATGGGAACTTGCCGTTTATATGAATTTTTTTGGCTTGGTTTCGCACTGTCTTCGTTATAGACAGCCTTAAAGTCAAGTCTGATGTACATAGAATAACACTCCACATACAATTACAAACAGTAAATTGGAATGTTTTAAGTGCTTCCGGAGTTCAAACTTTAAGATGAGGTAGAAGTGGATCCCATTTGTGATTTAAAAAAAAAATAGACTTGCCAATCTTGTGCTTATGAAGTCGCCACTCATTGTGGGAAACCCTTAGAAAGTGAGCATAGACCGCTGAATAATGGGGTGCGTAAAGTGAGATCCAGTGGGCCGAAACAGATTTGACACCCCACTGTTGGTGTAAGTATAAGAAAATTGACACTCTTAATAGGTCAAATACTATTGTGTTCCCTATTCGTTTGCTAAACCTGCCATGACCATAGCTGACAGGACAGAAGCTACTGTAACATACTAAACTGTATCTGTGACCTCCCGAAAACAGGATACAGTTTAATCTTGTTGACCTTTCAGACCTAACCTCCTGTCAACACTGTCACTTTTCCATCGAATTTTGTGAATTCAAACTTTGTGTTGAGCGCACATGGTGTATGGGCCCACCTAAACCTTTTTCTCTTAAGTTTACCCAGGTCAATATATAACTTCTATCAATCCCTAATTCTCAATTTGCGAGCGCACGCCACATGATGCCCTCAAATATTGCCACCTCTGCCAAGTCAGAATGTAGATTTGCTCGGCATGCTCTATTTTAGGCTAGGGTCAGACGAACGCATTTTTCACGTTGTCCGTGAAAAAGTGCGTTCGAACGAACGTACGTATTTTTTCCCGGAATACGCGATAGCGGTCATACGATGCGCCCTTTCGTCCGTGATTTTGTACGGATCATCAATAAAACCCTTTTTGTGTCTGGACGTTATGTTAGCCGGACATTAGCAGCGTCTGACGTCTCCTAATCACGCACACACGCCGCTATGCGGACGCAGCGCACTCTGTACGTCAGTAGTAGCGGTTTGACGTTCTAGAAAAAATGCGTTCGTTTGCCACTTGCGTTGCGCGGACAAACCCTTCGTGCGGCCGTACTTCGTGTGTTCCCCGGCATTGGACGTCATTTGCTGCTAGCACGGCCGTGATTTCGTGCGGCTAAACGCACGTTAAAAATGCGTTCGTCTGACCCTAGCCTAAATGCTATACATGGGAATCCCGAGCTCACGTTGCACAGGGTAGGTTCTTATATTACAAATCTGTATAAATTTTAAGGAGTTGTAAACACAGGCAATAATCCCTGGTGTTGTAGCTATGACAAACGCCAGCATTTCACACAAGTAAAATCCAAAGAGCAAGTTATTTATTTGCAAAGTATTATACCAGGAAGGATACATTGAGATTTCTCTTGTTTTCAAGTATGTCCTGGGTCCAAGAACATTGACATTTTTAAAGTCGTTACTGAAATACAAAGTAGTAAAATGCAAGATATTAAAAACGAGACAAATATACAGATTAACACAAACTAAATATGTAGGAAATATATTCACGGTTACATGTTTACAGGTGCATTCCGTATTGAGGTATGTTACTAGGGAGCTCTTGAGTGACTTTAGACTGGGGGAAGATTTGATGGCGTCTGGGAGGTTATTCCATAATTGCGGTGCTCTGTAGGAAAATGAGGATCGCGACACTTTCTTTTTGTATTGTGGTATTGCAAGTAAGGTGCTGGTCCTGGATCGGAGGTTATAGGATGAGGGAGCTGCTGGGGGAAGCAGTCTATTCAGGTAGGGTGGCAGCTTCCCAGAAAAGCTCTTAAACACCGGGTTGGAAAGGTGAAGGGTGGGTCTAGATTCCAGCGACGGCCAGTTTAGCTCTTTTAACATGTCACAATGGCGGGTCATGTACTTTGTAGCACAAAGCAGCAAAATAAGTTATACAATGTAGTAAGTTTCTGAAGGTGTTTGCGGGGTAGGTGCATACACTAAATCTCCGTATTCAATAGCCGGCATAAGCATTTGTTGTAGAATCTGCTTTCTTACCGCAGGGCTCAGGCAGGATTTGTTTCTGTACTGGGCACCTAGTTAGGGGTAAAGTTTAGATGAGCCAGTAAATGCTTGCATACAGACCCCTCTCCCAACAGCTCTGCCTCTTACTTCCTACAGCCCCACCACTCTAGACTCTGCAGTGCCACCCACAGGCCCAAACTCATTCATTCCCCTCCACCTGCTGCCACTTTATTCTAATCAACCTTTAGTCCAAGATCTCGGTCAATCCTTGCTATTTTCACTCTAGCCACCAGATCCACACTCCCCTGCTCCCCTTCTGTTTCACTTACCCCTGTCCTTTAGATTGTAAACTCACGGGATGTCTGGCTGAGCACTTGTGTAAAGTGCTGTATCAGTAGGGCAATTATCCTAAGGGCAGGGCCGTCTGTTCCTTATGTGTTTTAGTATGTTTCATGTCTGCACTCCCCCATTGTACAGCGCTGCGGAATATGCTGGTGCTTTATAAAGAATAATATAGTTTTTAGATGTGGGGGCCAAAGGATTGATTTGGGTCTAACCACATACCTATATACTGTATTTGAGAGAACGGACTCTTTGTTGTGCAACATCTTCTGTTGCCGTTTGGGTTCTAATTTCGTGAAAGGCCTGCATTTGTTGGCACTGTAATACTGGCAAACACCAGTGCATTGTGAATAACCCTTTAGCATGTACTGCATGATGCTTGCTTTGAATTTCCAAAAACTAGGCAATGGCTCCTATTTTGTTTTCCAGATGAGTTGTTTAAAGTGCACAAAGGTAAAGCCACGTTAAAGTGGAGGCAAGTGTTTGAGAATTATTTGAAAGCCATGCCACCTTACTACATTGGGGTAAGCATATCCCTTGCTCAGTTCTGCCTCTCAATTTTTCATGTAGAAACCAATATAAGAATTAAATATTTTTTTTCTTAATTTTTAAACCTCACAGCCTCTAAAGAAAGCCTTAAGGATGATGGGAGCACCAAACATCATCTCTGAAAACATGGAATATGGGTTGAGTTATGCTGTTGTCTCCTACCTCAAGAAGCTCAGCCAACAGGTAATGTATTTCTACATGTAATTATTGGATTGGGAACAGTCCATGTAGTATTGATTAACCCCTTGGACCAATGATGTAATGTTTACGTCATAAATGCATTGACTTTACAGACCCCTAGTCCTTAATGGGTTAAAAGACTGTCAGGGTTATTCAGAGAGGTGAAAACCAGGAGAATGACTGGAGAAGTGAAAATTCCAGGTCAAAATGGCCAAACCAGAAAAATTCTCCCATTTATCTCACTTTCCAAATCGGCTATTTGGTCTAGATTGTACATTCTCCTAGCAATTCTTCTGGTTTTCATCTCTGAATAACCCTGTGTATGAGATCTCAAACCTGCTTATTGGTGTTCATTAGTCTGCTTTCTGCAATGTAGGAATTTGCTATGCTGAATTTCTAAATATTGTATTTCTCTTCCTGTTTAGGCCAAAGCAGAATGTGATCGAGTGATCGGCTTGGTTGGCAAGAAATATCCTCAGGAAACTGGTATTAAAGTAAGAGGCGGCTCACACGTCCTTTCACTGGCCGATCGGAAAGATTTCAAGCAACTTCTTCAAGAAATCACAGGGGAAGTACCTCAAAGACAGTTTGATCTCAACATGAAAGAGTTTGCTGGCTTCCAGATAGCCCTGCTAAATAAAGTGAGTAGTGACTCATTACTATCTTGTCTGGGGGTTTTCTTCTCCATTTGGTGTAGTTACAAGGATACACTTTTGAAAAATAGTTCCCTTTTGTTGCCCTTGACTAATTGGGCAGAGGCTGCTTACGGCACTTGCCCAATTTATTTATTTTTTTTTCTTTTGGGTGATTTTACTGACCTGCTCTCCCTCGCCGCACGCAGCTCCTCTTTTGGATTTTCCAAACCTGGAAGCCCCTAAAGCTTTTGGGAATAATTTGCGCTCCTACTCAACTCTTTTTTTTTTTGTAGCCTAGGAGCAGGAAATTGCTCAGCACTACAGGACTTGTGCACTTTACGCATGTTTTGTAACACCTGCACAGAATGATCGAAGCTGCACCCATGCACAAATTCGATTCATTGACTGCTGCTCTGAGATCACTCGCTACAGTGGGTGGTCTCGGAGTGATGTCGACTGACATCCCCAAAGACCACTTTAGGTACTGGCAGCCGGGAAATCCAAAAATCTCAGCTGCATCTGATGCTTGGTCAGGTGGAGGTATCTCCTCTTCGCCCGACCAATTTCTCCAGATCAGAGAAGGGGGGGGGGGGCACTCATCACATCTTGATCACTTTAAAACATTAAAGTAGCCAGGATGAGTAGGGCGTCCTTTAAAATCTTCTAATGAAAAAGAACCGGAGAATGGATGTTGCACCTCAGTGTAAACTGTCACTTCTTGGTAGTGGTCAAGGGTCGTTAATGAGAGGCACACCACTATGCTCCCCCCTTCCTTTTCTCGTCATTGGGCAGGGTTACTCTACATCCCTTGAACTTCTTTGTTTCATCTGCATAGGATTTGAAACCACAAACCTTTCGGAACGCATATGACATCCCAAGAAATAATCTCCTAGATCATCTAACCAGGATGAGGATGAATCTGATAAAATCCACACGCAGGTTTCTTCGAGGACAGGATGACGGTAAGGGACAACTCACACAAAACTCGCCCTGCCAGGCTAACTCGTCCTTTTTTTCACCCTAGCCAACCTTAGGGTCCAGGGCAATGATCTAGTGCCACAAGTAGAACTTGTGAAGCAACAGGTGTGCTTTCCTCTCCATATGTTCTCAGAATCCAGTGCACGTGTGAATACTGAAGAGTTACTGCTTCATATGTTTGCTATGCCTGCCAGCTGCAGACAGGCGGGTACTGGGATTCATAGGATTTTGAGAAGTGATCTTCCATTAACACAATGTTATGATCTTACTGAAAATAAAGGCGGTAATCTTATTCTGCCAAAGCTTGTGAGTGCTTAATGTTTGGTCGACTTGAGATTTTGCCCTTTTATCTGTACTGTTGATCAGAAGTCTTCTAAGTGTACCGCGTTATGGGTGATTATGTCATCTAAATCGGTGGTCCCCAACCCTGGTTCCCAAGGCCCACTAACAGGCCAGGTTTTAAGGATCACCTTGGGAAAATACAGACTGAATCCTGCAATCACTGAGCAGCAAATCAGATCACCTGTGCTTCAGATATCTGCAAACCTGGCCTGTTAAGGGGCCATGAGGAACAGGGTTTGGGGACCACTGCTCTAAATGAATGGATTTCTGGTTTTAAAAAAGTGATCCCAGGACCAGTAAGGATGGTGTGCTCCTGGCTCTACATACTGTTCACATAGTGTCACATGGTACCAAATGTGCCGCTTGTTTTGCTTCCTTTATATGCACTTGATGCTTTGATAAACGACTGATCAAGTCTTAAAATATCCGCAGACTATTGTTCCACTAGTTATCCTGTGGGCCTTGGCACTTGACACTTTGTATGACTTGTACTTCATGCTACAGATCAGCTGCACAGCATTCCCATTGTCCAGATGGGAAATTACCAGGAATATCTACGTAAAATCCCATCACCTCTGCGGGAACTCGATTCTGATCAGCCGCGAAGACTGCACATGTTTGGGAATCCATTTAAATTGGACAAAAAGGTAACTCCTTTTATATACAGCAAGGGAATTGTTGCCTGGGTGGAGAAGAGGTAGCATCACTGCTCTATAACACTGTGGAGACACAGGTCCGATCCTGGCCAGAGCACCTCTCCAGTAAGTGTCCTTGGGCAAGACACCTAACTGTACATACTCGCTACACAGGACATACTTGAAAACGAGAGAAATCTCAATGTATCCTTCCTGGTAAAATCCTTTCTCAAAAAAAAAATTGAACTTTCAAACATGTACACCAAAATAAAGGCTGGTATGACCAGTGGCACAAGTAGTGGCTTTATATGCATCTGTGTGCTGCAGTGTTGCTACTAAAGTGGAGCATTTAGTCCAGGGCTTTCAAGCTCCGGCCTCTGATTTCGTCTAAAATTCCCAGAATTCCTTCATTGCAATAGGCAGAGGAATCATGGGAGTGGTAGTTCACAAACATCAGCGGGACAGTTTGCTAAAAACTGATTATAATCACAGCTGCATATTAACTGGGTTTTAACACTCTTTTCCCTTTGTATATAGATTTGTGATGGTGTTTGTTGTTCTTTGTCTATATGTTTCTTTATGATCTGGTTATGTACACTGTTGATCGGCCTACCTGGTGTGTGGGAGCTATTCATTATAAGTGAAGATCAACAATTGAATACAAAAATGCCCAACCCTGAATCAATGGAGAATTGTGTCACAAAGAGAATGGCTCTTTGCAAGTAGGATTGGATATGTTAAAACCTAAATTTGATAATGCTCCTCCTGAAGCACTGATAAGCTATGGCAGTTTCAGAACTAAATGTTCCCTAATGCTTTCTCAGCCTTTAGGCTGGCTATACACCTGTGAGTTTTTTACATGCGCAAATACGCGTGGATCAAAAAAAACGGCCATAGACTGCAGAGTGAACGCGCTGCAAATACACCCCAAAGAAGCTCCCGTACTTCTTTGGCGTAGGACGTTTTACAGCGCGTTCCTGCGCGCTGTAAAACGCCCAGGTGTGAACTGGTCCCATCGGAAATATGGGATTTCCGTGTCTCGGCATTTTACAGCGCGCAGGAAAGCGGCCAGCCTTAGACTTGCTGGTAATCATGGACAGCTGAGTTCTGACATGTGGTGCCATAGTTGGTCATTGATTCTCTGTAGTAATGGCTGTTCCAGTAGTCCAATGTCTAAGGGCAGGTGTTGATAAGCATGGGTGGCAAGTACCTACCTAGGAACCATGGCCACATTTAAAATCACTTTAAAGTGCTCTTCACTAATATTGGCAATGGCACCCTTGATAAATACGAGAGTAGTCTGTGGAAAAATTTATTTCTGTGTAACCTTTTCTTTTGTTCAAAAATGCCACAAACATGCTTTACTCTAATGGATATCAAACAATTGCAAACAGTTTGTCATCTCTGCTGTATTCGTCTTACAATTCCCTCAACACTTTGAATTCAATAGATGGCAAGATAATGATGGGAGTTGTAGTTCAGGAACATCTGGTGGCTATAGTTGGACATCCCAGCAATACAGGTTTATGCACAAATTCTCCCCCCCCCCCCTCGTTTTTGTTTTTTGCATCCAGGAAAATATATGGATATGACAGACAATATGGAAGAAGTGCATGTTGTGATTAATGGTCACGTTCATTTGTTTTCAGGGGATGATGATTGATGAAGCCGATGAATTTGTCTCAGGAAATCAGAACAAGCACAAGCGCCCTGGAGAGGCAAATCTGCACGGCGTCCCGAAGAGGAGGCGATGCATGTCGCCCTTACTGCAAGGGCAGTCACAGACTCAATCTGTAGTCCATAATCACATTGGGGGAAAGGGTCCTCCTCCACCTGTAACGGAAATGTTACCAGACCTGCCAAAGCCTGCACCTGTTCATAAACGTACGTGTTACTCCACCATGTTTATTGTAAAATCGAACTGATCTATTTAAAATAAGTGCAGCATGGGACTTGACCAAACTGGTTGCTTTTTGGCAACCTATGCTTTAGGACCTATGTAGAAACACAGAAACATAGAAAAATGTCGGCATATAAGAACCTTTCGGCCCATCTAGTCTGCCCAATTACATGGATACTTTACCTGGATTTATCTTTTGTTTAGGATAGCCTTATGCCTATCCCATGCTTGCTTAAATTCAATTACTGTTTTGGCCTCTACCACTTCAACTGGAAGACTGTTCCATGTATCCACCACCCTCTCAGTAAAATAATGCTTCCTGATGTTACTTTTAAACCTTTGCCCCTCTAATCTAAGACTATGTCCTCTTGTTTTGCTATTTTGTTTCCTTTTAAATATACTCCCTTCCTCTACCTTGTGGATTCCCTTTTACGTATTTAAATGTTTCTAGCATATCTCCTCTGTCTCGTCTTTTTTCCAAGCTGTACATGTTAAGATCATTAAGCCTTTCCTGGTAACTTTTCTCCTTCAAGCCGTACACCATTTTAGTAGCCCTTCTCGGAGAGAACAAGCAAAGTGGTAGGCGCCCCTGCCTGTACCGTCACCAACTATCCAAAGCCAGCCAGCAATCAGTGGTTTCCCCCAAACCAGTGAAAAAGGAATTATGGAATACGTAACTGGCGGCGCGATGGAAGTCGCTTATGGGTTGTATGGTGATTCTCTTTCGCTTCTAGATCGTATGATGGTTCTCTTTAGAAATGCCGTCCACATATAACATGAAAGACAATAAGGGTACAATAGTACAGAACGGTAACAATTGTGGATATTAAACATGCGATACTGTTCCCACTCACAAAGAAAGAGCCCCAACACTGGCTCTGAGCGGGTCAACACATTCAGTCACAGATGTCTGTATCTCCGGGAACGGCCCACAACTTTTCAAGATGTCGATCTTCTTATGGTACCCATACATATGGAAACATGGAATAAAAGGAAAACTTTCCTGTGTAGAACTGTTGGAGAAATGGTATAAAAATACACAGAGGTATCGCACTCACGTGTGTTGGAGCTTATAACCAAGCTCTAGGATCAAGCGCCTGTGGACTTATTTAACGGTAAAGCCCATGGAAACCTCTTGTATTCAGCAACACACCGGGGAATGGTGCAGATAAATAAAATTTATTAGAACATAAAAACAAATAAAATGGATAAACCTGGCTCAGCCAGTGTACCAAAACGCGTTTCCGACTGAGGAAGCTGTGTTACGCGGCGAAACGCGTTTTGGTACACTGGCTGAGCCAGGTTTATCCATTTTATTTGTTTTTATGTTCTAATAAATTTTATTTATCTGCACCATTCCCCGGTGTGTTGCTGAATACAAGAGGTTTCCATGGGCTTTACCGTTAAATAAGTCCACAGGCGCTTGATCCTAGAGCTTGGTTATAAGCTCCAACACACGTGAGTGCGATACCTCTGTGTATTTTTATACCATTTCTCCAACAGTTCTACACAGGAAAGTTTTCCTTTTATTCCATGTTTCCATATGTATGGGTACCATAAGAAGATCGACATCTTGAAAAGTTGTGGGCCGTTCCCGGAGATACAGACATCTGTGACTGAATGTGTTGACCCGCTCAGAGCCAGTGTTGGGGCTCTTTCTTTGAGTGGGAACAGTATCGCATGTTTAATATCCACAATTGTTACCGTTCTGTACTATTGTACCCTTATTGTCTTTCATGTTATATGTGGACGGCATTTCTAAAGAGAACCATCATACGATCTAGAAGCGAAAGAGAATCACCATACAACCCATAAGCGACTTCCATCGCGCCGCCAGTTACGTATTCCATAATTCCTTCTCGGAGAGAGTTCAAAGATGTCTATATCCTTCTGGAGATACGGTCTCCAGTACTGCACACAGTACTCCAAGTGAGGTCTCACCAGTGCTCTGTACAGTGGCATGAGCACTTCCCTTTTCCTACTGCTAATACCTCTCCCTACACAACCAAGCGTTCTGCTAGCATTTCCTGCTGTAGAATCTGAAATAGACGTTATAAGGCCAGGGACCACATGGATGTACTTGAGTGCTGAAAGAATGTTTGGGAGAACATCCCATGTAACCACCTCTCTGTGCACACAGCTCTACAAATCACAAGCCTCCTGTTGGCTTGCTCTTTGTAGACTCATCTAATGTCCATTGTAGTGCTTCAACAATCCACGTCCGTTCTAATCTGCATTAAAAGTACACATGTTGCATCATCTGGTCCTTCTGGCCGACCCATCAAAGCTACGACGTATTCTGGGAGGGGTGCACAACGGGTGGCCCTAGTCTAAAGTGTAACAGCTTCCACTCTTCCATTCGTAACCCATAAATCACTAGGCACTGCCTAGTCAATTGGGTAGTAATCGTGCCCTGAGCTTTCTCAGCCCTCTCTTTGACAGGAGTGCTTGGAGGGTTGATTCAGCTTTGGGTGCAGGGACTTACCTGAGCTCCCAGAAGCTCAGATCGAGTGCTGATCTGAGCTTCAGGGATTGGGATCTGGAAGTGGGGGACCCCTTTCAGGACCCACGTTCCTCCCAGCCATTTGATTGGGTGGGCTGAACCTGTACGTGAATGGAAAATTCCAGGAAGGATCTCATTAAAAGGGAACTAAATAATGGGACACAAAGAAAATGTGTTCTCAACAAATGCTTATTTTAATAATTGTCCATACTTGCATGCAGTAGGTTTCATCACTCTAGGGTCCTCATTACACTTGGATACATCTAAACGAGTCCTGATAACAGCAGTTGTCGGAATGAAGAGCTTTTTCATATTTTATAGATAATGATCTTCAAAAGGAGGAGGAGGAGGATGATGATACAAGTGACGCTAAAGTAAATAATGCCGAGGAGGACCAACATCCTACAGACACATCCACAAACAGCAGTGAACTGTTTGAGAGCTCATCGCTCATATCCATGAACAGTCTGGGTGAAATGGACAATGTTGAGAATGGGAACTCTGTCTTCGAGCTCGAGTCTAATCACGACTTATTTAAGAGCGGCACAGAGTGTGGCAATATAGAAAATGGCTTTGGGAGTGGTTTGTCTGGAATTGCACATAAACTGAGGCGGCTGAATCCATGCCGGAGCCATGAAGAGGTCAACACGGAGCTTCAAGCACAAATACTAAGAGAAATCCGGAAACCAGGAAGACGTGAGTAGTATCCATTAACCCTTGTAGTTTCCTACAATAGTTGCCAAAGTGATCTTTGGGGGGGGGGGGGAACTTGTGAGAGATGATCACTTGTTTTTTTTATCCTTTCAGGCAGATACAGAATTGTTCTTTACTTTTATTGGGGCATAACCTGTGTATTGGTGCCCATGAATGTGCTCAGGGGCATTATGCTGCTGACAGCATCTGCAGTTATTTTTTTTTATACATGTACTTTATTTAGCCATAAATACTCTCCTTTTGTCCAGTGACACTTGGATCCCCTTTCTCTGCTTATTCAGGACTTCCAGATGCAGAAGTCACTTTGTTTTGTGTGAAAATTGCGCACGTACCTCCCACACTCTGATATCAAAACACAAAAGGGGTTATTCAATAAGCAGCGAACTTGCCACCGAATTGCACCAAATGGTGAAGTTCACCGTACGGTGCAATTTTGTGCCAGTTCGTTTAGTCACGAAGCTGTCAATCCAAATACTGGCGAATTGACAGCGAAGTACAGTGCAGATCAGCGATCTTCTGTGCCATCTTCTGTCCCATAAAGAAGTAATGGTTAATCTATTCAGAGAACGGCAAAATGCACCAAAATGCCCTGATTTTTGGTGATTCAGTTTGACAGGTTTAACCTCCCTGGCGGTTTTCCCAAGTGGCTCGGGGTTAAATTTCACTGCTGAAAGCGGTAACCTCGGGCTGGATACATACCTGTCCCTGTGTGTACTTGCTGACCTCCCGCAATGACATTCTCTTCTGTGCTATCGCTGCGTCCTGGTTCCCTTCTCAAGAGAAGGGAGCCAGGAAGCAGGATGCCACGACTGCAGGGGAAAGCGAGGGAGCGCAGGGACAGGTAATTTATCCAGCCTGAGTGTGGCTCGGGGTTACTGCTTTCAGCATTGAAATTTAACCCCAAGCCACAATGTGGAAAAACGCCAGGGGGGATAAAAAAATTGCCCCGATTCTGACATATAAAATGTCAGAATCAGAACGCCAGGGAGGTTAAACGGGTGAATCCCCGAATATTCAATCTAAACAAAAATATATATATATATAATTTTCTTCCCTTCAACAGGTTTTAATTTTCAGCAAAGAATCTTTTTATTCATTTTTTGGAACATATTGTATTTTTTGTGACTTTTTTTTATTCTCTCTAAAACAGATCTTCAGGTCTTCCCTCCCTCCAAAGCCATTCCAAAACATTCCTGCGCCCATTTCCCTTCAGGTGATCGGGGCCACCATTACTCCTACTTCTCAGGCTCGCTGCCTTAAAATTTGCACGCATCCGCCCCTTTCTTAATCCAGACTCTACTAAAATGCTCATTCAAGTTCTTATCTCCTGCCTTTACTACAGTAACCCTCTTCTCTCTGGCCTTAGCAGGTACATCCCGTCCCGACCACTCTGCTCTGCCAATGATCTGATGCTATACTTCCCCCTGTACCCGCATCCCCCACCTTAAGGACTTGTCCCAAACTGCCCCCTTTCTATGGAACTCCCTCCCCCACAACATCAGACTCTCCCCGTCTCTCCAGTCCTTCATGATGTCTCTAAAAACACATTACTTTAGAGAAGTCTTAGACTCACTCCATGATCCCCCTCTGTACATTTCTTGCCCCACTTGCATCCCACTTCAAGTGGCCACTTGCATCCCACTACTTCACATACTCTGCCACTTACCCTCACCTTGTGTCACGCCTCTCCTTAGATTGTAGGCTCTTTATGTATATTCTGTCTCTCCTACTCTACAGCACTACGTAGTTTGTTGGCGCTTTATAAATACCTGTAACTTTTAAAGTTTTTTTTTAAAATTCTATATAGCGGACCTTTAATTATTCAGACACCTTTATTGGTTTAAACACCCATTGGAAAAGCAAAGTTCCCTCATTTTTGGCACACTTCGAGGACCCTGCAGTGAATAGTGAGTTCACTGCAGGGTCGGCGAAATAGAATCCCTGAGGTGCGCCAAACTAGAAAGCACAGAATTTTCAACACAAAAGATTACACAATGGATGCAGCCAGTGGCACAGCGTAAAATATTTTAACTAAACCTACAAAATAAAAACAAAGCACATGTAAGATATTAGCAAAATAAACACCATAAGAACATTTCATTTTTTTGGTGGTAGCTGCCCTTTAATATTATTTCTTGATCTTCAAGTGAGGCATAAAGTACTGGGTGTAGATTTGACAGGAAGGCGGTCAGGTTGAGACGAATTTATCTGAAGTTTCCATAGCTAATGACCTTGGAGGAACCAAACAGTGACTTGTGATGGATTGAGGTCCAATTGAAAACGGCATCCATTTAGCTTTGTTACGATATGTTGCATTGGGAGTAAATTGATTCTTAATACTTGGTATGAAAAGGGGGGCTTTTAGTACAAGAGTCTAATGCCGTTTGCCTGTTGTAATTTTTCTTAAGGGTATGAAACCATCTTCTCCTTGCTGAAAGAAGTTGAAGGTAGTTTACAAACACGTCTACTGTTCTTGCAGAAGATCATCAAAGAGGCTACACGGTATGTAGGTTTACAGACACTTCTTTGCTATCAATGACCATTTAATATAGCAAGCTGTCACAAAACATACTACACCTCGACTGTCCCTGTGACAGCTTTCCAATGCAGGAGTCTTTCCTTCTTCCAGAAGGCTGCATCTCAGGTCATGCTAGGACAGCCTTCTGGTGCTCTGATCAGCCAATGCTATTTGCATTGGGACGAGACAAACTGGCTGGGGGCTCACTCCAGCAGCAGCCTCAGGAAGAAGTGGACTAGTGGAGGTTGTCTTTCAGGAGGAACACTGACAGACTCCGACACAGAATAAAGGGCTATTTCTATTGATGTCCTGAAATATATCGGCCAAAAAAAGGGTGTTAACGTCTTTCTGCCGAAAGATCCCAACTGACACTGAGCAAGCGCTCTTCCGATTCTGCTCAGTTAGTGCCTGTGGCACTACCCGGGGGGGGGGGGGGACGCCGCCACTGCCGCCTTCCCGTTCAGCTCTGCCTTTTGTGTGCAGAGTGCCAGCTGCACTTTGTCATTTGAGATTTGGGGAAGGTGATGTTAAATCACCTCGGGTCTCTGTAATGTCCTACCGGCAGCTGTGAGGGAAGAATCTCATGAGTGGTGTGTGTGATCGCATGTGAAATAATGTTAATTGCAAAGGACAAGAGACTAAGGAGGGAGAGGAACTCAATACAAATGAAGAGTGGCTCCGGGGCATTGTGCTACAGATAATGGGCACACACAGAGGGGACAGGCATGAGGTACAAAGAGAGAATGCCACGGACATGAGGCACAGGGAGAATATAGTGTGTGTATACTACGCATGAAAATATGCACTAGAGTTAAAATAGGACAAAAGATATTTAAATGAATCCATGTTAAAACTTTTAAGATCTTAAAGTATAGTATTAATGCAATCTTAAATTAGAGGTGAGAAGTCCTCTTCAGTTTTCATTGTCCTTGCTGAAATTTTGGTTTTCATTTCGATGCATCAATAGTATTTTTAAAACGGGTGGGTCTGATGGGGATTGAAACCCCTGTGATGGTCTAACCACACTCCACTACCCTCCCGCCAGTCCCTTGAGGGATTCAAACTCTAACCCACCAGATGTTTATTGCCTGCAATTTCTATCAATGCAATAGCCAGCCAGAGAATCATGGGATATGTAGTTCAAAAACCACTTGGGAGCCAGAGTCAGCGATACCTGCCAGTTGCAAACACATGTGGATAATGTCATGCAATTAAATGGCCTGTGTCACATGTTGAAAGCTGTGGTAGTTGTATTGGGGAGCTCTGCAACCAAAAGATCATGTTCATATTTGTGTTTTATGAAATTTGACTGTGTAAAACTGTACATATCCTTCAATACTAAAGTTCTATTTGAGCCTCTGCAAATGGTAACCTGACAGTCCCTGTCTATTCAGCATGGCTGCAGACTGGACCTCTTGCATGGACACCAGAGACCCCCATATCTCCTGCCTGTTGTGTCTTTTTATGCATGACCGAGCCTGCGGTTACGTGCACCCCCATCTGAATAACCGTACTTGAAACTTGCTTGATTTCTGTGCTGCAGACACGGATTCATTACTATCTCCTTTTTTAAACACTGTTGCAGGATGTTGGTTGGGTGGATGCGTTGTGTCCAGACTCTTGCAGTGCAGCCATACTCAACAGCACAGCTATAGAAGCTGATTAATGTAAGGAAGTGGTTCCCAACCCTGGTCCTCCGGCCCACCTAACAGGCCAGGTTTTAAGGATTCCCTTGGGGAAATGCAGACTGAATCCTGCAATCACTGAGCAGCAAATCCTATCACCTGTGCTGTGCTTCACATATCTGTCAAACCTGACCTGATGGGGGGGACCTGAGGACCAGGTTTGGGAATCACTGCTTTAAGGTTTTGCTACATATTGACCAGGATCTGAGGAACATATGATCTGAGTGTTCTGTTTGAATGATCCGTGAATGGGTTAACATGGCATCTGTTATTTTTGACCCGCAGTAATTTTTTGTCTTTCCATCAGGTTTAAAAAGCGCATGCTGATAGAACAGCTAGAAGGGTTTTTGGAAGAAGTTCACAGAAGGTCGAACGAAGTAAACCATATCAACAGTTGATAAACCTGTAACAACCACTGAAGAAAGGGACAAAGGGGGATTTTTTTTCACTTTTCAGATCTATACTTGTATCATTTGTGACTGAAGAATCTGATTCACCACCAGGACACCGTGCCGGGATTGTACTTTTAACATGCTTCCTTTTTTTCCCCTCCTGTTGGGGAAAATTAATAATAACAGTACTGTTGTGTGCCAAGAGGGGGGGAGCTCTGTCTTGTCCCTACAGCACTAAAAGGCTTTATGCGATATTTAAGAGGCCTGGGCATATTTTTAATTCTCAACAATCATCAGCCATCTGTCCGTTTAATCTCAGGTTCTGCGGTGTGTTTTCCTAGTCTCACATTTTTAGTCTTTCACTGGCTACTATGAAATGGTTTGCCAAAAAAAACGCCACAAGGCCTTCTGTATGGTGCAGCATGAGGCAACCTATGGGAGGAAGAGCCCGAAACGGCCCTTGTGTGCTACAGTAAAGGGTTCCTCAACTGCATCCCTATCCATATAATCAGAATTTAGGAAAGCAAGCACATGTCAAATAAGGTAATATTTTGTACATAGTTATTTTGAATATAATATTGTAAGTTGTACAGACGTATTTTGAAAGCTATTTAAACAGAGGCACTTTTGTTAATCCAACAATAAAAAGCTCTATTTTAGGTTTTGTCAAAATGTGTGTCTTTAGTTTTTTGGGTTTTTTGGATACACAAGTCTTAGACTTAAGATTTTTTTTTTGGTCTCTATGCATATCTACCATTAACCAGCAAACAAGCCGGGTTAAAGGGCCATTATTCTAGTGGCTATTAAAGGCACACTGTAACCTTAAGACAAACTGACCTGAGTGATTCTGTTTTGGATGGAAAGTGGGGGGTATCAAAGGGCTGATTCAGTCCTGATTGGCAATAGCCCCACCCAGGAAGCCCAATATCTGCAAGCACTGACCTGGTTTCCTGGATGTAAGTTAAAAACCTTCTATTCCAACAGCCAGTAGCTCTGAACTGCGTATTTATATCGCTCCAACAGCTTTGTGTTTCTGATCCTGTTATAATTTTGTCTGGAGTCCAATTGGTTATTTTAAAGTGCTTTTGAAACTGTTGGAGATGTATAAAATAGGAAATCGGAACGAGGCAAAATTAAAATGTAGGAACATAAACACGGTGTAGAGGGCCCTGCTCCCCTGAGTTCAGTCTAGAAGAGTTGGGGTGGAGGAAAACCTAGAGTTTTATAGGTCACCAGTGGGGATAGACGATCAGTTTTGACGATTATCAGTGACCGATATTCAGCATATTACTGATATCAGTATCTGACTTTTATTTGCCGATAATTGGACAAGGTGGCTCACTGCAGCCGTGACACGTGAGGTCCTACAGAACATTTGTCAATCCGGTGCAGATTTGGGCGTTCTCCCACAGCAGGCTGACAACCTGGCTGCCAACTCTTGTTTAACCTCCCTGGTGGTTTTCCAGAGTGTGGCTCGGGGGTTAAATTTCACTGCTGAAAGCGGTAACCCCCAGCCACATTCGGGCTGGATACATTACCTTTACCTGTGCTCCCTCTCTGATCTCCCGCAATCGCATTCTCTTCCTCCGTGCGATCGTGGCGTCCTGGTTCCCTTCTTACGAGAAGGGAAGCAGGACACCGCAATCGGCCAGAGGTGACTGCAGGGGACAGGTAATGTATCCAGCCCGAGTGTGGCTCGGTTACCGCTTTCAGCAATGAATTTAACCCCGAGCCACACTCGGGAAAACCACTAGGGATAAATAATTGTTCCGATTCTAACATATAAAATGTCAGAATTGGAATGCCAGGGAGGTTAAGGTCTTCCCCTGTCCACCGACTGTAGGACACATGAGCGGGACGACCACAGAAATGGGGCTTCCCTCCCATCTGGCAGGGTATTCCCCATATTAAGGAGATGCAGGGTCTGTTGGCAACCTTTTCCCTCCAGACCTTTTGGAACTACACTTCCCATGAGGTGCCAAGAACCTAATGAATAGCTGAACATCATGCCGGATTTACTTCCAAAACATCTGGAGGGCCAAAGTTTCTGATCCCTTACGTATAGGGTCATATGAAGGATCATGGCAAAAGCCAGAATTTGGAGACTGCCATATTGGTTTGGGGGGGGGGGGGTTATTTTTATTGAATAAATGAAGTGGTCATGTTGCAATGTTTAAATTGTTAAACGCATTCCGTTAATGCATAATGTCAGATTTGTGTTGCTTTTCATGGCTTTAAGTTTATAGAATATCGGTTTTTGTTTTTATCCCATTTCTGCCTGATCTTTGTCTTTCTGGTTCACAACAGGAGGTGGTCATTTCTCGCATCTTGTATTATTGTGGCGCTTTATAAAGGGGAGGGTGATGGGCACTGTCAAGACCACTACGTGAGCTGCTGCAAAAGACGCTGGGTTAAGCCACCCACTATCTGTCTCTGCACACTTCTCTCTCGTAACAGGGACGCAGAGCAATGATCCCAGGATTGCAACGCAGTACAAGTCTTCTCTTGAAGCGGGTAATGACTACGTCTCTCACAATCCCTGGGCTCACTTTCCTCTATTAGTTACGCTGCCACCAGTCCTCATGGACACTACGCGCGTCGCAGCGAGAGACGCAGGGCTAAGCAACCGCACTGTCACTATCCCTGCCGTCCCCAGCAACCGCAACAGTTTCGTATCTACCCGAGCTTAAAACAATCAGCAATTACTCCAATCTCTTAGTTAAAGTGGATCTCACCAGCCAGAAGCAGACCTTAAATAGGTTATATTTATTTATGATATATATATATATATTAAAAAAAAATATAGCTAGAATAAATCAATTAATTACACACTACACAGCAAATAAAAGGATTAACACAGAGCATTACTTACGAACCATAAGCTAGTGTCAGTGATAGGGAGGCTCTATTAAGAGCTAGCAATATTCCCTCAATCCTCGATTGACCTCCAAGGAAATAGCCCTGAGCCATGCTTGATTCAGAATATATATAGGGCTGCCTTTTTTCTAAGTCCAGCCTCCTAACTGGCAGAGCCTTTGTCTACAATCCCCAGAATTCCCCTCTCCGGAGCACGCTCCGTATGCTTGTCATTAATCTTAATTCCCTGGTCTATCAATCATCTCCCAAAGACCACCTTCTGTGATCAGAGAATGTGATTGCTTCTTTGATATGCGGTTGGGGTGCCGCTCTGTCTGCGTCTTCTCCCTGCCATGAGCAATTGCTCTTTCTGCCTGCTGGGTAGACCCCAGAGGTGTTCTCTTTAATTCACACCTTTGACTCCAGAGAAAATTGTCATGAACCTGCTTGTTTCCTCCAGCAGACTGGAAATGCAGCCATTGATTTCTTAGGCCAGCTGCACCAAATGGCCTGGTTTCTAAAGATAGCCATAGATATAAATATGCCTATATAATACATATTGCGGTAGATATACCGATAGCTAGACACAGAGATGGGTATAGTCTACCTGTGACAGGCACCAGCTTACAGACACGGAACACGGCAGGAAACGGGCTAAAGAGGTAACAAAAAATGCCGCGACTTGACAAGTGTCTTCAATAGTTTAAAGCAAATCATAATGCATGTCTGTATGTGTATACACACATATACAGTTGTGTTCAAAATTATTCAACCCCCAATGCTGTAAAGGGTTTTAGGGAATTTAGTGTACATTTGTAATTGTATTCAGAATGAAATCCTACAAGGACCTTTTTAAAGAACCATATGCAACTAAAATGACATCAATTGGTTTTGTAATACAGTAGTAAATGTTTCTTTTGTGAATTCTTCATTGACACAATTATTCAACCCCTTAAAGACTACCACTCTGAAGAACAGAGGTTCATTTAAGTGTTTTCAATCAGGTATTGAAAACACCTGTGGATGTCACGGAGCAGCAATAAAGCATAATAAGCACCAATTAGGCAGCTTTAAAATGACTGTGATACTCAGCTCCTTCTAGACATTTACTGGTGTGGTTACAAACATGGTGAAGTCAAGAGAATGGTCCAGGAAGACAAGAGAAGAGGTGATTACTCTTCACAGGAAGGGCAATGGCTATAAGAAGATTGCAAAGATGTTAAACATACCAAGAGAGACCATAGGAAGCATCATTCGCAAATTCAAGGCAAAGGGCACTGTTGAAACGCTACCTGGTCGTGGCAGAAAGAAGATGCTGACTTCGACTGCTGTGCGCTACCTGAAGCATAGAGTGGAGAAAAGTCCCCGTGTGACTGCTGAGAAAAGATTTGTCAGATGTGGGTACTGAAGTTTCAGCTCAGATAATACAGCACACACTGCGTAATGAAGGCCTCCATGCCAGAACTCCCAGGCGCACCCCCTTGCTGTCTCCAAAGAATAAGAGTGGACTGCAGTATGCCAAAAGTCATGTGGACAAACCACAGAAGTTTTGGGATCGTGTTCTGTGGACTGATTAAACAAAATTAGAACTGTTTGGGCCCATGGATCAACGCTATGTTTGGAGGAGGAAGAACAAGGCCTATGAAGAAAAGAACACCTTGCCTACTGTGAAGCATGGCGGGGGGGTCAATCATGCTTTGGGGCTGGTTTGCTTCTGCAGGTACAGGGAAGCTTCAGCGTGTGCAAGGTACCATGAATTCTCTTCGGTACCAGGCGATATTGGATGACAATGTGATGCAGTCCATCACAAACCTGAGGCTTGGGAGACGTTGGACCTTTCAACAGGACAATGATCCCAAGCATACCTCCAAGTCCACTAGAGCATGGTTGCAGATTAAAGGCTGGAACATTTTGGAGTGGCGATCGCAGTCACCTGACTTAAATCCGATTGAGAACCTCTGGTGGGACTTAAAGGGACACTCTAGGCAACATGACCACCTAAGCTATTTTAGGTGGTCATGATGCCCGGAGTATCCTGCCCTCTGTCCCCCCTCCCTCCACTCAGCGGTTCAGCAGAAAATGCTGAAAACAGCTGAGAGAGGCGGAGGAGTTTACTCCGCCCTCCCAGCTGTCAGTCAGCAGAGCGGGAATCATATTTCCCGCTTCTGCCGACTTTTGCCGAGTAGGAGACGTCATCGCGCTTTTAGCGCGATGACGTCTCCAACTCACCGCAGAAGCTGGCGGCTCCCTCTGAGGCTTAGTGTTGCACACATCCTCTTGCGCGCAACACTAATCCTCAGAGGGAGCCGGGAGGAAGCCTGCCGATTGGCTGGTTTACGTGAGAGGCGTGCTTCTCACATAAACCAGAAGGCAAGTCGGATGGAAGAAGGACGGGAGCGGAAGAGGAGGGAGGTGAGTATGAAAAAAAAAAAAACACCGCTGGAAACAAGAGGATTTTAGGGTAAGTATTAGTTACAAAAACAAAAACAAACGATTTATTAAGGGAATAGGGATAGGTTAGGATTGAAAAACAGGGGGTGATTTTTTTTTAGTAGTGTTCCTTTAAAGAAAGCAGTTGCAGTGCGCAAGCCTAAGAATGTGACTGAACTGGAGGCTTTTGCCCATGACGAATGGGCGAAGATACCCGTAGATCGCTGCAAGACACTTGTGTCAAGCTATGCTTCACGTTTAAAAGCTGTTAGTACAACATCCTTTTACAGTTATAAGTACTAAGATTGAATGTCACTTGGGGGTTGAATAAAACTGATAATGATGTTAGCACAGAAAAGACATTTGTGGTTATTTCATTATAAATGTTATGTTATATTTGTCTGACCTACACGTGCCTCTTTGATTTAATTGTAAGCAAGATGACTGAATGATCAAAATCAATGTCAAACTGGCCAAAACACTCAATTTCAGTGGGGGTTGAATAATTTTGAACACAACTGTATGTGTGTATATTCACTACAGCCAGAATATCTCTTTAAACTGTCATAATGGGAGGAAGGCTTTGTGCAAATGTATTTAGTCTTAAAGTTAATGTCTACTAAAGGCCTCAATTTACATACCTCATTTCTGAACCAGTCAGGCTAAGGACAAGTGAGCGCAGTAAGTACTTACGTCTGCACAAAAGTATGCCTGATACAAAGTATCTGTGGACACCACACGATGCGCATGAGTTTTGATGTTTAAGATAAAAAAAATTGTGCTATATGAAGACGCCATTGTGTTTTGTCTCCGTTTCCTGCACACCTGATGGATGTCTGATGTCCTGTACTCCTGCTTACAGAAAGGATCATGTCCGTAGACCTGTTTCTATTTGCGTCCGAACGTTTTGTCACCAAAAAAAATCTCCATCTGTTGCATGGAAATGTGCACGCGTACTCTGGGTGTTCCCTATAATCAAAATTCAGTCATGGACATTACAAGGTGCCTCAAAGCAGACCCGTGTGTTGTTCCAGCCTTACTCCTATTTGAGTCCAAACTGGTATTCCTAGAGTGGGGCCAGGTGTGGACAGGTTTCCCACTTCCCCTCTCCATCCTGGCTGACCTCACCTTGTGTAAAGTTCCCTATGTGGATTTCAGCTTGGCTCCCCAACCTCCTGAGCAGAATGGCTGACTGCGAGCCACCTAAATCAATAGTACATCTCCGATGGTTTGGCTCCGTTATATGTGTGTTGTCAGATGTCACCTTGATAACATGGTGCTATAAAGCAATGCAGAGTAGTTTCATGTTACCCCCCCCCCCCAAATCATCTGACAATCTAGGTGCAGTGAGGTGCCTCAGCTGCCATGGTACGGTTTGAAGGAGAGCTCACACAATGGTCATCAGGCAGAATGGGGAATGGTGTGAAATTTGCAATATATGACAATAATACCTCCAGCATAAAATGTAACTACACATATCCAGCCTTATGCAGTTTATCTGAAGAAAAAAATCCAGGACCCCCTTCCCTGCTCCATCTGGCAACTCCAGACTCCGTGTGACTCCTCCATTCGCCCAGTCTCCTGCCCCACTCTGCTACAGTCAGCCCAGCCATAGTCTAACAATGCCTGCTATACACAACCAATTTTCATTCACACGCCTCCTTACGCACACAACCAACCATCTTGCACACACATCTTGTATGACACTAAGCCTGCCATTTTACATAA
This sequence comes from Leptobrachium leishanense, assembly GCA_009667805.1. NCBI lineage: Eukaryota > Metazoa > Chordata > Amphibia > Anura > Megophryidae > Leptobrachium > Leptobrachium leishanense. The sequence goes on from CM019064.1 coordinate 391,436,290, forward strand.
AACTCCATGCACATCATCTACCACATGCCCCTTGCACAATCACATTCAGTCAGCACCGCACACATCCACTCCTACCACATTCAGCCAGCCATCATCATGGGCACACAACTCCTTCCTTAGCCACACTCAACACCTACCACATGCAGCCTGCCCCCATGCATATGCTTACGAGGCATCCATATTCATCCAGGTAGTATGCACGGTCTGACCACTCATGCCACACTCATCCAGTCCCACATGTACACTCTCAGAAAATCCAGCAAACACTAAGCCACTCATGCACTTCCATTGCACATGTACAGAACCCCCCCCCCCCAACCCAACTTCGCAGTAACACGAACACTAATCCATATTAATTGCTACCCAAGATTTTCATGGTCAAGATAACATGGTGAGAACGCCGGAGGGAGTAAAGGGAAACTAGTAGCTACCCTGAATGCAAACCATGGTGGCTTGAGAAAGCTCCTGTTCCTTAACCCGAAATGTTGCTACGGTCTCCAATAAACATTCCATTGCATGCTGTGCTTGGATTGGCCAGTCTCTTTTTTTTTACTCCTGGTTTGGGGACAGGCCTTTAGGAAATTGGGACATCCTGGATCCATCAGTATAAGGTAGGAGTTGGTTGGTGGAAGGAATGTTCAGCTTTGTGGTAATACTGCTTACAGATTCTGCATTTAGAGTCATCTGTGTGTTGGTCCAGCGGCCTCCTGTAGCGAGATGGCTGACCTCCAGCTGCCTGGCAGGAGACTTCTCCGCAGAACAAGAGGTGAGGGCCACCAGAGTAGAAATTAGCCTTTTTTGTTTTTTTTAACTCTCCCTTTTTAACTAGGAAATACCCGCTGTTGCCAAAATCCCATCCATCTAGTCGTGTTGAACATGCTTCTGTATCCAAAGTATGTCTCTGAATTTTGGAAGATACACCATGAACCACAAGAATTCCAAAAAGTTTGTTTTATTCACATTTTAAATACTCTCCATAATATGTAAACGAATCGTTCTGTGCCAGACGGATTGGTTTTGCTTTCTTCTCTGGTACATGAAGGGCAATAATAAATATGGTTTAATATTGATTGACCTTCCATTAAAATCAGAATCCCCGTATACAGGTGTTTATTGAAGGGGATTAGTTACTCTTCCACAGAACAGCATAGCATCTGGGGGGGAAAGAAAAGTTACAGTAAGTATGTCTCACCCTAATGACTGAGGTCGGTTATGTTAGGAGAGTTGTTCCCAACCCTGGTCCTCAAGTACCCCTAACAGGCCAGGTTTTAAAGATTACTTTGGGGAAATGCAGACTATAGCCTGCAATCACTGAGCACCACACAGTCCAGACCTTAACCCCATAGAGAATCTTTGCGTAAAGTCTTCTCCAGCACATTATCCCAAAGTTCCAACTCTCCTATCATCAATACAAGATTTTGCCCACAAATTAACGTAATTCTGGACGGAAATAAATGTTATGAGCTGTCCAAGATAAGAGATTTATGTATTTATTTTGGACAGGCAGTATATATATTGAATGATCGTATGCAAGAGTATATTTTTTTTATTTGCCAGATAGTAGGATGTGATTGACACAATGCATATTGTGAAGTCGAAATGTCAAATCTGGAGAAGTTTTTTCTTTTGATTCTGACAAGAAGTCAAATTTCACCATTTAACAAACCCCAAGGTTGGAAAGGAAAGAATCACGCACTTATCAATGGTTTGATTGTATGGGGTTTATAATTCATAGGTCGGGGGGGGGGGGTGGTGGAGTATTTACAGAGATAAGAAAATATTCAACAATGTATTAATATTACCTGTGTCTGCTTGCTTTAAGAAAAATAAAAATGGGCTGTCTGCTTTAAAAACCGGCATTCGGGATCGTTTTAGAAGGACCATCGCTGTTGATTAAAAATACATATGTTGCAATGATGGCAGATTCTAAGTACAATAAATCCACTTATTTTGTAATTTTAAGATCCATCTCACCTGTAAGCCCTGTTGCCCTTGTTCCTCCTTCTGCCACTTCAATCTCTGCTTTATGGATTGCATGGGAGATGTACAGGTTGCCTCGTTCTACGAAGAGATTGTATACACAAAAATATAAGTGTTGGCTTTAACATGCCCATAACTTGGTGCTACTTTAAGACCGCGCATGGTCCAACTGGCACATTTTTATCTTACACTGTTTGTAACAAAAAAAAACCATTCTGGGTGTGATATAAAGGGTAGTTGCAGAGTAGGGATTCCAGATCCGACATGTGTTGCACGACACATACAACTTGCGACACCAATTCACCAATTAATCCATTGATCTAATTTAATTGGCGCAGCTTCCAGTGATTAACAAGGTGGAAGTGATTGCAAACTTTAGAGGGTTTTTTTTGTGTGTAGATGTTCTGTTCTTTATTTATGGGATAGTCCATTCATAAATCAAGATTGAATTATAGAGGTGTTTTTGTTTGAAAAATTAATTAGTATTTTTCGGAAGTACTTCCAAAATAACGAATTGATTTCATACGAATTGAAACGAAAACTAAGCAAAATAATTGGTTTTATTTAGTGATTCGTAATTCGACTCAATATCAACTATTGAAATTGATTCCCAATTTACAATACCTACAAGTAGTAAAGCAAACGACATTATGAAACGACTCCGATTCGTTTGACTGTTTCACAAAGCACCTTGTCCCTGTAAATTGGCCTGTGGTGCTGAATCTGCTGTCAGCACCACAGGCCAATGAACAGCTCAACATTTAACCCTAGCTTGCCTGTTAACAGCTGGATTTGATTCATTGGGATTTTATTTAGTGATCCGAAAGTTGACTCAATATCAGCTATCGAATTGATCTTAACTTACAATGGGGTTTTAAATGATTCGATATACCAAACGAAACGAAATTACGAAAACAAAATTATGTTGAAACTAAACAAATTTTCCAGCCATGTGCACCTCTATTGAATTATAGCTGTAGGTGAGCCACTCACATGACTTTGAGCCAAATTGGGCTCTCAAGTTTTGCCATCTGGATCTTTTCAGTCTTTCAAAAATTTATCTTCAATCCTCACATTGTTTAAAAAATAAAAATGGAAAACACTGTATAGCCCAAAGATATACTAGACTTAAAGATAAAGTACATAAAATGTGAACTCGTGTTCCTGAGCCATATAGCGGCGCTAAAGCAGCCAGAAGTTTTTTTTTGGGGGGGGTTCACATTTTGCCACAACTTCAAATAAAAATACTTTTGGATCTCTACTGATGGCCGGTGCGATGCCTTAGTGAGTATCATTAATTTTGGTTGATTTTATTTTTTTTCCAAAATAATTCAAAAACAAAAAAGTAACATGGAGCATGCAGGCTGCCCGGAATCGCCTCTGCTCACTCTTCCTCAGGTGTGCGTCCTGTACACTGATCAGCACCGGAGGGGTACTGGCCTTGTGGGTATGAGCCTGGTATGCAGTGATCAATAACTGAATTAACACTTGAGGGAAAGGGTAGAGGCAGGAGCAGGAGAGCCAGCAAGCACTGATGACACGCTGGGGTTGCAGAGGGTTGACCAGGATGGATGACAGGAAAGGATTCCCGGAATCTGATTACAGCAGGGTCTTGTGAGTACTTGAGGGGGAACACGAAGAAGCCACAGGTACCTTAGATGCTGAGAGGACACTATGAACTTGGAGGGGTACCATGGAGGGATGTACACAGGGATGTTGGAGACAAGATGGGGACTCAGGAGGTATACTTTCACGGTACACAGGGATATTCCAGAGAGCAGTAGTCAAATTGGTAAGCCGGGTCTGTTTCACAGGTATGTTGTTAGGAGCAATACAGAAGTACGTCTGAACTTTAGCAGGTATAGACTCTTAGGCTGGGGTCAGACTAACGCATTTTTAACGTGTATTTAGGCGCACTTTATCACGGCCGCAGTAGCAGCAAATGACGGGCAATGACGGCCAATATACAAAGTATGGGCGCACGAAAGTCCGGCCGCGCAACGCAAGTGGGAAATTAATGCATTTTTTCAAGAACGCAGAACCGCTAGTACTGACGTACAGAGTGCGCTATAACAGCGTGTGTGCGTGACTAGGAGACGTCAGACGCTGCTAATGTCCAGCCAACATAACGTCCAGGCACAAAAAGTGTTTGACGATCCGTAAAAAATCACGCATGAAAATGCGCGACGTCTGACCGTTTTCGCACAATCCGTGAAAAAATACGTCAATGCGTTCGGACGCACTTTTTGACAGTCGCTGCGAATAATGCGTTCGGTTGACCCTAGCCTTAATGCAGAGGCCCTGAAGGAAGGGAGGAGTGGTACTTTATTCAGGCAGGGGTGTGGTGTGTGTGCACTTTGATTAACTGTGTCTGGTCTGGACAGCTAGTACTGAGGCTTCGCAGCACTCTTCATGTGCTGCCCATTGATAAGTAGCAGGCATTACACAGCGGCGGGGAGCCTGACACGGGGAGAGCAGCAGATGTCACGTGGCTCGGCAAGCCCTCTGACATCATCAGATGGTGCCGGCCAACCACCATCTTGGAGTACCGGCCGAGTCCAGGTGACAGCCTAGGAACAAGGGGCTTCGCTGCACCAGCCGCTGGGCGGCAAACCTCAAATACCCGTTAAAGTGATTAATGGGGATTTTAACGTTGTTCGAGGCTCTGGCGGCCAGTCGGCCCATTTAAGACTACGGAGATGTCTCCCCCTAGAAGACGATGTCATCTGGGTGTGTTCCGCACCCCCCTTGTGACGCCACTGATGATAACCCATCTCTTGATACAGAGGGGTGTCCAGGTGTTGTGCTGTGTCTGACAGGGCCCCTAGCCAAAGTTATACCCATCTCTCCCTGATGAAGTAACATTGGCCTGTGCTAAGAAAAGCCACTCTCACACACTCGCAGCAGCAGTGGTGGTGCTGTAGCATTGATTTTTGCTTACCAAACTAACAGAGGCCAGAACTGTCCACAATTGTTTCCGGTCAAAACATAAAGAGCTCCATATAATTATACTGTTTAAAAGATACATATTAATGTCTGGTATTTTTCAGGTTATGTCACTGGAGAGCCAGCAGAAACACTGGATCGTCCAGTAAAACACTTTATACCACACACTCCTTATAGTATAAATACCTGCCTGATATTCCTGTAAAGTCTGCTTTTCTTGGGTCAAACATGTCGGTGATCCCCAATGCTGGCAAAACCATTTTCAGATCACTGTAGCTTTGTAATTTGAATCTAAAAATAAGAGCGAGTCATTGTTTTCTGGTAGAGATAATAATAGTTTTCTTGATTATGGCCTGCAAGCATCCGTAGCCATACAGTAATGTGCAAAAGTTTTAGGCAGGTGTTAAAAAAAATGCTGTAACGTATGAATACTTTCAAACACAGAAGTGTTAAAAATATACTATTATCAGTGAACAAAATGGAAAGTAAATGAACGACAGAGAAATCCAAATCAATATTTGGTGAGACCACCATTTGCCTGCAAAACAGCATCAGTTCTTCAAGGTTCACTTGCACACAGAATTTGAAGGAACTCAACAGGTTGTTCTGAACACCTTGGAGAACTAACCACAGATCTTCTGTGTATGTTGAATACCTCAAAACCTTGTGTCTCACCATGTAATCCCAGACAGTCCCTATGATGTTGAGATCACGACTCTGTGGGCCAAACCATCACTCCATCCATATCCAATCCAGGACTCCTTGTTCTTCTCTATGCTGTCGATAGTTCTTAATGAGACGCTCTGTATGTTTGCGGTTATTATTGTGCAGCAGAATAAATTTGGGGCCAATCAGCAATGTGCAAGATGTCACTACATGATGGATTAGTATCTGGCTGTATTTCTCAGCATCGAGGACACCATTAATCCTGACCAAATCTCCAACTACTTTTGCAGAAATGCAGCCACAAACTTGCAAGGTACTTCCACCATGCTTCACTGTTGCCCGCAGAGGCGCAGACACTCATTATTGTACCGCTCTCCACTGTCTCCAGTCCATCGGCGAACAAACTCCTCCTGCTACAAATTTGACTCATCAGTCCAGAGCAGCTGCTGCCATTTTTATGCACCCCAGTGCCTATGTTTTCGTGCATAGTTGAGTCGCATGGCCTTGTTGTCATGTCTGAGGTATGACTTTTTGGCTGCACTTCTTCCATGAAGACCACTTCTGTCCAGACTTCTCCAGCCAGTAGACGGGTTACCTGGGTCCCACCAGTTCTTTGTTGGACATCTTTTGTTATCAAAGGGAAGTAAGCATGATGTGTCTTTCATCTGCATGAAGTTTCCTCAGGCCGACCACTGCATCTACGGTTCTCAACATTGTCTGTTTTTTTTGTCCTTCAAAATAGCTTGAACAGCACATCCTGAAACACCAGTCTGCTTTGAAATCTTTGCCTGTGAGAGACCTTGCGTCTTGTTGCTGTGCTCAGTCTTGCCATGGTGTATGACCTGTGAAATGAACTGTGCTCAGTCTTGCCATGGTGTACGACCTGTGAAATGAAACTGCTGTCCACAACTTCACATTAGTAGCAGAGTTTGGCTGTTCCTCACCCTGGTTTAAGCCTCCTACACAGCTGTTTCTGTTTCAGTTAATGACTGTATTTCAACCTACATATGAAATTGATGATCATTAGCACCCACTTGGTTTAATTGGTTAATCATACACCTGATTCTTCTACAAAATCCTCCAAGTGTACAAAGTGTGCAAGAACTGATGCTGGTTTGAAGCCACAACAAATATTGATTTGATCTAGACTTTTCTTGTGTTCGCTTACTTAGCATTTTGTAAATTGATAAAAATAAACAATTAACCCCTTCACTGCTGAGCTCAGTCATTTTGATCGTTTTGAGCTCATCATATTTAAACATGATTTGAAGTCATGTTTTATTGTAGGACCCAGACAAATTATGTATTCTTTTTTTCAGCATACTTGGCAGATAAAAAATATATCATTGTTGCATGTATACGTCATGTCCTGTCAGAATGTTATAACAAAAAATGTAACTTTCCATTTGGATTTCAGTCATTTAGGCTAGGGTCAGAGTGGGGCAGTCGGAACGCGCGTGCAGACGCACTAAATCACGGCGGCAGTAGCAGCACATAACGGCCAATGACGGCCAATATACGCAGTACGTGCGTACGAAAGTGCGCCGACACCACGCAACCAGCAAATGAACGCATTTTTCTCAGAACGTGAAACCGCTGCTACTGACGTACAGGGTGCGCTGCGGCCGCATGGCAGCGTGTGTGCGTGATTAGGAGACGTCAGACGCTGCTAGTGTGCGGCCTACATAACGTTCAAACAGCCGGATTTCCCTAGACTTCTTTTTACCCCACCGTCATGAAATACGTCCAGAATTGCGCATCGTCTGACCACTTAAGCGTATTCCGTGAAAAAATGCGTGCGCACGCATCGACGTACATTTTGACGGTGGCCGCAGAAAATGCGCTCATCTGTCCCTAGCCTAACAGCTTGTAATATTACTTTTTTTTTCTTCTTCATATTTTAGCATCCAAACGTTTGTGGTTATACATTCTATTGGTTAATCTTGTTAAAAAAAACAAAAAACAACTAGAAATGGAACCTGTTAATGCATTTGTGAGAAAATATGTAATTTTAACTAAAACCGAAAAAAAATATTTTTTTGCTTATGTTTTGGAGGATTGTGTTTTATGAAAAATATGACTATGAACAAAACCGTGACCTTGCTCCCATCGTGGGAAATGAGAGGGTGAGTAATGTCAGCGGTATTGCTCATTTTCTAAGTGCCAAATGGACAATGCCATTGCTTTGGAACAAAATTATAAATACATAAAAAAAAAGGAAAAAACAATCTTCTTTGTTTTTGTGTTTTTTTTTTTTTTTACATGGTCATGTTTAATATCATTAGAAAGGCCAGATTCACTCCTGTCCAATGACGCCTAACATGACATTGTGGGGTGTAAAAAAATGAAAATACGGGGGTCCAAAGGACCCAAACTCTCCTCGAAGCAGTACCGCGGATAATGTATTAGATGAACGAATGCGTAAGAACACATTGTGCCATCACCTCCACATTTGGTCCTGGCGTGGGAAATGTAAAGGTGAGTTAGGGCAGTGGCATTGTTTGCTTTATAAGTAAAAGCACACAATGCCACACCTTAGAAATGAGAAAAAGAAATATGTAAATTTTGCTTTCAATTCCTTTTTTCTATGTTTACACATTATTTGGTCATATTTGGTATCATTGGAAAGGCCAGACTCTGACCATTCCAATGATACCTCAACTGACCTTGTGCGGTGTAAAAGTAAGAGATGCAGGGTTCCAAAGAACCCATGGCAGCCAATGAACTGGCCCAGTCCAACCTTACAGGTAGGTGTTTGAATAGCATATTACACAGGACAAACCAACATGAAACAAGTCTTATCCAATAGAGTGATCTCACTGGCACCTGACATCACACATGAAAAAAATACAATATATATATCTTTTTCTTTAGGTACCTTTTATTCCAATATGCATTATTTTGGTCTGTGGTGGGTAGGCCAGTTTAAACATTTCTGGAATGTGAATCAGTATATGGTGCTGAGTTACATGTAACCTGGCCACATTGATTGCTTACCTGGGCAGAAAAACATCCATTTTGATCCGTTTCATTGAGTTTGTCCATAAGGCAAAGCTTTTTGATGTCAGGTTCCGTTCGATGCTGCATAGCGGCGTGTTTCTATCCGTGGGACGCACCACAAACATGCTGACAGTATTCCCGAGATAGGGCAGTTCAACTACTGAAAACCTTTCCATGGATGGAGTTTCAAATTGACCTTAAAAACACAGAAAATAAAGTTATTTGATCACAGTGAGCAAAATACAGTAAAACAGTGCTTTTAGATTATTTGTATATATAACTGTGGACTGTTCCATACAGGAGCAGTTCGGGACAATCATACGAAAAAACTGCTTTGTTTCGGCTCATCGTTTGTGAATCTTTAAACTAGTTTATTGCTTGCGGAATCCAGGGGAGATTAAATCTCATATCACGGCTCTCAGATAATTTACAATCCTCTATGGCAGGGCTGTCAAACTATGGCTCCCAAATGTTTCTGAACACCAACTCCCATTATTCCCCGGCTATCTAACGCATTGAAAGAATTCTTGGAATTGTAGGCCTCACCATCTGGGGGGCCGTGAGTTTGACAGCCCTGCTCTACAGACATTTAAGTGGTTATTCAAAGAACACTGAATTGGCAGTGAAATTGCATCGAACAGTGAATTTCCCCGTACAGTGCAATCTCGTGGCCATTCGGCAATTCGAAAAGCTGGCAATTCGCCAGATAATGGCAAATTGCCAGCCAAATATGGTGACCTTCTGCGGTAGTGAAATCCCCCATAGAGAAGCAACGGTTAATCTATTCAGAGACACCAAACACAGTGAAATGCCCTGATTTTCGGGGGTTTCGTTCGACAGGTTTAATCAGGCAAATCCCATAGGTTTCAATGTTAAAAAAATTCCCTGTTATTCATAAATATTTAGTAAACCATTTATTCTTTTCATTTGCAGCAAAAAGTCTCTTTATTTATTTTCTAGGCATTTTATGGGATTGTCGGTGACATTTCAGTGCTCTCTGAATAACCCTGTGTCAGGGGTCTGTGAGGGGACGAGCCCAGGTTGCGGTGATATATTGGAGGAAGCCAAGATATGGTGCATAAACTGGGGGTTTATTAGAGATACACAAACAGCAAGAATAACAAGTAATGCAGGAAACAGGACTGGCTGATACTGTGTGCTGAATACAGAGGACAGGGGAAATACTGGACACTGATGCAAGGAGGCAACACTTACACGAGACAGATGGGACAGGAAGGTAGGTCTTGGCACCACATTTTTGGGGTGATCTGTTTTTTTGGCATAATTTATGTATTCTAATGAGGGTTGTTGATGCTTGTTTAGGTTTAGTGTATATGTTCAGTATTCACAGGAAACAGTGAGAGGATTAGAATCTCAAGTTACATTTCTCCAGTTCCAGTAATTAAATGGTAACTCGCTGCCTGTGCTGGAGCATCGTGCACCAACATTTTCATCTTATGTATCTTTCTTACAAACTCTTTTTGAGGATTTTTTTTTTATGTGATATATTTTAATATACAAAGATGAAAATTATAATTAATGAAATGCAGCTTTACCATAGTTGACGTCTGCTGTTTGATGCATCATGGGAACCTTTATTACTGAACCATCTGAGCTGACGAAGGGCAGAGTCTGCGTGTCCGTGAAGGAAAACTTTGTTTTCCAGGTGCTTTTAAAATACATGGTGCTGACGAGCGCTATCTGCGTAAATCCAGGATCAAATGTTTCTAATGGTCCCAGGGTTTGTGGTTCACCTGTGTATGGACCTAGAGAAAAAACAACTTTGGTGTTACCAGAAGGCAAAGACGATTGAGCAGTTTATGGGGTGGGAAGGGTTGGGTAGAATAAATGGGAGCATTGGAGGTCTTTTATGTGATGTTTTATGTACAGGCTCCAGAACACAAAGATGGGGAAATAAGGATCTGGAATGAATGACCATTGGGAAACTGGACAAAAGCCTAGTGGGCAGCAATGGCTTTGACCTGACTGAGAAGATCAAAGGTTCTTCACAATTGGCCTTTATAAGTATTGTGGCTGTATGGGCCAATTGGGAGATACAATAGTGCTGCTTTATACTTGATTTTAGGAACCTAAGGCCATGCCCACCATTAGCCACATCACCTGTGGCCCTTACTCCTACATAAATTAATTGAAGGGCTCGGTCTGGTCTTAGATGGGTGATTATATACAAGCAGATTAACACAATGGGTGAAAAATGGAGATGGAGTATTACTTAACTGAAAAGTGCTGAAGTTCACTCATCGGAGATGGTCCACCACTCCAAATCAGATGAGAAGAAACAACATGGAGCCTTCAGCAACTGCTAGCATCATCCGCAGTTTCAAAATTGATTCCAGACCCAAACATTTCTTAATACCCGATGTAAATGAAATGAGGAGAATAATATAAATAAAAAATGTATTTTTATTTCAAATAAAATATAAATGTTAAAAGCCTGACGCGTTTCGTCTATTTCTAGACTTACTCAAGGGCAGTAATAATAATGCACAAAGAATCAAAACAAAACAACAATTTTGTTTTGATTCATTGTGCATTATTATTACTGCTCTTGAGAAAGTCTAGAAATAGACGAAACGCGTCAGGCTTTTAACATTTTATGATATTTTATTTGAAATAAAAATACATTTTTTATTTATATCGGGTATTAAGAAATTTTTGGGTCTGGAATCCATCTTGAAACTGCGGATGATACCAGCAGTTGCTGAAGGCTCCATGTTGTTTCTTCTTAGATGGGTGACTCAAGGAATAGATAATGATTCATATAATTAATTATAGATAATATATATATATATATTTGTTATCAATAGACTGTATAGCACAGGGATGTCGAACTCATGACCCCCCAGATGTTGATGCCTAGTGCCTACAATCCCTAGAATTCCTTCAGTGCAATAGATGGCCAGAGAATCATAGGATTTGTAGTTCAGAAAAATCTGGAGAGAAGGTGTTTGACAGCCCTGTGCTATACGGTCTATTGATAATATATATATGTTATCTATAATTAATTATTTGAATCATTATCTATTCCTTCAGTCACCCATCTAAAACCAGACCGAGCCCTATAGCAGCAGAGCCTGGATATTATTTGTTTGGGATATAAATGGATGTTACGCCATGTGACATAGAAACGGTATAGGTAGAAACTTGGGTCACGTACCCCCTGTGTTACTGGTCACCCATTGATTTATCTGCCTCGCTGTCTGTTTCCGTTCAGTGAAGTTTGTCCTCTGCAGGCCACTGTTTGCCCACAGGGCCGCTTGCTCTGTAAAACAAGGTGACAGAGGGGTGCCTGCCTGCACGAACAAGGCACAAGCCAAGTGGATGACAGTGCCTTGACTTGAGTTGGTCAGTTCCGTATGTGTGTTTCTCATGAAATCCTGAACTGTTTTATCTGGTCCAAGGAAAGAATATAAAAAAGCACCAATATTATTGCATTATACTTTTCTAAAACGCAGTATGCACTCTACATAATGGGCTGACCCCTTATTTTCACCAATGGATCTTTGAGTTTTAATTTTTTTTACTGTACTTTTTTATGGTTTTAGGACTTGGTATGCTTTTTCTTTTTTGACTTTTAGTGGAATAAAAAGCAATTGGTCCTCACTCTACTGGTTCTTTTGCACATCCTTTATAAAGGGACACGTAAAAGTACCGTAAGCTCCCAGACAAGTCTCGACTTGAGATCTGTTGTTATCATCTCCTTGTACCCGCACCTCCAACTCCCGCCTTCAGGACGTCTCCCGAGCTACCCCCTTTCTATGGAACTCCCTCCCCCACAACTGTAGACTCTCTCCGCCTCTCCAGTCCTTCAAGAAGTCTCTGAAAACAAATTACTTTAGAGAAGTCTATCGCCTCACTCCATGATCTCCCACTGTGTTTTTTTTGCCCCGTTCTTCCACATAGCCCCCATGCACCACACTACTACCCATACCCAGCTATCTACCCTAGCCTAGTGTGTCACCCCTCTCTTAGATTGTAAGCTCTCAAGCAGGGTCCTCTCTCCTACTGTTCTGTCTGTTGCACTTGTATGTATTTTTGTTGTTCCGTTTCACCCATTATACAGTGCTACAGAACTTGTTAGTGCTTTATAAATACTTGTAACTGTAACTGTGATCCATTAGTATACGCGAGCGCACTGAATAATGGCTCACTGAAAATAGGGACCCAGTTGCTTTAGAACTACATCTACCTAGACCGAGGGTGTCAAACTCCAGTTCCTCTGAAACATCTCGGGGTGCCGGAGTTTGACTGCCCTGAACTACTAGTCAAGGTTGGCCTGCCTTTAGTCAGGCTGGATATCAAGGAACATGTAGATCTGAAACATTTGGGTGTGATGAGGTAAGTCATCTGTCCTCTACACTTTCTGTAAAATATCGTCATTTGCTTCAAACATCAGCCATCCAACCTTCCCTTTCGATGGTGACTTTAAATTCTGCTTAAATAATCAGTTTCATTCAGACTGCAAAGTCTTTATAGCAGGTCCTTCAATAATATAATTCTTTCTGTATGTCCATGGTTAGTATTGTATTTAATACATTTTAGACTGAACTGCATGATACTTTTGACGCAATGCAATAGCGTATGTATAGCCCTGAATCTAGTATTTATATATATTTATGAGAATATGTCATTGCCAGAAACATTTGCACAGCTAAGCTAATCGAAACGTGCTTTGATTTGATGACAGATCTGTAGCTCTTGCCGTTTGGAGCAGATTATATTTTAATACCCAGCCTTATTTAAAAGAAATTATGGGGAAAAAACCCTCCTGAATGCACATTGAACCTGCAGAGTATCAGTCACGCACACAGACGGTCAGGGAGTTAAACAACCGGCTTAATGCGTAGCAGTTAAGGAAATTAAATACATCAATCTGACAAGGCGTTCATTAAAGAACTGTTAGAAAGCAGTTAGCGCTGGGCAGGAATGCAACGTTTGCTCAATAAAGTCAATTAAGCCTTACAATGTGAATTATTATTCAGGCCATAAACAAAGCCTGCTATCAGCTGGGGATCCTCCATACGTGTTTTGTAATCAATACCCCATACTCCTTTTATAATGAAACTCTCGGCTGCCACAAACTATCACAAAGTCTGGTCGGGGCTAGAATGGATTTGATGTGTACATCAGGCCCATTGACACAGAAAACGAGAAAGATAGGGACGAAACTAAGGACCAGGGGGATATACGTGTATATTACAGATCGACTCGGATGTTTCCATTCTATCACAGATGAGTTGCTGTACATTAGAGATGTGCATTCATTTCGGAAAAATTCGGAATTCGGAACAAATCCATTAACCCTTTCGCTGCTGAGCCATTTCATACCTCTGTGCTGAGCTCATTTTTACCGGTTTCGCTCATCATGTTTAAACGCGATTTGAAGTCACATTTTATTATATGACCCAGACACATTATATATAATGTTCTTGCCGGCAGACTCGTCAGATTCATAATTTATCATTATTATATGTATACGTCATGTCCTGCCTGAATAACAAAAAACGCAATAAAAATTGTGTAAATTTTTTTTTTCCCACATTTTATCATGCGAGCCTTTGCGGTTATATTTTCTATGGGCTGCGCTTGTTAAAAAAATTAGAAATGGGGACGCGTTACATTTTTTTGGGGGGAAATTACGTGGTTTTTAGCAAACTCCCACATAGAAAAAATCATTAGTGCAGCATCATTGCTCACATTATAATTGAAATGAGAACAATATTGCTGCATTAATAAAAAAACAAAGAAACAGTTTTAATTTTTTTTTTAATTTTCTATTTTGAAATTATATTTTTATTTTAAAATTTTTTTTTGTACATTTTACATGGTCATGTTTGATATCATTGGAAAGGCCATGATCTGGCCGTTCCAATGATACCAAATATTAACCCTTAGCTGCCACGGATCAGGAGATAGGGGGTTCATTGGAACCCCCTGTCTCCACCATAGGTGGCAGCTAAGGGTTAATTCCAGAACTATGCGCGATGACGCCAGTCGTCAGGGGGATATCCTGGAAGTTTGTCCGACATCCAAGATGTCGGCCAGTTCTGGGAGGGGACCACGATATGTCGCCTGTTGGCGCCATATCGTGATCCAGCCCCCTAGGGGTTAAAGACAGCCGCCGCATGGAAGGGCAGGCTGTGCCCTTCAAAGTGGTACCTGCCTTTAGCTTCTGGCCCACACGGATGGGGAGGGAGAGAGGTCTAAAGGACCTGCAATAGATGTCATCACGCTGGGGGGCCTCCACGATCGGCCGGAATCCCGGGCAATCGCCGCTGCAAAGGGAGGACGCGCTCAGCACATCCTCCGCAGAAGAAGTGTACATGCGGCAGGATGCTCTGAGCGCGTCCTTTGTATGGAAAGGGTTAATTTGTATTTCAGAAGTACTTCCGAATAACGAATCAATACGATACGAATTCGAAACGAAACAAAATGGTATATAACAAATTTATTTAGTTTTACACGGTGTCATCATCATAAAAGAAAAATTTTAATAATTTTTTTTGGTGTTCCGGAATTCGAATCAATATCAACTATCGAATTGATCTTATATTAAAATACATACAATACAAGTAATGCAGTCAGCAAACAACTTTATGAAACAAATTAATTTTGTTTCACAGTTTCACAAGCACCTGTCCCTGTTAAATTGACTCAAATACTAAATCTGTGACACAGCTTAATTTAACCCTAGCTTGTCTTTTAACAGCAAAATTTGATCAATTCGGGTTTTATTTAGTGATCTGAAATTTGAATTGATATCAACTATCGAATTGATCTTAACTTACAATGCAAGTAATAGTCAGCAAACGACTTTATGAAACAAATAAATTTTGTTTCACGGTTTAATTGACTCAAATACTAAATCTGTGACACAGCTTAATATTTAACCCTAGATTGTCTTTTAACAACAAAATTTGTTTAATTGGGGTTTTATTTAGTGATCCAAAATTCGAATTGATATCAACTATCTAATTGATATATGAAATGCAAAATTTCAAATCGATACGAAATTTTGAATCGACACGAAACAAAATACGAAACGAAATTAGTTACAAAATTTTAAAAACGAAATTATTTAAAAACGAAACTAAACTAAACAAAACAAATTTTTCAGCCATGCACATCCCTATTGTACATGGTGTTAGGCTAGGGTCAGACGAACGCATTTTCGCGTTGTCTGTGAAAAAGTGCGTTCGAACAAATGGACGCATTTTTTCACGGAGTACGCCAGAGCGGTCATACTATGCGCATTTGCATCCGTGATTTTGTACGGATCATCAATAAAACACTTTGTGCATCTGGACGTTATGTTGGCCGGACATTAGCAGTGTCTGACATCTCCTAATCATGCACACACGCCGCTAGCGGACGCAGCGCACTCTGTACGTCAGTACTAGCAGTTTAACGTTCTCGAAAAAATGCGTTCGTTTTCCACTTGCGATGCGCAGCCGGACTTTTGTGCGACCGTACTTCGTATATTGGCCGTCATTGCCCGTCATTTGCTGCTAGTGCGGCCGTGATTAAGTGCGCCTGCACGCGCGTTCGCACTGCGCTCGTCTGACCCTAGCCTTAGTCGCACTGTGTTATACGTTATAGTTTAGCATTTAATATATCAATTTCAGATTTATAAAGGTTGAATAAAAAATATTTAATGGTCTATTCCCAAACACTGAAATTGCGTGCATGGTCTCCATTGACCATGGTTGTGTCTTTAATGTGACATTACCGTGAACGCTGTATCCCAATGCATCTTCCATCTGTTCGACGGTGTTTCCTCTGGCACCAAACTGCAGTAACCCCAGGGAGCTGCTCACACTGCTCGGAGACACAACTATGTTAGTCCTGTTCCCAATTTCCACCAATTTCTGGTACAATTTAATTGCAAACTCTGCGTTGAGTTCTCTAAGGTTGTCGTCTGAGAGGCAGCCTCCCATGCTGAACCAGCAGGAGCCCATGAGAAGTAGGATGAAACATACAGGAAGCATGAAGAAGCCGTGTGCAACCAATCAAACCTGCAGCGGGAAGAGATGCCTAATGAGGGATATGGCCGTCCGTGTTCTTGATACTACTTACTTTATTTAGCAATCAGATACACACAGCAGCAATTTCATCTGGTATACTACATTTGGAGGCCCGACTCCCTGGTTTTGCACCCCCCCCCCCCGCGTCCCAGGTGCCTCATTGCAGGACCTATTGAAACCTTGCACTGCAGAGAGCTCCAGGAGGATGTATAACCCAAATAAGTGGGCTAACCTCATAAGAGCAGGCATTTGGTTAGCAAGGATAGACCTGCTGTAATAGGGTGCAATGCTGTTGTCGAAGGCTTATACAGTGTATCATATCGTGTAACTAAATCCCCATTGTTATATCCAGCTGAAATGACTTCAAAGCTCCATTTTTGTGGAGTTCGCTGTATATCCTGGATTTTTTTTTTATTACTTTAACATAATAAGGGCACTAAGCTAAAACAGGGATGCTAAAGGGACAAATTTGCGCTTGCAAATTTCCCCATGGTGTCCCCATTTTACAAGCACATTGCGAGGCAGGCAGACTGCCCCATAGTGGCCACTAGCCTGCTGGATGCTCGGGCAGCACTAACGCCTCGCCGCAGGCATCTCCTCCAGGAAGTCCATAGTAGGACTCCATGGAGGCTCGTGCTGCCAGGTCACACGACAGGCAGGATCTCGCCTCTTGCGAGATCCTGCAGGTTGGCGGAGCGATCACGGAGGGAGACTGGAAATTAATATGAGATGTGTAGGTAGGAAATACAATGTTCACGGACTTAAGGGGTTACTCAAAAAGTGTCAGGTTTTGACAAAGTTGCAAACATGAAGGAAATTGCCATCCCTGCAACAGTAACAAACTCCTGCATTTAACAAAAGAAAAATCCAGCGAGCTGCAGGAAAAGCTTCACAGTGAAACCGTATAATATGTCTGGGTCCTATAATAAACCTTGACTTCAAATTGTGTTTAAATATGATGGGCATTAAACTAAAACGGGGACACCAAGGGGAAAAGTTTGCGTTCGCTAATCTCCCCTTATTGTCCCCGTTTTACAAGTAGATTACGAGGCAGCAGCTGAATCCAGCAGCGTGTCGCGTACCGGCCGCTAGCCTCTATGATACTCACAGCAGCGGCAAAGCGCCGTCCCCAGCATCACATTCTGGAGTCTATATGACTCCATGGAGGATCGTGCTGCTGGGTCACATGACAGGCAGGATCTCACCTCTCGCAAGATCCTGCAGGTCAGTGGCGTGATCGCGGAGGGAGACAGGTGACTTTTTTCCCAGTCTCACTCTGCTCCCGGTAAGCAAGGAGTAATTAACATTAGGATCACAAAGTCTGCCATAAAAGTTAGTCACTGCGCAATGCTGTTGCTAACTGATTCTGCTTCTGCGGAATCCGTTAGCAACAGCTGGAACCCCCCAAAAAAATTAGATACTCACCTCTCATCCCACAGTGAGAACAGCGGCTCGATCCTCCGCTTCTGGCTGCCGGGAGCAGAGTGAGACTGGGGGAAAAAAGTCTCCATTCTCCCTCCGCTATCACTCAAACGACCCGCAGAATCTCACAAGAGGAGAAATACTGCCTGTCATGTGACCCAGCAGCAGAAGCCTCCATGGACTCCAGGAGGGGATGCTCTGCTGTGTGTATCATAGAGGCTAGCGGCCGGTACGCGACACGCTGCTGGATTCAGGCTAGGGTCAGACTAACGCATTTTTCGCATTGTCTGTGAAAAAGTGCGTTCGAACGAATGGACGCATTTTTTCACGGAATACGCGATAGCGGTCATACGATGCGTCTTTTCGTCCGTGATTTTGTACGGATCATCAATAAAACACTTTATGTGTCTGGACGTTATGTTGGCGGACATTAGCAGCGTCTGACGTCTCCCAATCACGCACACACGCCTCTAGCGGACGCAGCGCACTCTGTACGTCCGTACTAGCGGTTTGACGTTCTAGAAAAAATGCGTTCGTTTGCCACTTGCGTTGTGCGGACGACCTTTCGTGCGGCCGTACTTCGTGTGTTCCCCGGCATTGGACGTCATTTGCTGCTAGCACGGCCGTGATTTCGTGCGTCTAAACGCACGTTAAAACTGCTTTCGTCTGACCCTAGCCTCAGCTGCTGCCTCGTAATCTACTTGTAAAACGGGGACAATAAGGGGAGATTAGCGAACGCAAACTTTTCCCCTTGGTGTCCCCGTTTTAGCTTAGTGCCCATCATATTTAAACACAATTTGAAGTCAAGGTTTATTATAGGACCCAGACATATTATACGGTTTCACTGTGAAGCTTTTCCTGCAGCTCGCTGGATTGTTCTTTTGTTAAATGCAGGAGTTTGTTACTGTTGCAGGGATGGCAATTTCCTTCATGTTTGCAACTTTGTCAAAACCTGACACTTTTTGAGTAACCCCTTAAGTCCGTGAACATTGTATTTCCTACCTACACATCTCATATTAATTACTTTAGTGGCAAATAAAATCTCTCTGTGCAGTGTTAAGTGTTATATAGTTTATATATGTATTATTTACAGGGTTATTCAGAGAGAAGTGAAAATCAGGAGAATGACTGGAGAAGTGAAAATTCTAGGTCAAAATAGCCAAATCAGAAAAATTCTCCCATTTATCTCACTTTCCAAATTGACTATTTTGACCTAGAATTTTAACTTCTCCAGTCATTCTCCTGGTTTTCTCCACTCTCTGAATAATCCCTGATAGTAATGGCACAACCAAAATTTCTTAAACACAATCAGGGTTATTTAGAGAGCGGTGAAAAGCAGGTGACTGCAACCTTGCCCCTCCGGATGTTTTGAAGCGCCATCTCCCACGATGCTCGGGTACTCAACAGATTGGCTGAGGCTTCTGGGATTTGTAGTTTCAAAACACCTGGAGGGAGAAGGTTGCTGTCCCCATCTTTATTGTCTTCTGCTAGTCATAATTTTGCCAAAAATTCCAATAAGCTGCACCTTTCAGAGAGGTCGCTATATACTGACGGATTTTATCTAGCCGTCCTGCTGGACACGCTTTTAAGGTTTTGATGTTAAATGGTAGTAGTATAGCATTGTGTCTATGTTCACTTCATTGAGGTTGATCAGCCACAATGCTTCTAGCCCTGGTCTTCATGAACCCAACCAGTTGCCCGTCTACTCACAGCTTGTATTCGTCTGGTCTGGTCCTATTCATGCGTCTCCAGTCCTTGTGTCTCCGTCTCTCAGACACGGTGATGTGTCGATAAATAAATCTAAGTCATGAGACCGCATTGAAAGGCATAGTTGGTGATTGCAGTCTGTATTGGCGATGTCTGTACCACTCCGGGCACATTCCTGTGCTCTGCACCGCTATATAGAGCCAAGCGGAGAGGCAGGTCACCAACCAGCAAATCCACTGCCAGAAGATGCAAGCGGCTAACGTGTATCCACTCATTACAGTACTATGCGACCTGATTGTACGTGGACAGATTCCAGGGCAATTTAGGCTTTGCTTCCATAAATAGAAACCCTTTGAACAAATCTCTAAAGTTTTCTAATGAGTGACCCTTTGTACAGCTGAGTATGCGTTATTCATTTATTTAGAAAGCTCCATCATATTCTTCTACGCTGCCAAATGAGGGCTCTGCGTGTCTCGGCATTTTTTTCTATATGGATCGCATGTGAACATATATTGACTTCATTCACAGCTGAAAAGTGAACGTCCTGTCTTTATGCAAAAGTGACAACCTACCGGGTTATTCAAAGAGAATCGAAAAATCACCACACGTTCGGTGACTTTTCGTTCTCTTCAATTCGGTGCGATTTGGCGATCCCATTTCAGCGACCCTGCGGTGTATTCAGCAAGCACCACAGGGCCGTCGTAGTGCAGGGAAAAGCTGCCAAAAACCCGCCGAGCACTCACCGCAAAAGCCGGCGAATGCACACGAAACCCTCAAAAACATCTGGATTAACCCCGCCGAACACGCCAGAGAAACCCGAGCAGCCGCTGATCAGAGCGCAGAGCAGTCGCCGGAAAAACCCGACACCGCAGACAAATGGAGGGGGGAAAAAAACTGTGCGCTTGAATGTTTGAAAAATGAAACGCTGTTTGCAAAGAAACTACAGAATGAAAATGTCTGAAATTTACATATAAGATCCAATGAATGATAATAAAAAGGGCTGTTACAGAAAAAAGAAAAAATGATTAAAACAAATCCCGAAAAATACCTAAAAGATCCTAAAAAAAAATCTAAAAATAATGAAACGTTTTACTGCAGAATAAAATAATAAACAGTTTATTAGATATTGAATTAAAACAGGAATATTTTTAACATTGAAGCCTATGGGATTCGCCTGAATAAATCTGTCGAATGAAACCACCGAACAGCAGGTCAATTCGGCAACTTTTCACTGCTGTTTTGTGTTCTCTGAATAGACGAAGCATTGCTTCTCTATGGGGATTTCACTGCCCTCGAACAGGCACCGTATGTGCAGGCAATTCGCCAGGATTTGGCGAATTGCCTGCTCTCTGGATAGACGAATGGACAGGAAAGGTACCTTTCTCAAGCAATTCGGATCTCTTTGAATAACCCTGATAGTTTTAATCATAAGGGTCTATTCACAAAGCACCAAAATTGCGTGCAACTTCGGTGTTTTGGGTTCCGGCCCATTTCGCTGCATTTCAGCTACTCCGTTTCACTGAAAATACGGTGAATTCAATATTTCGCAAATGGTTGCTGTATTTTGTTGAAATTGGAGTCGCCGAAGTCTGCCTTTTTCTGCCGTTTTGGCTTTGGCAAATGCCGCCGAACTGCAAAGAAAAAAAGAAGACTCCTATTCTCCTAATAGAGTATAAATAAATAAACCGTGTCCAAATAATATATATTAAAAAAGTCCTGAAAAAAAAAGCATAAAAAAAGTCTGTTACGAAATAAAAAAGTTTCTAAAAAATAAGAAAAACTAAAACCTTGTTTGAAAAGTAAAAATTTTAAATAGGTGTTCTAAAAAATTAATATGAAAAGAACAAACGGTCTTTAAATTTTTTTTAAAAGATATTATGTTTTTATACTGAATCCTATGGGAGTCACCTGTTTTAACCTGTTGAGCTGAACCACCATATATCAAGGCATTTCGCCGGAATTCGGTGCAGTTCGGCATTCTGCAAATAGAAGACACGATAGTCCTCTATGAGGCAATTTCAGTGCTGCTGAGTTGCGGCGAATTGCACCGTATTTTGTTGTCAATTCGCCAGTATTTGGTGAATTGACAGTGTAGTGAATACACGAATGGCCCGAAATTGTACCGAACGGATAAATTCAGCATCCTGTGCAATTCGGGACCAATTCGTAGGTTAGTGAATAACCACTACAGTCTTATGACTAAAATGCCATTTAAGGGGTTATTCAAAGAGAGCCGGATTGGCTCAGAAATTGCATCGAACATTGAATTTCCCCATACTGTACAATTTCAGAGCCATTCGGCTATTCAAAAGCAGTCAGTTCGCCAAATATTGGCGAATTGCCAGCGAAATGCGTGCTGTTCGATGGCAGTGAAATCCCCCATAGAGAAGTAATGGTTAATCTATTCAGAGAATGCGGAACAGCAGAGTTTTCATTCGGCAGGTTTAATCAGGCAAATCCCATAGGTTTCAATGTAAAAAATATTCCTGTTTTTATTAAATATTTATTAAACCATTTATTCTTTTAATTTACAGCAAAAAGTCTCTTTATTTTTAAGGATTTTTTAGGCATTTTTCAGTATTTTTTGGCGAAATAGTTTTTCCGATTTTGTTTTTAAATAGTGTTTTGTTTCTGTTACAGACCTTTTTAATATTTTTCACAGGACCTTATATATTCCAGGCATTTTCGTGCAGCATTTTTTTTGCAAACAGCTTTTTAAAGCTGCTGTGTTTGGTTTTTTTTACCTTTCGGCTTTTCCGGCGGCTGGCCGGCACTCTGTTCGGCGGATTGTTGGATTCTTTTGGATGCGTTCAGGTGTTTTGCGGTGGATCATCAGGTGCATTCAGCGTTTTTCCGGCGGCTTATTGGATCGATCTGATTTTTTTTTGGTGGTTTTGCAGCGGTTTTTCCGTTTGATGCGGCAGTTTTTCGGATGCGTTCAGCGGATTTTCTTGCACTTCAGGGACCCTGCAGTGAATGCTGAATCGGGTCGGGGAATTAGATTCCCTGAAGTGTGGGGAACTAAAGAGCACCGAAATGTCACCTGTTAGTTTTAGTCATATTTTAGTCCCTGAATTGTTTTAGTCTTAGTCTAATCTTATTTGGCTAAATCTATAGTATATTTATTTAACTAATATCTAGTGGGTTTAAAGTGTATTATGCATTATTTAAGCATTTCTCTAGACCGGCTAGGTGGAGTAGAGGTAACATCTCTGCTCTGCATGGAGAGAGCCTGTGGAGACGTGAGTTTGATTCCAGCAAGAGCACCTCTCCAGTAAGTGTCCTTGGGCAAGACACCTAATAGGCTTGTGCACCGATTTTTTTTTTTTTATCGGTTTGGTTCGTTCGGATTTTGTAAATTTTCGTTTTGACTCGTTTCGGGCGATTTTCGTTTCGGTTCGTTTCGTTTTTCGTATCGACTTTTTTTCGTGATTTCGGAAATTTTCGTGTTTTTCGGGAACGTCCGTTCTCCTCGTTTCAAAGTGTCTATTCGTTTTGACATAAACTAATGGTTTTTCAGATACGATAATTATACGATACGATAATTCTGCCGATACGATAATTCTGCCATTGAGATTTCTCATGTTTTACAAGAAGGATACATTGAGATTTCTCATGTTTTACAAGAAGGATACATTGAGATTCCTCTGGTTTCCCGGGAAGGATACATTGAGATTTCTCATGTTTTACAAGAAGGATACATTGAGATTTCTCTGGATTTCCAGGAAGGATACTGTGACACAGTCCAGTTTTAACCACGTCTTCTAGGGCAACATAAATATGCAGAGCCACAGTCTTTTTTGTTCTTAAGCAAGACTTTTATTTACCTCCACCTTTCACAGGCAATCAGTGGAAGAATCAGTGGATCACAGCAAACATTTCTTTCAGCAACAGAGGAATAACTTGGTTCTTTTTCCCTGTCTCTCCAGCTCTCTCTCCTGGAAGGACAGACACCCACACTCCTCCGCTACAAAGGAAAACCTTCCCTTAATAAAGCCCAACTAAATGGGACCACACCTGTATGCCATCGTTGGCTTTATTCTCCAAAACCTGGCCTGGCTAGTGAGCCGGGCTGCTGGGATAGTGGCCCGCCCTTCTCTCCACTATCCCGACCCCAGGGACCCATAACACATTTTACTGGACGCTCTCCATTGCACCAGCGAAACACAAAATATATTTTAACCATCTCCCTGGGGTTATTTTTAAACACAGTGCACAAGGTCTGGTCTCACATATCGCCCATTCAGGACCATACCCTGCTTCCTGTCACAGATACATTGAGATTTCTCATGTTTTACAAGAAGGATACATTGAGATTTCTCATTTTTTACAAAAAGGATACATTGAGATTTCTCATTTTTTACAAGAAGGATACATTGAGATTTCTCTGGTTTCCCGGGAAAGATACATTGAGATTTCTCATTTTTTACAAAAAGGATACATTGAGATTTCTCATTTTTTACAAGAAGGATACATTGAGATTTCTCTGGTTTCCCGGGAAAGATACATTGAGATTTCTCATTTTTTACAAAAAGGATACATTGAGATTTCTCATTTTTTACAAGAAGGATACATTGAGATTTCTCTGGTTTCCCGGGAAAGATACATTGAGATTTCTCATTTTTTACAAAAAGGATACATTGAGATTTCTCATGTTTTACAAGAAGGATACATTGAGATTCCTCTGGTTTTCCGGGAAGGATACATTGAGATTTCTCATGTTTTACAAGAAGGATACATTGAGATTTCTCTGGTTTTCCAGGAAGGATACATTGAGATGGGAATGATACAAAATTTAATTACAGAATCAGCGATATGAATACGATGTCCAAAATTACTGAAATGGAACCGAAATCAGGAATGGAGCCGAAATCACGAATGGAACGAAAATGAATTTCGACTTTACACATTTCTAGTCCATTCGAAAATTCTGAAAAGTTTTCGTTTTGGCACGAAAATTTGTTCGGATCTGCCGTTTTCGGATCTGAAAATTTTCGAAAATCGTCTGAATCCAAATGCACGAATCGGGAAATGTCGTGAAAATTCTGAAATTCCGAAACCCGAAACGCACATCCCTAACACCTAACTGTACATACTCGCCACCCAGGACATACTTGAAAACGAGAGAAATCTCAATGTATCCTTCCTGGTAAAATACTTTCTCAAAAAATAATTTCCAAACTCATTACATTCACCTGGACTAAAAATCTTATCTGAATATAGAATATTAATCTTTTCTCTCTTACTCGATTAGTTCTGATTGGCTCCCTTCACAAATAGTCCTTCCCTAGCAGTTTAGTCTAGTTTTCATTAATCAACTACAATGTCAATGGATTTTCGTCATAGTTTTAGCCATCATTACTTAATTTTTATTTAGTTTTAGTCTAGGTTTAGTCACCAAAAAAATGTAGTCGACCAAATCTTTGACGAAAATTATTAGTCTACGAAATTAACAATGCAGACAGAGCGGCTCAGTCAGAAATATGGGTGTTAAAAGTGAGACGCCAATGGAAAGTGGCTGTTGCTGAAGTTTTCCATTAGTGTCTGACTCTTGACTGCAACCATGGAATAGGGACCAAGATTCCAATAGGGCCCGTGGTCGGATAGTGCGTGAGCTGGAGATGTTGGTTGTTCTCTGTAAATGTCAGCACTGTAGTCGCTTCTTGTAGTTATGTGGCAGGAGGACGGAAAGCTCACCTGTGAAACACAAGAGATTCAATCACTAGATTGTTTAGCTCAAAACGTGAAAATGCTTTTATTTGGCACGTCTGTTCAGAGATGAAGACACTCACGATGCAGGTGTAGTCAATATAACTTATGTACGGTATACTTGGACACAAAAGGGATATCACTTTAATACCAAATTTGGAAATGTACCTTCATCTACAGCAGTGCTTCCCAAACCTGTCCTTGGGACCCTCAACCAGGACAGGTTTTAAGGATTCCCTTGGGGAAATTCAGCCTGAATCCTGCAATCATTGAGCAGCAAATCATATCACCTGTGCTGTGCTTCAGAAATCTGGAAAACCTGGTGTGTCAGCGAGTCCTGAGGACAGGTTTGGGAAAAACTGATCTACAGGGTAGTCCAGGCATGGAGCCCTTGCTCAATGTGCCTAGAGGGCATCAGCTACAAGGCCAAAACGATACCCTCTCCTTCAGAAGAGGCAGCCTTGGCATTTCAGTACTGGTCATCCTTTTTGGGTGATAGCCTTCTGATTTTGCATATGGTATAGTCATCTCTGTAATGGCACCATCGAACTAAAATCTTATGAGCCCTGAACGGGCAAACACCATAGGGCAGCCCACTAGTGCTGATGCCCACTCTCAGTGCTCCGACAGACTTATTTTTGCTCATCTAACTTCATCTAGTCCAGCTAACATAATGGTATAATAATGCAGATTTTGGGTCAGACCAGAAGTCTAGATATTGACATTCAAAGTCGTGATCGTAAATACTAGAACAACTATTTCAAATATCTTAATTTCCAATTGATTTAAAGGGACACCCTACACATCCTGACCATTTTATTGTTCTCAAGTGGTCAGGATGTGAAGCGTGGCCCCCCCCAGCTCCCCCGATCTGGTGAAATCGTGTGGTGAAGTGGAGGAGTTTCGTCCATCCCACCCAGCATTACCAGCAGCTGGGATTTTTTTAATTTCCCGGTTGCCGGCCACCAGATCGGTCAATACTGACTCCAGCACACAGAGAGCATACCGATGTCACTCTCCCTGTAGTGAGCGGTTTCAGGGAGGCAGCGATGGATTGGATCCGTGCATGCGTGCAGCTCCAATCCATCATTCTTTGCAGGTGCCATGGAACTTGCATACGTAAAGTGCGCCCATCCTATAGCTGTGAGCAATTTGAAGTTCCTACGGCACACAAGTTGTGTAGGAGTACAAATTGTGCAGAAAGGTTTCAGGGACCTCTGGGTTTGGGACTAACAAAAAGGAGGAGCTGTGCGCGGCGAGAGACAATAGGTGAATAAATCCCCAAAAACAGGATAAGAAAATGGGCAGAAGCTTTGTTTATTTAAGGGCAAAAAAGAGAACTCTATTTTCAGTAGAGTATCCCTTTAAATAATAAAGCACTAAAAAACCGAGCCTACAAACCGAGCCATGGATAAAATACATTAAAAAAATCCCTACTAATTGGACCCCTTTTTTTAACTATACAGAATGTGGATGGCACATTCCTTTTAATTATTTGTCTTTTATGTTGACAAAAGCATCTTCTTGCTCAAGATGTATCGATGTGAAACATAGGTTATTGTTGTTGCTCATTTTGCTGTAAATCAGTTTATGGTGTTTGCTGGTTTTCACATTCCAGGGAGCATCATCTGACAATGAAGTATGTGATACAGTATTCACTTCTCTTATTTAATTAGTAGCAATTAATATATTTGTGGAATTTATCGAAATATCTTTGTCTCTGCCAAAAGCTGCATGGGAAACTGTTCTGCATTTTTCTGAGCTAGCGGAGTCATATACAAATAACTAAGATGTACATTCTACACACACCCCCTCTCTCCCACCACCAAATATAAACTAGCAATTGATCAGACGAGTGAATTTTTATACTTTCCGTATAGAGGTTATTCAGAGAGCACCGAAATTTCACGACAATCAACCTGCCGAACCCCGCTGAAGACAGCCGACGGTCCGCCGAATGCTGGAGAACTGACCAGCCGGAGGCCACTGAAAAAACTGGGGGTAAAAAAAAAAAACACGATTTTTTAAAAGGTGTTTAAAACAATAGAATTGCATGAAAATAATAAAAGAGGTCCTATAAAAAATAATAAAAAGGTCTATTACAGAATTTTAAAAAACAACATTTTAAAATATCGCTGAAAAAATCCAGAAAAATATCTATAAATTTTTAAATAAATAAACGAATATAAAGACTTTTTGCTGAAACTGAAAAGCATAAAAAATGGATAAAAACGTCAATATTATTTTTCATTGAAACCTATTGGATTCGCCTGTTTAAATACGTCGAACAGAACCACTGAAAATCAGGGGATTTCATCTACATTTCGGTGCGGTTCGGCGTTCTCTGAATAGATTAAACATTCCTTCTCTAAGGGACAATTTCACTGTCGCCGAAGGTTGCCAAATTGCAGCGATCTGATGCGAACTGCACTGTATTTCACTGTCAATTTGACAATATTTGGTGAATTGACTGCTCTCGGAATAGTTGAACTGCCATGAAATTGCACCGTATGGTGATATTCATTGTTCGGCGCAATTTGGTGCCAAGTTCAGCTCTTGTTGAATAAGCCTTTATATGTGAACAAGTGGAGGACTGACCATCCTTCTTGGTTTTGCTCCACCGTCTGGTCACAGGTGCCTCATTGCAGGACCAAATTGAACCTTACACTGCAGAGAGCTCTAGGAGGATGTTTGTCTCTAGTAAGTGGGTTACACGCATAAGAGCTGTCATTGGATTAGGAAGGATAGGGCCTGTCTCGATGGGGTACAAAGTATAATCCTAACATAATGTCAATTTATGACCATAATTTGTAACCAAATCCCCATAATTTATACCTATAGCAGATGTTTTTAAATAATTAAATTATATTATCCCCTTCACTGCGTAGCCATTTCACCCCCGTGTGCTGAGCTCATGATGACCAATTTGTGCTCATCATCTTTTTTTTTTTTCAAACATTAATCGTTAATTTTTTTGGTCTATTAAAAATATTTTAATCGACCGGCGGTGCAAAACACACCGCGGGGGCAATATATCCAGGTTTGAGCTGGGGGCAATATATCAATGTGTGAGCTGGGGGCAAATATATCCATGTGTGAGCTGGTGGCAAATATATCCATGTGTGAGCTGGGGCAAATATATCCATGAGTGAGCCTGGGACAATATATCCATGTGTGAGCTGGGGGCAAATATATCCATGTGTGAGCTGGGGCAATATAATAACTTACGTCAGTGCTACAGTTTGAATTTAAGACGTATTTGTGTGAAGTGTGAAGTAAAGTCATGGATTATTGAAACTAACCAGTGTCGGGTGATTGTATATAGTGTATATAGTGTATACCACATTTACCACTCACTAATGCAGAGTTGCAATGCATGCAGATCAGCTAAAAGTAGTTGGATCTGTATGTGCGTTATAATTAATCGATTAAAAAAAAAATTGCTTAATCGAACACAAAAATTTTAATTGTAACCAGCCCTAATATTTTTATTTATTTTGGATCAGTACAAAGATACAGGTGGAAGAACAACGTACAATAGACAAATCGCAATCAGTGGTGCAAAGCGAAACCGTAATATCCGATGTTGAAAGACGGAGCAGTAAATTAAAGAGAACAAAATATAACAGTCAAAGTGTGGCTATAAAATCCAGAAATGTGAACCTCTACCCAAGTCAGCGAGGCAGAGTAACCACTGGAGCTAGTGGGGAGAAGTTGTGTGGACGGTCGGAACGTCCGGGGGGGAGGAGGCAAGAAAATGAGCCAATGAGTGGTCGTAGGGCCCTTGGGGGATCGGTGGGGAACCTTTGCAGCATCTGTAGGCAGTACCAGGGAGCACGGATAAAGGTGTTTCACAAGGAAGCCTTGATGTCAAGAGGAAGGATTTGAATAAAGGGGGAGCAGTTAAGAAAGAATGACTGAGTCTTCTCTTTCTGGTACATGGAAGCTTCAGTCCAATCGGGCAGAAATATGGCATAAATTCTTTTGTATACCATACGAAATGAGGGATGGGAAGTGGAGATCCACTGTGCTCATCATCCTTAAATGCAATTTGAAGTCATATTTTAGTGTAGGACCCAGACAAATTATATATACTGTATGTAGTCTTATTTACACACTGCGGAATTAACCTGATCCTAATTAAGAGACTCGCTCATATTTGGAGGTTGTGTATTAAAGAGCTGCCAGGTACGCGGAGGTAACCGGATCTGGATTACCTGCCAATATAAATTTGTCTAAATCGAGACATGACCTACCACAAACAATGAAATGTCCTTGTGTTTATTTTATCTTTTTGTTAGATAGTATTTTACCAGGAAGGATACATTGACATTTCTCTCGTTTTCAAGTATTTCCTGGGTGGCGAGTATGTACCGTTAGGTGTCTTGACCAAGGACACTTACTGGAGAGGTGCTCTTGCCGGGATCGAACCTGTGTCTCCACAGTATCCACGGTTGTAGAGCAGTGATGTTCCCTCTACTCTTATTTTATGTTGCCGATATCTTACATGTGCCGTGTTTTATTCTTGTATTTTTAGTTAAGAAAATAATTTACTCTATGTGTCACTGGGCGCATCCATTGTGTGATATATTTACATCACTTGCTCCTCACTGGGCTCTATGGGTCTGACACACAGGCAGCCGACTCACATCATTGTATTGAGTGGGATGTATTCAAAGGACATCACCAGGTGGTAGAATAAAAGTCTTTTAAGCTCCCTGTTAGAACTCATTCAGCTGCCATCTTTTATCTCAGGCAGCCTGGACATCACAATAGACTTTCTGCAGCCTTTTTAAGCATTCACTCCTCCATCCCATACTGTAGAAGATATAACCACAGGTGTAAAGTAAAACCTTTGCACAGATTTTAGTAAATGTTGCAACATGGGAAAAACCAACAAAATGGAAACCGGTGATAAAAACCTAAATATATTTGTCCTTTCTACATGCAATTAATTCAGACAAAGTTATTCTGAGCAAGCCGATCTGGCGCAGAAATTTCACCATTTCACCTCTGTGTGCTGAGCTCATATTTACTGGGTTTGCTCATCATGTTTAAACCCAATTTGAAGTCACGTTTTATTATATGACCCAGACAAATTATATATCCTTTTTTTCGGCAGACTCGGCAGATTCATAATATATCATTATTATATGTATACGTCATGCCCTGCCAGAATGCTATAACAAAAAATGTGAATTTCCATTAAACATTAAATCATTTGCAGCGTGTAAAATTATTTTTTCGCATTTAATTATCCAAGCCTTTGCGGTTATATATTCTATGGGGTACACTTGTTAAAAAAATTTGAAATGGAAAACCGTTACTGTATTTTTCATAAAAAATACACAATTTTAGCTAAAAGTGAAAAAAATATATTTCTCATTAGTGCAGCACAATTGTTCACATTATAATTTAAAAGTGAACATTAGTGCAGCATTAATAAACAAAAAAAAAAGAAAAGAAATTTTTAATATTATTTATTATTTTTAAAATGTTTAATTTTACACTGAACCTGGTCATGTTTGGTATAATTGGAAAGGAAAAAAGAGCAGGCCCCATCGTGGAGCAGGCCACTATTGCAGCTGCTCGTCCTCAGGACCGTCACAAACCTCTTTTTTTCTCACTATAAGTATACAGGGTCATCCAGACGTGGACCCCTTGCTTGAGGTGCCTAGAGGGGTGTCAGCTATACCCTCCAGACGAGGCCTAACAAGGCCGAAACGATTGTCAGGGGTTGCTGCATCTCTCATGTAGGTATAACATCCTTGGTAATCAGTACTGGGCACACTTTATTATTATTATTCTTTATTTATAAAGCGCCAGCATATTCCGCAGCGCTGTACAATAAGCACAGTATAGACAGGGTTACAATACATTGAACAACATTTGACAAACAGTACAGGAGGAGATGAGGGCCCTATTCCCGTAGGAACTCACAATGTGGGAGGGTTGGGGTTGGAAACAGGAGGAGAGGACTGTAAGGTGAGAGTGATTGATGGTTGTGTCAGTGAGTTGGGTGGTAGGCTTACTTTATGGGTGAGAGCAGACTGATTTGCATATGGAGCATTCGTCCCTGTAATGGCACAATTGAGCAAAAACCCTGTGAGACCTGAGTGGGCCCCACCGTAGAGCAGGCCACTAGTGCAGCTGCTCGTCCACAGGACCCTCGCAAACCTCTTTGTTTCTCACTATAATTGAAAAGGCCATGCTCTGACCTTTCCATTGATACCAAACACTCTAGTTGCCACCGATCGGGAGATACAGGGGTCCATCGCACCCCCTATCTGCAACATAAGTGGCAGCTAAGGGTTAACTCCCGAACTGACATCCATGCACAATGGAGGCCCTGGAGGCTTGGCTTACATCCAAGATGTCAGCCACCTCCGGGAGAGGACCGCGATCTGGTGCCGGTTGTTGCTGAATTGCTATCCAACCCCTAAGGGGTTAAAGAGAGGCTGTGCAGACTGTGCCCTCTCCAGTGGTACCTCTTTCTGTGGCCATCAGCGATGAGGAGAGAGAGGAGTCCCCTTCAGGCACTCTCCCTGCTCTGGTGGGAGGGGGAAACAGTACACTGACCATGGTCCCGGAGGCGGGGCTGACATCTAAGATGTCAGCCCGCACCGGGAGACCACAGCGATCAGCCAAAATAATGGCTGTCGTCCACACGCTGAGCGTGATTGAGATGAGCGCGTCCTACGCAGCCAAGTGGTTAAATAGCATTTTTTTTTCTGTAACAGACCTTTTCATTATTATTCATAGGAACTTATATGAAAATTCCAGATATTTTCGTCCAGAAGTTTTTTTGCAAACAGCCTTTGAAATTTTAAAAGTTGCAGTCATTTTTTCTTTTTACCCAGTTCGTAGGCTTTTTCAAAAAAAAATTCGGTCTTTTGTTAGATGCGTTCGGCGGGTTTTTGGCAGCTTATCAGATCGGATTCGACGGTTTTGCGGCAGTTTTTTATTTTCGATTCGGCGGGAATTTCATTCCTCAAAGTGCGGGGAACAACCCTGTAAGAAAGTGATGGTTTAAGCGGGAAGAAAACCGCAGCAAAAAAGACGAGACAGCAGATGCTATCAATCAATTTGGATTGTACTGTATTTAGCTCTACTTATAGCAATAGGAATAGTATTTTTTTTAAATATGAAGTTTATTGTTGAAGAATTGGAACCATAAGAAAAACGAGAAAAGGGAAGGTGTTACAGAAGAAGAAAACAGAAAAATATAAAGGGGATCATGGAAAGGGAATGCATCCATATAAATAGGATTAGTATTTTAATTTATTTCTGGCTAATATTGGCTTTTGGCGACTTTGGATAAAACAAAATTTTTCACAAAAAAATGTATACTTTTTCTAGGACTGCGGAAATTAACGATTAATCGTTAATTTTTTTTTGGTCGATTAAAATATTTTTAATCGACCAGCGGCGCAAAGCACGCGGCGGCGGCGCCGTGTGCTTTGCGCTGCATGTTAGTCTCCGTCTGAGCGTCCGGCGACATGGAAGCTTGGGCGCTCGCCTGGGGGAACCACGTGAGCAGATCGCGGCTGGTCACGTGGTTCCCCCAGGCGAGCGACCAAGCTTCCATGCCGCCGGACGCTCAGAGGGAGACTAACACGCGGCGGCAGGAGGTGAGAGCTGGGGGGCACTCTATCCATGCGTGAGCTGGGGGGCACTCTATCCATGTGTGAGCGGGGGGGCACTCTATCCATGCGTGAGCTGGGGGGCAAACATATCCATGCGTGAGCTGGGGGGCAAACATATCCATGCGTGAGCTGGGGGCAAACCTATATCCATGCGTGAGCTGGGGGCAAACATATATCCATGTGTGAGCTGGGGGCAAATATATGTAGCGCTCACCCCCGGAGGAGCCGCTGAATAAACCTCGGGATAGTCTCACCGCACTAGGAAATAACTATACACCAGCACAGTTGTGGATTTTTATATATTATATTCTTTACTGATCCCTATAAAGCAGTATATAATACGCATATACGGTATTTGAGTAACAAGAATTCGTAACGCGGGAAAAAACACGCGGCGGTAAAAGAAACCGGTTAACCCCCTCAGTTCTGGAGTGTAAGTCCCGTGAATAATAGCTCAAAAATATGTATGTGTTGTCTAGGGTACCCGGGTACTGTGTTCAACTGGCCAGTGAATGAAACAAAAACAGTCTTCGACTAGTCACCGTTGGGGCCCTGTGAATTTAAACAATATTGCAGCGTGCGTTTCTGTTTTGGAACTGTGGCCTGGGAGGCCTCTCACCCATCCGATGAACAAAACTGTCCAGCACTCGATGCCTCGATCAAAAGATCTTCTCCGCTGTGCACTGGGACTCCGTGCCACTGAATCTGCTCCCTGCTTGCCAAATCTCCGCAACTGGAACAACGATCCACCGCCTGCACTCCCAATCGATCAGCGTGGTCTTCTAACTCGGGGTCCTGCCGGAACTAGCTTTTCCTCCAGACCTCTCAGCGCTGCGCAGGTAGGTCTCAACACGATTACTGTCCAGATCTCCAGCACCAGTAAGACAGCATCTGTACTCCGGCCTGGTTGCGATCCCTAACAGCTCCAACGTGCGTCCTCCACCTTTCACTGCTCCGCTCACTCTGCCCATGCCTTGCATGAGGCTGCTGATCTCTTTCCGCTTCCTGTACCACCTCCTTCCTGTCCTCACGCAAAGGATGATGGTAGGTGTAGTTCGGTTTTGTCCAGCATAGTCCACAATGTCTCTGTCTCCCTCTGGTGGCAGCAATAGTTCATTGCACCAGAATACAGTGTTTTTAAAGCAGCGCTACATATATATATCCATGCGTGAGCTGGGGCAAACATATATCCATGCGTGAGCTGGGGGCACTCTATCCATGCGTGAGCTGGGGGCACTCTGTCATGTCCTCAGCCCCTGCTGCGCTGCCTGGGGGGTCTGGGCAAGGTCCTGTGCCAGGAGCTGGCCGGCTGCCAGCACTGGGGAATGGCTGAGCGGCGTCCAAGGGGATGAGGCCTGGCAAGATCATGAGGAGCCACCGGGTTTAAAACAGGGCACGAGGAGTTGCCTCGTCGCCCTGTCGTGGAGTCTGATTCCCACATTGCTGCCTATTGATTTATATTGCCTCTCTGTTGCCAACCCGTTTTCTGTCTACAATCCCTGCTCCTGTTATTTGACCCGGCCAGATTTCTGACTATTCTCTGCTGATTGATTACGATCGCCTGTGTGGTGTTTTGGTGGTTTAACCCCATGCTTGCCGCTGGGGTGTTTACACGCTACTGGGGAAGTGTTCTTTCTCATCAGTGGGTCTTGTCCGTGGCCTCTCTAAGTGCCTATACCCAACCAAGAATTCATGTTCGCCAGCCACATATATTGTTTCAATCCGCGATTGCAAAGTCCTACTTATTTAAGGCTGATGGTCAGTGTGCGCTTACCAGCAACAATACTCGTTCTTGTTTGTACGACAGACCCCGAAGTGTATGTGTTGGTTCCTACCATCTTAAGGTACCGCTGACCTGCTCCCGATTATCAGCAAACGTTAAAGCAACTTATTTCCTGACTGCCCTGCAGTCCGCGCAATTCACCAACTGTCTGATTTATCTGTGACATCTCTGTATGTGCTCTAAGTAGTCTATCGATCTCAAAACCTTTAATGCGTAGTAGCGACTCAGTCTATGGTTCTACCTTGTTGCCACAAGTGTCTGATTCTGTGAGATTTAATCGGTGTTTAAACGTCAAAAAGATTTCTCAGCCCCTAACCTCCCTGGAGGTCTAATTTTTTTCAAAATTTTGTGTCTAAAAGCGTCTCAATTTTTTTTTAAAGGAAACGTGTTTTTGTACATAGTTAGCCTGTAATAATTAGGAATCACGCACTGAAATCCGTGAAATCAAGAGTCCTTACTGGTAAAATCCTTTATAAATAAATTAATTAATTATTTTAAAAAAAAATAGTAAATACACTGATTCACAAAAAAATGGACAGGCGCCAACAACTATTACTGCCACCAACAAACCAACGCCAACCAGAGTTTTAGTGGTTTCCCCCAAACCAGTGAAGATACAGAAAACAATGGTACGTATCTGGTGGCGCGATGATGGTCGCTGAATGGTAGGTGGTGGTTCCCTTAGTTCGTATGAAGCATATGAAAAAGAATAATACAATATATAGTGCAGATGGTATTAACACAAAAATTATATGTGCCAATGTGGGATATTCCACTCACAAATTAAAGAGCCCGAACACTGGCTCTAAGTGGGTCGAGGCTTCTGGGTGTTTTTTGCTTCTCCGTTCCTTAAGGTGACCCACGCCTTATACTGGATGGAGTATGGCTCATACAAATGGACATGGAAAGAAAGCAGAAACAACTTCCTTGTGCAGATCTTCTAAAACTCAGATGGCATAGATATACGTAGCTGTTAAACTCACATTTGTAGGAGCTTATAGACCAAGCTCGTGGTTTGTGCGCTTCAGGGCTCGCAAAGGGTCCATCCTTCTCCGCTCACGGCTCAGGGGAACTGCTGCTGGACAAAGACGGGTTTGGGCTCCACCCTTTGCGAGCCCTGAAGCGCACAAACCACGAGCTTGGTCTATAAACTCCTACAAATGTGAGTTTAACAGCTACGTATATCTATGCCATCTGAATTTTAGAAGATCTGCACAAGGAAGTTGTTTCTGCTTTCTTTCCATGTCAATTTGTATGAGCCATACTCCATCCAGTATAAGGCGTGGGTCACCTTAAGGAACGGAGAAGCAAAAAACACCCAGAAGCCTTGACCCACTTAGAGCCAGTGTTCGGGCTCTTTAATTTGTGAGTGGAATATCCCACATTGGCACATATAATTTTTGTGTTAATACCATCTGCACTATATATTGTATTATTCTTTTTCATATGCTTCATACGAACTAAGGGAACCACCACCTACCATTCAGCGACCATCATCGCACCACCAGATACGTATCATTGTTTTCAGTAAATACACTGAGTCCGATAAAATTTGAAACACGACATAATAATTTATTATCCCAAAAATAATTATCCAAAATAATGCAAATAAATGATATTCAATAAAATACAACAAAAAACACTGAAATATGTCTGAGAACAAGGGTGAGACGAGGTATGGTCTATTTCTTATCCTGTACTGCCACCTAGTGGCCGTTCATAAACTTTGCCATTTGTATTCAGTGAGTATTATGAATGAAGTTTGCTGCGTCCAGCCCCCCTGCATCATGTGACTCGCAGGGAGCCATCCAGGAAGCAGCTCGCCGCGATCACACTGCAGGGACAGCGAGGGAGCCAGGAGGAGGTGAGTATGCATCCAGCCCGAGTGTGGCTCGAGGTAACCGTTCGTGGTAGTGAAATTTAACCCCAAGTCACACTCGGGAATACCGGCAGGGAGGTTAAGGATCTCAACTCCAAAACTCCTTGGTGGGCGCTACTCCACCCGTTACACTATCCATGTGTGAGCTGGGGGGCACTCTATCCATATGTGAGCTGGGGGGCACTCTATCCATGCGTGAGCTGGGGGGCAAACATATCCATGCGTGAGCTGGGGGCAAACATATCCATGCGTGAGCTGGGGGGCACTCTATCCATGCATGAGTTGGGGGGCACTCTATCCATGCGTGAGTTGGTGGGCAAACATATCCATGCGTGAGCTGGGGGGAAAACATATCCATGCGTGAGCTGGGGGGAAAACATATCCACGTGAGCTGGGGCAAATGTATATATCCATGCCTGAGCTGAGGCAATATAATAACTTACATCAGTGCTACAGTTTGAATTTAAGACGTATTTGTGTGAAGTGTGAAGTAAAGTCATGGATTGTTGACACTAACCAGTGTCGGGTGATTGTATATAGTATTTAACACATTTACCACTGACTAATGCAGAGTTGCAATGCATGCAGATCAGCTAAAAGTAGTTGGATCTGTATGTGCATTATAATTAATCGATATAAAAAAAAAAGATTAATCGAACACAAAAATTTTAATCGTTACCAGCCTAGCTATTTACATTCTTATTTTTTATAACATATACAGCCTTAATTAAAAAATCTCGCTTTAAAGAATAGGTGATGCAGTAGCATTTAAAATTAGATTATCGTGCACACGCAGCTACTGAATAAACCTAAAAGTAATTTTAGTTTGCTCTGCTTTCAAGAACAATTATTTTCTTGTGCCCAGGAACTGCTTGGTGCAATATCACCCCCAGCTTAGATGCATATTCCGTTTCAAGCTTTTAATCTCGTGTTTGGTGGCTGGCACCGATGTGTTAAGATGTTCCAATTTTTCCCTTTCATGTTTTTTTCCCCTTCCTTGCTCCAAAGGGAGATCTTTTCCTAATAAGTTAAGATCTCGCAGCATGTTTCCATTCGTTGTGAATGATGATGCCGCAGCTTTAGACATGGTGCCTGGAAATGCTGAGGGATTGCAGCATGGGAAGTGACAGTTCATGTTTCTCACTTCTATTAATCCTGCCAGAAGGAATTATTAAATTATTCTTATTATCAGTGTATCATATCTTAGTATGTATGCAGATTTGGAGTAATTAAAACAAGTAAAAAATCACTAGACATTTTTGCAGATCTCATTAGCGGCACTAGATTGTAAGCTCCTCGGAACATGGCCCTCTGCACCTCATGTCTTGCTTTCCTAAGCATGTTTCTTATTTTCTTTAATTCTCCTATCCTTATTGTAACACGATGCGGAAACTGGAGTATTGTGTTTTTTATTTAAGATATGGACTTTAAGAGTGGATCCTTTCCAGCCTACTGGTGAGCAGAATTATTACAGCTACCTTTATTTATTTTGGCGATGTGGAAACTGGCGCTATATAAATGATGATGATAATAATAATTAAGGGGATGTTTGTCACCTCCATTCAAATACAGCCAAATGTCTCCATGTTATTTATTTATTTATAAAGTATTTTACCAGAAAGGATACATCGAGATTTCTCTCATTTTCAAGTATGTCCTGGGTTCAAGAACATTGAAATGTTACAGTTGTTACAGAAATACAAAGTAATAAAATGCAAGATATTAAAAAAACAAAACACAAATATACAGATTAACACAGAAAATAAATATGTAGGAAATATACAGGGTTATTCAAAGAGCGGTGAAAAGCAGGAGAATGACTGAAGAATGTAAAATTCTAGGTCAAAATAGCCAAACCAGAAAGATTCTCCCTTTTCATCTCACTTTCCAAATCGGCTATTTTGTCCTAGAATTTTCCATTCTCCAGTCATTTTCCTGTTTTTCACCTCTCTCTGAATAACCTTGATATTCACTATCAGGGTTATTCAAAGAGATCCGAATGGCTGGAGAAAGGTAACCGAACGCTGAAAATCAGCGTTCGGTTAGCTTTCTTGGCCATTCGGCTATCCAGAGAGCAGGCAATACGCCAAATTGTGGCGAATTGCCTGCACATTTGGTGCCTGTTCGGTGCCTGTTCGAGGGCAGTGAAATCCCCATAAAAAAGCACGGCTTCAGCTATTCAGAGAACACAAACCAGCAGTGAAAGGTTCCCGAATTGCCCTGCCATTCGGTGGTTTCATTCGACAGGTTTATTCAGGAGAATCCCATAGGCTTCAATGTTAAAAATATTCCCGTTTTAATTCAATATCTAATAAACTGTTCATTATAAAATTCTGCAGTAAAGAGTCTCTTTATTTATAGATTTTTTAGGACATTTTAAGCATTTTTTTTTTTAAAGTCAGATTTTTTTAAAAAAAAATTTTTAAGTTTACTTATTTTTTCTGTAACAGCCCTTTTTATTATCATTCCCTGGACCTCATATGTAAATTTCAGACATTTTCACTCAGTAGTTTCTTTGCAAACAGCGTTTCACTTTTCAAACATTCAAGCAAACTGTTTTCGTAATTTATTCACTGCCTTCTTCTGCGGTGTCAGCTTTTTCCGGCGGCTTCGCTGCGTGTGATCGGCTCCTGCTCGGGTTTTTCCGGCGTCTTCAACGGGTTAATCCAGATGTTTTTACGGGTTTTCGGCGTGCATTCGCTGGGTTTTCGCCAGGTGTTCGGCGGATTTTCGGCAGCTTTTCCCTGCACTTTGACAGCCCTGTGGTGCTTGCTGAATACACCGCAGGGTGGCCGAAATGGGAAAGCCGATTTGCACCGAATTGAAGAGAACGAAAAGTCACTGAACGTGCGGTGACTTTTCAAATCTCTTTGATCTGTATGTTACATGTTTACAGCTCTTAAAGGGCCACTCTACTCAAAAAATCACCCCCCGTTTTTTTATCCTAACCTATCCCTATTCCCTTAATAAATCTTTAGTTTTTTTTTTTTTTGTAACTGTAGTACTTACCTTAAAATCCTCTTCTTTCCAGCGACGTCTTTTTTTTTTTTATACTCACCTCCCTCCTCTTCCGCTCCCGTCCTTCTTTTTGCTTCCTCCCGGCTCCCTCTGAGGATTAGTGTTGCGCGCAAGAGTATGCGCGCAACACTAACCCTCAGAGGGAGCCGCCAGCTTCTGCGGTGAGTTGAAGACGTCATCGCGCTGAAAGCGCGATGACGTCTCCTACTCGGCAAAAGTCGGCAGATGCGGGAAATATGATTCCCGCTCTGCTGACTGACAGCTGGGAGGGCGGAGTAAACTTCTCCGCCTCTCTCAGCTGTTTTCAGCCTTTCCTGAAGATCGGCTGAGCGGAGGCAGGAGGGACAGGCAAGGGAATACTCCGGGCATCATGACCACCTAAAATAGCTTAGGTGGTCATGTTGCCTAGAGTGTCCCTTTAAGTGACTTAAGACTGGTGGAAGATTTGATGGCGTCTGGGAGGTTATTCCATAATTGCGGTGCTCGGTAGGAAAATGAGGATCGAGCCACTTTCTTTCTGTATTGTGGTATTGCAATTAAGGTGCCGGTCCTGGATCTGAGGTTATAGGATTAGGGAACTGCTCGGGGAAGCAGCCTATTCGGGTAGGGTGGTAGCTTCCCAGAAAATCTCTTAAACACCAGGTTGGAAAGGTGAAGGGTGCGCAGGGGCGTTGTAATGTGGGGGTGGGGGTGCGGCCCACACCAGGTGACACCCGCCCTTAGGGTGACACCATCACCCTAAGGGCAGGTGTCTCACCCTGCGCCTCATGTTCGCTCCCTGCGAGTGTCCGAAGCTATGCAGCTTCGGCGCTCGCCTGGGGGAAACACGTCACCAGCTGAGTTCTCGCGAGATCGCGGCTGGTCACGTGGCTCCCCCAGACGAGCGCCCAAGCTCCATGCCGGACGCTCAGAGGGAGCAGAACACGCGGCACAGGAGGTGAGCTGGGGCAAATCCATGAGCTGCTGGGGCTGGGCATATCCATGAGCTGGGGGCAAATCCATGAGCTGGGGCAGTATCCATGAGCTGGGGCAAATCCATGAGCTGGGGCAAATCCATGAGCTGGGGCATTATCCATGTGCTGGGGCAGTATATCCATGTGCTGGGGCAGTATATCCATGAGCTGAGGCAATATCCATGAGCTGGGGCAGTATATCCATGTGCTGGGGCATATCCATGAGCTGTGGCATATCCATGAGCTGGGGGCATTATCCATGAGCTGGGGCATTATCCATGAGCTGGGGCAGTATCCATGATCTGGGGCATTATCCATGAGCTGGGGCAGTTTCCATGAGCTGGGGCAATATCCATGAGCTGGGGGCATATCCATGAGCTGGGGCAAATCCATGAGCTGGGGCATTATCCATGTGCTGGGGCAGTATATCAATGTGCTGGGGCAGTATATCCATGAGCTGAGGCAATATCCATGAGCTGGGGCAGTATATCGATGTGCTGGGGCATATCCATGAGCTGGGGCATATCCATGAGCTGGGGGCATTATCCATGAGCTGGGGCATTATCCATGAGCTGGGGCATTATCCATGAGCTGGGGCAGTATCCATGATCTGGGGCATTATCCATGAGCTGGGGCAGTTTCCATGAGTTGGGGCAATATCCATGAGCTGGGGCATATCCATGAGCTGGGGCAGTATCCATGTGCTGGGGCATTATCCATGAGCTGGGGCAGTATCCATGAGCTGGGGCAATATCCATGAGCTGGGGCAGTATCCATGAGCTGGGGGCATATCCATGAGCTGGGGCAATATCGATGAGCTGGGGGCATATCCATGAGTTGGGGCAATATCCATGAGCTGGGGGCATATCCATGAGCTGGGGCATATCCATGAGCTGGGGCAGTATCCATGAGCTGGGGCAATATCCATGAGCTGGGGGCATATCCATGAGCTGGGGCATATCCATGAGCTGGGGCAGTATCCATGAGCTGGGGCAGTATATCCATGAGCTGGGGCAGTATATCCATGAGCTGGGGCATATCCATGAGCTGGGGCAGTATCCATGAGCTGGGGCATTATCCATGAGCTGGGGCAGTATCCATGAGCTGGGGCAGTATATCCATGAGCTGGGGCAGTATCCATGAGCTGGGGCAGTATATCCATGAGCTGGGGCAGTATATCATGAGCTGGGGCATATCCATGAGCTGGGGCAGTATCCATGAGCTGGGGGCATTATCCATGAGCTGGGGCAGTATATCCATGAGCTGGGGCAGTATATCCATGAGCTGGGGGCAGTATCCATGAGCTGGGGCAGTATATCCATGAGCTGGGGCAGTATATCCATGAGCTGGGGCAGTATATCCATGAGCTGGGGACATTATCCATGACCTGGGGCATTATCCATGAGCTGGGGCATATCCATGAGCTGGGGCATATCCATGAGGTGGGACATTATCCATGAGCTGGGGCATTATCCATGAGCTGGGGCATTATCCATGAGCTGGGGCAATATCCATGAGCTGGGGCATATCCATGAGCTGGGGCATTATCCATGAGCTGGGGCAATATCCATGAGAGGAGCTGGGGCAATATCCATGAGAGGAGCTGGGGCAGTATATCCATGAGAGGAGCTGGGGCAATATCCATGAGGGGATCTGGGGCAATATCCATGAGAGCTGCTGTGGCATATCCATGAGAGCTGGGGCATATCCATGTGAGCTGGGGCAGTATCCATGTGTGCTGGGGCAGTATCCATGTGTGCTGGGGCATATCCATGTGAGCTGGGGCAATACATATCCATGGGTGAGCTGCTGGGGGCAATATATCCAGAGCTGCTGGGGGCAATATATATCCATGGGTGAGCTGCTGGGGGCAATATATATCCATGTGTGAGCTGGTCTGGGGCAATATATCCATATGTGAGCTGAGGCGCAATATATCCATATGTGAGCTGGGGCAATACATATCCATGGGTGAGCTGCTGAGGGCAATATATAATTGTGAACTGGGGCAATATATCCATATGTGAACTGGGGGCAATATATATCCATGGGTGAGCTGCTGGGGGCAATATATCCAGAGCTGCTGGGGGAAATATATCCAGAGCTGCTGGGGGCAATATATATCCATGTGTGCATTCACTGCCTTCGAACAGGCACCGTACTTGCTGGCAGTTGGCAAAAATTTGTGTGAGCATATGAGAGAGCTCCACAGCAATAAACCTCACAGTAATGTGCGCTGTGTGTATGAGCATTCAGTGTTATATGGGAGTACTGATTTAGGAGTAAGAGTAGTTAAAAAAATCCGTAAAACTGTGACACCATAAGTTACGGCACCGGGTGACACCAACCCTAGTGACGCCACTGAGGGTGCGTCAAGGTTCCAGCGAGGGCCAGTTTAGTTCTTTTAACATGTCACAATGGTGGGTCGTGTAGTTACATTGTAACACAAAGCAGCAGAATGAGTTATACAATGTAGTAAGTTTATGATGTGGGGGCCAAAGGATAGATTTGGGTCTATCCACATACCTAGATATTTGAGAGAAGTGACTGTTGTCAGAGTGTCATTTGATTTTGTCCTGACACAGATTTTGTAGTTTATTATCCATAAGACACATGCAGTTGTTCCAATTTGTCCCCTTACTTTGTAAGCATCCAAGTACAGCTAAAATGGCAATTTCATAAAATCAGTTAATGGTTTATTTTGTTGTCTTGCATTCAAAAGTCCTTTAATTTTGACCTGAATTTGTGATTGGATGCTAGCTTGGTTTGACAAATGTCTACACCAGGGATGTCAAACTCCGGCCCACCAGATGTTGATAACAGATGTTGATAACCTACAATAACTATAAAACAATAAATGTAATAGCTGGCCAGAGAATCATGGGAGTTGTAGTTCAGCACCATCTGGGGAGGCTGGAGTTTGAGATCCCTGGTTTGCACAAGGCAATGGAGAGGAATACAGGTAGGACAGAGCACAAGGCAACTCAGAGACTATACCGAGTACAGGGGGAAGACACACACTATACAGAGGACTAGGACACACAGAAAGATACACAGAAACAACAGAGGATATACACAAGACTTACTGGAGGGCAGACACAGGAAGTGGATTGGCCACAAACAAGCATAAGTAACAAAGACAGAGCTGGAAGCAAGGGTCACTGGGATAACAGAGCTTCTTGTGTAGCAAGGTATTGTGGGGTCTCTGTGGTATTGCAGGATCTGCGTGGATCAATCACTACCCAGGAGGATAACTCAAAATGTATCAGATCAAGAAATACCTAGATGATACTAAAATTTCTGAAAAGGATCTCCTACAGGCGGAGGAGAATCGTGCATTGACCCTAGATAGTAGATAGAGGTAACCTTATTTTTCAGAATAGGAAAGACACCAATTCCCGTAGAATTCCCTTTATGAGCAATTACAGTTGGGCCAGTAATGAGATTT
This sequence comes from Leptobrachium leishanense, assembly GCA_009667805.1. Taxonomy (NCBI): domain Eukaryota; kingdom Metazoa; phylum Chordata; class Amphibia; order Anura; family Megophryidae; genus Leptobrachium; species Leptobrachium leishanense. The sequence continues at coordinate 391,480,492 of CM019064.1, forward strand.
CTCATATTCTCAAGAAACAGGGGGGTCTCTTGCAAAGTGCCTACACAAACTAATGCAAATTTACGTTATTTCCCTTGGCATCATATTGCTGTAATCCTAATTTGTGCTGTAGTAGTAAATGACAGTACTGTCAATAATGGATGCAGCACCTTGTATACCCCTTGTCACTCTGTCAACCACTTTGACATAGAATGCAACCGTATTGATTCTTGTTATAAAGACCCAATCTTGCCCCATGGAAATGAGGCAGGTCTCAGTGTATCACCTTATTTTCAATGTTGACGTTGGAGTGTTCCAGACACACTATATGGACCGTTTTATGACCTCTGTTCAATGTCCTGTTTGTGTTTTAGACTCAATAGTATGTTTCCTGTAGTCTCTCGAGTCTACTGCTGCCTGACTCTGTTTGTCCTGACATCTGCGGCTCTGTTGTTCTTGACTCAGCTCCTCAATACCGTTACATCTATATACTTAGAATCTGGCTTGTCTTTGACCATTCTGTTGTCTAGACCAGCGTTTCCCAACCCTGGTCATTAAGTCCCCCTAACGGGCCAGATTTTGCAGATCACCTTGGGGAAATACAGACTGAATCCTGCAATCACTGAGCAGCAAATCATATCACCTGTGCTTTGCTTCAGATATCTGGCAAACCTGGTCTATTAACGGGAACTGAGGACCAGAGTTGAGAACTACTGCTCTAGACCCATTTAGCTTGGCCACTATAAGGACCAGTGTTAGGCTAAAATAACCTATCAGTCCTAGTGGGTCAAGGTCTGCGCGTTAGGGTATTACTTATTTCTGACATCTATATATTTATTTATAAAGTATTTTACCAGGAAGGATACATTGAGATTTCTCTTGCTTTCAAGTATGTCCTGGGTTCAAGAACATTGAATTTTTACAGTCGTTACAGAAATACAAAGTAATAAATGCAAGAAATTAAAAAGACAAAACACAAATATACAGATTAACAGAAAATAAATATGTAGGAAATATATTCATTATGTTTACAGCTGCATTCCGTATTGAGGTATGTTAATTGGGAGCTCTTAAGGGACTTTAGACTGGGGGAAGATTTGATGGTGTCTGGGAGGTTTTTCCATAATTGTGGTGCAGGATCGGAGGTTACAGGAGGGGGGGGGACTGCTCGGCATAGCAGTCTATTCAGTTAGGGTGGTAGCTACCCAGAAAAGCTCTTAAACACCAGATTTGAAAGGTGAAGGGTGCGTCTGGATTCGAGCGACGGCCAGTTTAGCTATTTTAACATGTTGAAATGGTGGGTCATGTAGTTACATTGTAACACAAAGAGGCAGAATGAGTTATACAATGTAGTAAGTTTATGAAGGTGCATTTGCGGGGCAGCTGCATGCACTACATCTCCATATATTGTCACATCAAGTTTAACCCACGACCTCTTCCTTTCAAACTCCTTCAACCTCCTAGCTTTAACTGAAACCTGGATAACTCCCTCTGACACGGCCTCCGTTGCTGCTCTCTCACATGGCGGTCTACACTTGAGCCATACCCCCAGACCGGGTGAGAGAAATGGTGGCGGGGTCGGAATCCTGCTCTCTCCCACCTGCACCTACCAGCATCTCCCTCCACCCCCATCCCTCTCCTTCTCCTCCTTCGAGACACACTGCATCCTCCTGTTCTCTCCTCTGGCCCTCAGGGTGGCAGTCATCTACCGCCCACCGGGACCAACCTCCCAGTTCTTTGACCACTTTGCTACCTGGCTCTCTCACTTTCTGTCTTCTAATCTTCCATGCCTAGTTCTCGGGGACTTCAACATTCCCATTGACGATCCTTCCGCCCCTGCTGCCTCCAAACTTCTTTCACTCACGTCCTCCCTTGGACTCACACAATCCTCCCTCCTCCCTACCCACCGCGATGGTCACGCTATTGACCTTGTCTTTTCCACCTCTCTGCTCCATTTCTGAGTTCAACTGTCGCCCTTTCCCCATCTCTGACCACCACCTTCTCTCTTTCAACCTATCTGGACTTCCTAAACACCCTGCTCCCCCACCCCGCACACACACTCGCAGAAATCTACAGGCTGTGGACCCCCATCAATTCTCCAACCTACTTCACCACCTCCCTCATACCTCATCCTTCACCTGCCCTGATGCTGCCACTAATCACTACAACACTACGCTTATCTCTGCTCTAGACACTCTTGCTCCTCTTCGACTCTGTAAGGCCCCACGCCGCCAGCTTCAGCCCTGGCACACCCTCCAGACTCGCTACCTGCAAAGATGCTCCCGCACCGCAGAGCGTGCCTGGAGGAAATCCTGCTCTGAAGCTGATTTTGTTCACTTCAAGTTTATTCTCCGGTCATACACCTCTGCCCTCCACTTGGCCAAACAATCCTTCTTCTCATCTCTTATATCTACGCTGTCCTCCAACCCTAAACGGCTCTGGTCCACCTTCAACACCCTCCTCTACCCACCTGCACCTCCCCCCTCAGCTGCCTTCAGCGCTCAAGACCTGGCAGACTACTTCCTCAGTAAAACTTTAACTATCAGAAGCAACATCCCAACACAAGATAGTTATCTGCCACCTCCACTCCCACAGGTCCCATCTGCCACCCTCTGCCGCTTCCTCCCAACCACTGAGGAGGAAGTCAATTCCTTATTGTCCTCCTCACATCTCACCACGTGCCCGCTCGACCCCATTCCCTCACATCTAATTCCTCCCCTCTCTCCTCCCTCACCCCTGCTCTCACACACATCTTCAACCTATCTCTCTCCACTGGCTCCTTTCCATCCGCCTTCAAACACGCGCTAGTTACCCCTTTACTAAAGAAACCATCCCTAGATCCCAACTCTCCATCCAACTACCGTCCTGTATCCCTGCTTCCCTTTACCTCTAAGCTCTTAGAAAAACTAGTCTTCAACCGCCTCTCCATCTTCCTGTCCTCCAATTCCCTACTTGACCCACTGCAATCTGGCTTCCGTCCCCTACACTCAACTGAAACTGCCCTCACCAAAGTCACCAACGACCTCCTAACTGCTAAAAAACACGGCCACTATTCTATTCTCATCCTGCTTGACCTCTCGGCTGCTTTTGACACTGTTGACCACCCCCTCCTTCTACTGACCCTCAACTCTCTGGGTCTCGGTGACACTGCACTTGCTTGGATTGACTCCTATTTATCCAACAGGTCCTTCTGTGTGTCCTTTGCTGGTAACTCCTCCTCCTCATTGCCTCTATCTGTTGGTGTACCTCAAGGCTCTGTCCTTGGTCCTCTGCTCTTTTCCATCTACACCTCCTCCCTGGGCAAAATCATCAACAGCTTTGGCTTTAATTACCACCTCTACGCTGATGACACTCAGATCTACCTCTCTACCCCTGATCTCTCTCCCCCTGTCCTTTCCAAAGTCAGTGACTGTATATCTGGCATCTCCTCCTGGATGGCCTCCCACCACCTAAAGATCAACATGTCAAAGACTGAGCTCCTACTTATTCCTCCCTCTAATGCCGCCCCACCTCCTGACTTCTCGATCACGGTGGAGGGTATCACCATCTCCCCATCAAACCAAGTTCGCTGTCTTGGAGTTACACTTGACTCTGCTCTTTCCTTCATCCCCCACATCAAGTCTCTTTCCTCCTCCTGCCGATACCAACTGCGTAATATTTACAGAATTCGGCCATTTCTTACCGCTGTCGCCACAAAACAACTCATACACGCCCTGGTAATCTCCCGACTCGACTATTGCAATAATCTCTTATCTGGCCTCCCTCTGTCCCACCTCTCCCCCTACAATCCATCCTGAACGCCTCCGCCAGGCTAATTCACCTCACCCGCCGCTCTGTCTCTGCCGCTCCCCTCTGCGAGTCCCTTCACTGGCTCCCCATCCACTGCAGAATTAAGTTCAAAATCCTTATCCTTACCTACAAAAGCCTCACTAACTCAGCTCCCCACTACCTGTCCTCACTAATCACCAAATACACCCCAGCCCCCTCCCTAAGGTCAAACAGTGACCTGCGCCTAGCTTCTCCCCGCATCACCTCTTCCCATGATAGACTGCAGGATTTCTCACGCGCAGCCCCCACTCTCTGGAACGCTCTCCCTCGTACTGTCAGACTTTCCCCTAACTTCTCTTCCTTCAAACGCTCCCTTAAAACATTCCTATTTAGGGAAGCCTACCACCCAACTCACTGACGCAACCATCAATCACTCTCACCTTACAGTCCTCTCCTCCTGTTTCCAACCCCAACCCTCCCAGATTGTGAGTTCCTACGGGAATAGGGCCCTCATCTCCTTCTGTACTGTTTGTCAAATGTTGTTCAATGTATTGTAACCCTGTCTATACTGTGCTTATTGTACAGCGCTGCGGAATATGCTGGCGCTTTATAAATAAAGAATAATAATAATAATAATAAAAATGTTCAGTGTGTATTTTTAATTTCTTCTTTTTATACTACTATTTTGAGAAACTCATCGCCATCTGATTCAAGACCTGAAGAATAATCAGTGATTGGATGATTTGCTAAACCTTCAATAAGATTTTTTTTCTAGTGATCTTGTCACATTAGAATGTTATCTAAACACAGTATTGCACTGTATGTTGGTTTTGTTTACAGTGTTTCCATCCACACTTCTTGTTCTTAGGATATACTATTATAGTAAACATTTACACTTTTTCAACTTTATGTAGTGTATATTGATTACCGATTTTATTTTATCGTATTTTTGCATAGATTTTTTTATGTCATACACATGAATATAATTTAACTTTAATACTGTTAGAACAGTATAAAAATGCAAATGATTAGTCATATGAGTATTATCAATAACTGTTTTTATTTTATTTTTCCGGATACTAATCTTACACTGGTCTTTTCCATTTTGTGTTCTTGTTTTTCACATTACATTGTGTGATATCAAGGCGATCCTACGCTGATATGTCAGTTTTGCTCTCATTCACTTCACGCCGTTATGTCTACAACTGTTTCTGTTCTGATGACACAATATTATCCAGATTAATTTTACAATTTTCAGTTGAGAATTTCAATTGACACATTTTCTTTTTGTATCAAATACAGACAGCTACATTCACAGAGTCTGACTTGGAGCGCCCTCTAGACAGTATTCAATGTAAAGTCAGATAAGATAAAATAGGAAAAATATCTTTGTGTAGATAAATAGTAGACAACAACACTATAAAGCCAATTATCTGCCTGGCCAGCATAAATTTACACATATGCTCCCCAAAGTCCATTGTGTCTCCTGTGTGACAGTTTCAGAAGCAAGCATTTATATAGCACCAACAGATTCTGCAGCGCTTTACAAGAATGGGGATACAGACAATACATACCAATACAAGAGTAACAAGTAACACATTACACACTCCGAACAGTAGGAGGGAAGGACCCTGCTCGAGAGCTTACAATCTAAGAGGAGAGGGGTGACACAGTAGGTGAGGGTGCCTAGAGTATGTGAAGTAGCGGGGGTGCATGTGGGCTGATTGGGAAGATGGAGCAAGAGATGTACAGTGAGGGATCATGGAGTGAGCCGATAGGCTTCTCTAAAGTAATGTGTTTTCAGAGACTTCTTGAAGGACTGGAGAGACAGGAAGAGTCTGATGTTGAGGGGGAGGGAGTTCCATAGAAAGGGAGTAGCTCGGGAGAACTCCTGAAGGCGGTGTCACGTCCTCTGCTCCGGGGGGTCTCTGGCGGCTCGTTCAGTGGCCCGGCACCCGGCAGCACCATCTCTGCTGTTGGCTGGCCGGGTGCCAGGCGGTTCGCCGGTGGTAGGAGGTCGCACAGCCAATCAGGTGGCATGGCGCGGCATGATGACGCGGAGCGCCGGCTTTAAATCCTGACCGCACAAATCACTCAGTGCCTTGTCGTGGAATTGCTTCCCGCAGAGCTAACGATTCAGCACTCACGATTCACTGATTCTTTTCTCTTGCTATTACTGACTTGGATTGTATGAGGACCCAGCTTACTGCTGACTCAGATTGTAAGAGGACGCTGTTTACTGCTGATCCAGATTCTATGAGGATCTTGCTTGATACTGACCCAGATTTTATGAGTGCCCTGCTTACTGCTGACTCGGAATGCTTTAATGACCGTTCTAAATCTGACCAGGATTGTATGAGTACTACTCTTGTTATTAACCCATTTTGTCTGAGAACCACCTCTGATATTGACCCAGCTTATCTAAAAGATTCTTTAGGTACATAAATTCTAAAAAACCCAAGAGTGAAAATGTAGGTTCACTAAAATCTGAGTCAGGGTTATTGTTAACTGAAGATCAGGATAAGGCAGAAATTTTAAATGATTATTTTTCTTCAGTATTTATCAAAGAGAAACCTATAACAGGAGACATGAAATTCATTAATAAAAACTTACTAATACAAAGTGACTGGACAAGGTTTTGCAGACATTAAACAATGTGAATGTGAACAAAGCCCTAGGGCCAGATGGAATTCACCCGCGAGTACTGAGAGAGCTATGTGTTGAAATATGTAAACCTCTGTTCTTAATCTTTCGAGTTCCTTTTCTTTCAGGAATCGTACCAGAGGATTGGAGAAAAGCTGACGTGGTCCCTATATTTAACAAAGGTTTAAAATTTGTGCCTGGGAATTATAGACCTGTGAGCTTAACATCTGTGGCTGGGAAAGTATTTGAGGGGTTACTAAGGGATAATATTCAGGAATTTATTGGGAGGTATAATGTAATTGGCAAAAATCAGCATGGTTTCATGAAACACAGATCATGTCAGACTAACCTAATTACGTTCTATGAGGAAGTAAGTAGAAGTATAGATCAGGGGGTCGCAGTGGATGTGATTTACTTAGATTTTGCCAAAGCTTTCGACACCGTTCCACACAAAAGGTTACTATTTAAATTAAGAAAAATTGGTCTAGATGAAAATACTTGTTCTTGGATAGAAAACTGGCTAAAAGATAGGGTACAGAGAGTGGTCATAAATGGTACATTTTCAAGATGAACACCAGTGGTAAGCGGTGTCCCTCAGGGGTCTGTTATAGGACCAATACTATTCAATTTATTTATAAATGACCTTGAGATAGGCATTGAAAGCCATGTATCAGTGTTTGCAGATGACACAAAACTAGGAAAAGTAATACAATGTGAGCAGGATGTTACTTCGCTGCAGAGGGATTTAGATAGATTGGGGGACTGGGCACTTAAATGGCAGATGAAATTTAATCTAGAGAAATGCAAAGTTATGCACTTTGGAGTGAAGAACACACAAGTAATTTTTACCCTAAATGGTACGGAGTTAGGGAAATCCAAGCAGGAGAAGGATTTGGGAATAATCATAGACTTCAAACTAAGTAATAATGTACAATGTCAAACAGCAGCCGCCAAGGCCAGCAAAGTATTGGCATGCATTAAAAGGGGAGTTCACTCATGGGATGGAAACATAATTTTGCCTCTGTATAAATCAATGGTCAGGCCGCACCTTGAATATGCCGTGCAATTTTGGGCACCTGTCTTAAAAAAAGATATTATAGCTTTAGAAAAAGTGCAGAGACGGGTAACTAAATTAATAAGGGGAATGGAAGGGTTAAGTTATGAGGAAAGACTAACAAGCTTAAACCTGTTTAGTTTAGAGAAACGGCGCCTTAGAGGGGATCTGATAACCTTATATAAATATATACGGGGCCATTATCAACCATTTCTGATAACCTATTCATTAACAGGACTATACACAGGACAAGGGGTCATCCATTTAGACTGGAAGAAAGAAAATTTAGCTGAAAGCATAGGAAGGGTTATTTTACGGTGAGAACAATAAAGCTGTGGAATTCTCTGCCTGTTGAGGTGGTTGGGTCAGAGTCTGTACAGACTTTTAAAAAACGACTGGATGACTTCCTGCAGACACAGAATATTAAGGGTTATAATTTTTAATATGTGGGTAAAAGCTTCTTGATCCAAGGAGAAATCTGACTGCCATTCTGGGGTCAAGAAGGAATTTTTTCCCAGTATGTTGCATATTGGCAAGCATTTCAGACTGGGTTTTTTGCCTTCTTTTGGATCAACAGCAGTAGGTTATGTGGGAGAGGCTGAACCCGATGGACGCATGTCTTTTTTCAGTCTATATAACTATGTATAACTATGTATTATCTGAGAACCACCCCTGATTCTGACCCTGTGTTAGGGATCTGGAAGTGGAACCCATGATGCGGAGAGGAGGATGATGGAGATGTGGTTTCCAAGGATTAGGCAAAGAGAATGGTCTAGATGTTCCAAGGTCGGGGCTGGCGGCAAGAGTCGTAGTAGAGAGGATAGCTGGGGTTGGCAACGGGTATAGCAATCAGATAATCAATACTCAAGAAGCTCAGGGGTTAATAGGGAAAGCTCTTATTACAAGGATAGCACAAAACGAATGAGCGTCTTGTCTCTGGCACTCAGGGGTTTTATAGGGAGTCAGGAGCCAGTCGCGCCTACCCACTAGCCCCGCCTCTCCAGTCTCTCCCCCATCCGGTTGGAGCAGTGGGGGGAGGTCCCCAGCGTCACCGCGAACGCCACTCCTATAGTGGACGCTGAGGCCACGCCTCCGCCCAACCCGCCGTGCACACGCCGACCCGTCCAAACGCCGGAACCACGAGGAGTCCCCGCCATCTTGGACAGGAGGAGAACCCTCGCGGCCGGTGCCCAGACCCGACAGCCCGCGGCCGAGAGAGCGGCGCTCCACGTCACCTTGGAGGACGCATATGGAACCCTGGTGAGTCCGAGGAGTCGGGGAAGCGGCATGGCGTCTGCCGGGACCTGACAGAACCCCCCCCTGAAGGAGTGACCTCCGGGGGTGCCTCGGGGCCGGTTTACCCGGATAACGCCAATGGAAGGCGGAAACCAACCGAGGGGCATGAATTAAGGTGGCCGGCTCCCAAGAACGCTCCTCAGGGCCATACCCTTTCCAGTGTACAAGGTACTCAAGTCGTCTACGATGCCATCGAGCTTCTAATATGGCCTCTACTTCGAACTCCTCTGTGTCGTCCACTATGACTGGAGGTGGAGGCGTCTTGTGCCTCTGAACGTATCGATCTGGGATATGTGGTTTCAAGAGCAAGACGTGGAATATTGGATGTATCTTCATGGAAGGGGGTAATTTGAGACAAACACAGACTGGGGACGGTATGGATAGAATGGGGAACGGACCCAAGAACCGAGGACCCAACTTCTTTGTTGGACAAGTCAGACGTAGATGTCTAGTGGAGAGCCAAGCCTGGTCTCCTTCTTTATAGACCGGAGCGGAGTTTCGTAACCTATCAGCGTAATGTTTTTGCTGTTGTTGTGCTTCCTTCAAGGCCACTGTGATTTGTTGACGACAGTCCTGAAGATGTTGTAGTCGTTTGCTAACCTCCGGGACTGGACTCGTTGTTGACAGATCTGGGAGGGTAGAGGGATGAAACCCGTAGTTGACGAAGAACGGGGTATTACGGATAGAGTCGTGGATTTGTGAATTATATGCAAACTCCGCTGTGGGAAGAAGGTTGTTCCAATCATCCTGCTGATAACTAGAGTAGCATCTTAGATATTGTTCCAACTGTTGATTTATCCTTTCCGTTTGACCATTAGATTGCGGATGATAGGACGATGAAAGGCGTATTTTTATATGGAGAGCCTAACAAAAGGCTGACCAAACCTTCGAGGTGAATTGGCCCCTCTGTCTGAGACTATTGAAGAAGGGACACCATGAAGATGCACTATTTCTTTGAAGAATAGCGATGCCGTTTCACTGACAGTGGGCAGACCTGGTATCGGGATGAAGTGAGCCATCTTTGACAACCGGTCGACGACAACCATGATGGCTGTATTTCCTTGAGAAGGTGGAAGGTCTATTATAAAATCCATTGACAGGTCTCTCCATGGTGCTGAAGCAGTGGGTAGGGGTTGTAAAAGTCCGACCGGTTTACATTTAGGTGACTTCATCATGTTGCACGTTGGACAAGTACGGACATAATCTGTGACATCCTTTTTGAGTGACGGCCACCGGTATAATTGGCGAGCTCTGTGGAGCGTCTTTCTTATGCCTCCGTGCCCTGCCATAGGGGAGTCCTGGAAGTTTTTTAGTACTTCCATTAGGTTTTCTGGGGAGACATAAAGACGTTGATCTTGAGATGACTGATCTTTGAAGGGTTTTGTACCTCTTTTAAGTTTGGTAAAGAGGGTCGACTGGATCGTCATAAAGTGTTTTTGCTGTAAGATCGTAGGAGTGGATGTCTACTGAATAGCGCCTGGATAAGGCATCTGCTTTCCCATTTCTACTACCAGGTCTGTACGTGATGTGGAAGTTGAATCTCATGGAAAACAATGCCCACCTGGCTTGCCGAGGTCGAAGACGATTGGCGGTTTTTATATGTTCAAGGTTTTGGTGATCGGGGTATACTGTAATGGGGTATAGGGATCCCTCCAGAAGATGTCTCCATTCTTCAAATCCGCGCTTAATCGCTAGTAGTTCTTTGTCTCCAACATCAAATCTTTTTTCAGCTGGGTTCAGACGTTTCGAATAAAAAGCTATAGGGTGTAGATTGCCACTGTTGAGATTCCTTTGTGATAGGATGGCACCGGTGGCACTTTCTGAGGTGTCTACTTCAAGAAAGTAGGGATGGCTAGGATCCGGTTGTTCTAAGATCGGGGCTTTGGTGAATAGGTTTTTCGATTTAAGAAAGGCTTTTTGAGTGTCCTCTGCCCATATGAATTTTTCATGGTTTTTGGTAAGTTTGGTAAGGGGTTGTACTAGATGGGAAAAGTTTCTAATGAATTTTCTGTAGAAATTTGCGAATCCAAGAAACCTCTGGACCTCCTTTTTGTTTGTGGGAGTGGGCCAGGTGTGTATTGCAGATACTTTGTCGGGGTCCATTTCGAGTTTGCCAGGGGAAAGGATATATCCTAGGAAGGGAATTCGTGATTGGTCAAAGGAACATTTGTCCAACTTGGCATATAAGCTGGTGGTTGCGAAGGTGGGAAAGGACCTCTTTCATGTTCTTCTGATGCTCTTCCAACGTGGGAGAATATATCAGGATATCATCTAAATATATCACCACAAAACGATCTAACAGGTCACTGAAAATATCTTTCACCAAATGCTGGAAAGTTCCTGGAGCATTACAAAGCCCATAAGGGCATTGCTACGTACTCGAAGTGACCATAGCGAGTACGGAATGCTGTTTTCCATTTGTCTCCTTTACGGATACGAACGAGGTTGTAGGCTCCTCTTAGGTCGATTTTGGAGAATATTGTGGCAGATTGAAGACGTTCCATGAGCTCTGGAATAAGTGGTAACGGATATCGATTTTTAATAGTGATGTGGTTCAGTTCACAAAAGTCTACACACGGGCGGAGTCCCCCATCTTTCTTCCCTATGAAGAATATCCCCGCCCCTGCCGGAGATGTTGATGGACGTATGAAGCCTTTTTGTAAATTCTCTTGTATATAGGCTTTGAGTACTTCGAGTTCAGGGGTTGAGAGGGGATAGATGCGTCCGAAAGGTATAACCGCCCCGGGAAGGAGGTCAATGGGGCAGTCGTATTTGCGATGCGAAGGAAGAGTTTCTACTCCTCTCTCATCAAACACGTCTTTATATTCTTGATAACAAGTAGGTAGCTGTACCTCAGTTCTTCTCATATTCGTGTCCAGTATCGTATTGACGGATAATGGAGGAGAGGACTCCAGACACTTCTGGCTGCAATAAGGAGATGAGAAGGTGACCAGCCCCATGGACCATTGTATTATCGGATCATGCTGTTTAAGCCAAGGTATACCTAGTATCACCGGGAACATAGGTGAAGGGACTAAGTCAAAGGAGAGGATCTCTTGGTGACGAGGTCCCACCAATACCTTAACGGGTAGCGTTTCTTGGGTGACTACCCCAGAACTTAAAGAAGATCCATCCACAACCTGTATCTTTATAGGATATTTTTTATTGTGCACAGGAACACATAAACAGTGAGCAAGAGAAAAATCGATGATGCAGCTGCTGGCTCCAGAATCAACCATTGCACGGAGAGGGATCTTCTTGTCGTCCCACTGTAAGACAATTTCAAGAGAGAGAAGATGTGTGGAGTCAGAGGGTGACTCTGCGACTCGTACAGGACATAGAGGCTTACCTCTGAATCTGTTTTTCTCAGGACAGGCTCTAGCCACATGGCCTAGTCCTCCACAGTAAAGGCAATGATTTTCTCTTCTACGCCGCTCCATTTCAGTGGGGGGCAGATGACCTCGTATTAATCCAACCTGCATAGGTTCCTCGGAGGATGTAGGTGGTGAAGAGGAGGTGGGAGGTAGGGCCAGCAGTCGTGGAGTGCTAGGGCCAGTTCGCCGCGCCGGGGGTGGTAGGGAGAGTGGAGAACTGGTGTTTCTCTCTTGTTGGCGTTCACGCCACCGGCGATCGACTGAAATGGACAGTAGAATGATCTCCTCGAGAAGTCGAGGATGTTCTCCTCTGGCTACCTCGTCCTTTATGTGGTCCGCCAGTCCCCTTCGGAATTGATCCACCAGGGCGACTTCGTTCCAGGCGGTATCCAGAGTGTACTTCTTAAAGGACGTAATATACTCCTCGACAGGGTGCCTCCCTTGTCTCAAGGCTCGGATTGCAGTTTGGGCAGTATCCATTTTGAACGGATCTCCGAACATCGTTTCCATGGAGGCCAAGAACGACAGCCAAGAGTTCAAAGCGGGATCTTGGGCATGTATCAAGGTATGGGCCCAAGTATGTGCCTCTCCAGTCAGTAGGGTGATTACCATTTGGATCTTTACATGATCGTTAGTGTAAGTACGAGGTTTAAGTGAAAAATACAGGAGACAGCTCGTTATGAAGTCTTGGAACTGTTTTTGGTCTCCGTTGAGGCGCTCTGGTGTGGTTACTTCTGGTTCTGGGGTAGGGGAATCGCCTCCTGTAGGTACTGATGAGGCAAAAAATGACCAGGGTAGAGGCGTAGCAGGACCAGGTCGTCCAGCTTGGAGATCCTGTAACTGTGATTGCATCTGCACCTGGTTTAACTGCATCTCCTGTAGAGATTGCGTTAGTGACCCCATCTGACGTGTTAGGGTAGTCAAGGCTTCGGCCAGCTCCGCAGATTCTATAATCTGGCTCATTCGTTATGTTAGGGATCTGGAAGTGGAACCCAGGATACGGAGAGGAGGATGATGGAGACGTGGTTTCCAAGGATTAGGCAAAGAAAATGGTCTAGACGTTCCAAGGTCGGGGCTGGCGGCAAGAGTCGTAGTAGAGAGGATAGCTGGGGTTGGCAACGGGTATAGCAATCAGATAATCGAATACTCAAGAAGCTCAGGGGTTAATAGGGAAAGCTCTTACTACAGGGATAGCACAAAACGAATGAGCGTCTTGTCTCTGGCACTCAGGGGTTTTATAGGGAGTCAGGAGCCAGTCCCACCTACCCACTAGCCACGCCTCTCCAGTCTCTCCCCCATCCGGTTGGAGCAGTGGGGGGAGATCCCCAGCGTCACCGCGAACACCACTCCTATAGTGGACGCTGAGGCCATGCCTCCGCCCAACCCGCCGTGCACACGCCGACCCATCCGAACGCCGGAACCACGAGGAGTCCCCGCCATCTTGGACAGGAGGAGAACCCCGCGGCCGGCGCCCGGACTCGACAGCCCGCGCACCCCGGGCGAGAGAGCGGCGCTCTACCTCCACGTCACCTCAGAGGACGAATATGGGACCCCGGTGAGTCCGAGGAGTCGGGGAAGCGGCATGGCATCTGCGGGGACCTGACACCCTGCTTGTCTAAGAACGATTCCTGCTGCTAACCATTTATGCACGACTGCCAGTCCTGTTTTGAGCTCAGTATATAGAGTACTAGGTTTGTGTTATGTACTGTGTGCCCGTATCATATATTTAAACGGAAACAAAGTAGCAAAACAAGAGGACATTATTATTATTATTATTCTTTATTTATAAAGCGCCATCATATTCCGCAGCGCTGTACAATAGGCACAGTATAGACAGGATTACAATACATTGATCAACATTTGACATAGTCTTAGATTAGAGGGGCAAAGGTTTAAAAGTAACATCAGGAAGCATTATTTTACTGAGAGGGTGGTGGATACATGGAACAGCCTTCCAGTTGAAGTGGTTGAGGCCAAAACAGTAATTGAATTTAAGCAAGCATGGGATAGGCATAAGGCTATCCTAAACAAAAGATAAATCCAGGTTAAGTATCCATGTAATTGGACAGACTAGATGGGCCGAAAGGTTCTTATCTGCCAACATTTTCTATGTTTCTATGTTTTTCTAAATAGGGTTAGTATTACTGACCACTCAAAGATCGGAGGGGAAGATTTAGAGGTCTGTCTATAGGGATCTGCATCGATATCGAAGGGAATCGTGACAGGTGTGAGTTGGGGGTGCGGGTAGGAAGAACTAATAGCATCAGATCATTGGCAGAACGTAGTGGTTGGACGGGATGTACCTGCTAATAAGGGAGGAGATGTAGGCAGGGGCACGGTTATGGAGAGCTTTGTATGTGATCTCACCAGTATTTTGAATTGGATTCTAAAGGAAACAGGGAGCCAGTGCAGAGAGTGACAAAGGTGTGAGAGGTGCGGGAGATGAAGTGAATGAGCCTGGCACAGTCATTCATTACAGACTGCAGAGGGAGAATCTGGGCTCTCTTAAGGCCAGAGAGAAGAAGGTTACAGTAGCCAAGGCAGGAGATAATAAGAGCTTGGATGAGCATTTTAGTAGAGTCTGGACTAAGAAAGGGACGGATGTGTGCAATGTTTTTTTAGGTGGAAGTAGCAAGATTTGGTTAGAGACTGTGAGGAGTAAAGGATAGATCGGAGTCCAAGAGGACAAAGAGGCAGCAAGCCTGAGAGGTAGAAGCAACGGTGGTATCATTCACCTGAAGGGAGATGGGCTCAGGAATAGAGGTTTTCGAGTGAGGGAACATGAGAAGTTCAGTTTGAGAGATTGAGCTTTAGGAAACGAGAGGTCATCCAGTCGGAGACAGCTGGGAGGCAGGCTGTAACACGGTCTAACACGGTAGGAGAGAGATCAGGAGAAGAAAGGTAGATTTGGGTGTAAGCAGCATAGAGATGATAAATGAATCCAAAGGAAGAGATGAGGTTGCCAGAGAGGCAGTATAGATTGAGAAGAGTAGTGGCCCCAGAACACAGCCTTGAGGTACCCCAACTGAGAGAGGTGCTGGTGGTGAAGAGGCACCGGCAAAGGAGACACTGAAGGGAGCGAGAAGAGAGATAGGAAGAGAACCAGGAGAGAGTAGCATCAATGAGGTTAAAATGGAAGACAGAGGGGCTAAATACTAACCCCTCCTACAACTCCTTTCCTCCCTCCTGATTTAACCACAGATTGTCATTTAAACTCCCCCATTAATCCAGCACCAGGCTCCCTTGGCACGTCTCCAACCTTGCAGACACTGCTACTTCTTGTAACAGTGATATCCTGAAGCAGGTAGGGGGCCGGACACAAGCACACGGAGATCCTTTGGCTAGTAATCCTTGGCCAACTCTATAATACTGTCCAAAATACCAGAAAGATGATCAGTTGAATTTTAAGTGACAGCCCCCTGGCATGGACAAGCCCCCTCTGCTGGGAGGACTCAATACGTCCTATGATAAACCTGCAGGAGTGGGAATGGTGACGGTGGCTATAGTGTCCATGTGTTGTTTATTTAGACAACTTGTCTCATTTAGGAAAATTTTCCCTCACACTGGTCCTGAGGATTCTCTTGTACAAGGTTGTCAAACTCTGCCCCCCAGATTTTTATGTCCTACAGTTCCCAGAATTCTTTGAATGCATTAGAGGCCAGGGAATCATCGGAGTTGTATTTCAGTAACAAGTGGCGCCAGAATCTGTCAACCCAGTCAACCTAGTAGGCCCAGTTGTCTCCAAGAAAACGAACGATCCTTTGATAAACTTATCTTTACTAATATAGGAATATTCTGTAGTCCTGCCCTCATGATGTGTCCAGCGGACAGGCTTAAGGAACACTGTTCTGTGTATGACAGGGTTAAATCTTTAAAATGCCAGGGTAAGTAACCGGTACATTATAGTTTTCAAACTCCACCTGTCATCTGTCTACACCCGCACGGCCAACTCTCGCCTCCAAGACTTCTCAAGAGCAGCTCCGGTCCTGTGGAATGACTTGCCTCGCCCTATCAAAATCTCTCCTAATCTTCAGGCCTTCAAGAAATCCCTCAAAACCCATCTCTTCAGATTAGCATACCACATCACTGATGCAACTCATCCCTCTGCTCACAAATCATGATTGAAGCTGCTTCCATGGCTGCACCATTCCCAAACCGCTGGCACTAATGATCCTGCTGGCCAGTAAAACTCCCCTTATCTTCCTCAACCCCAATCCCTCTAGACTGTAAATTCCTATGAGCAGGGCCCTCTACACCTCGTTTCCATCATATGTCCATTTATCTATATCTCGTTCCCTTTGGTTATTGTAAAGCGCTGCGGAAACTGTTGGCGCTATATAAATGATGACAATAATAAAAATTAATAATTACAGTCAGTACTTTTATTGTGCACTCTGTACTTACCAAACAAATTATTTATGCATTTATAAGAACTATAAAAGTAAGTTGTTCCCCTATCCCCAACAGTTTGCTGCATAATTTAAGGACTTTGAAAATGTATTCAGATTTTCTCCTTTACCCAGTGTTAATTTCGTCGACTAAAAATTTTAGTCTAGTTTTAGTCGACTAAACATGTTTATGACTAAAATAAAAATAATTCAGATGACTAAAATGTGACTAAAATTAAATGGCATTTTAGTCAAAAGACTACGACTAAAACTAAATCAATTTGCTGTCAAAATGGAAACTGGATTTTAAGATAAATATGTTATTTATAACATAACAGTTATATCTGCGCCTGTATTACATGTTCAGACCTTAATACCATAAATAACAGGTTAGTAGATCATTACTCCAGGATTATAGAATGAGAAATGCTGAAATAATGCATTAATTACACTTTAACTAAAACCATTCGATTTTAAATCGACTACAACTAGACTAAAATTAAAACAATTCAGATGACTAAAATTTGACTAACATTAACTGCTATTTCAGTCAAAAGACAAAGACTAAGACAAAAATCAAAATTTGCTGTCAAAATTATTATTATTAATCTTTATTTATAAAGCGCCCCACAAGCTGGAATTGTGTTGTGTGTTTCCTCGTCTGTCATTATTAACGTAGTGTGACTATACAGCTCAAATTCAAAGTACAAAATATACTAAGCAACTAGAACCCATTTATAAGAATTGGAGCACACATAGCACGGTGGCGACTTTAAGAAATAAAAAAATGCTGCTGACTAATCGGTTTTATTTACAGTCATTAAACTTACATGACTTTTTTCCTTTAAAGGCACAAGCACTACCGGCAAGAATGTCATTGTTAAAAATGCTTTATTCACATTCCTTAATTTCCTCAACTCATTAATGGGTTATGACATACAGGTATTCAAATAAAATAACTCATGAATATCCATTACAACAACAAAAAGAAAATGGTTACGTTTTTCAAAAAATCGTTTTTCTCTGCCGCTGAATGCGATGATCTTTATTTTAGACTGGAAGGCATATTCTCCGATTTCAGCCAGGTTCTGTACAAGACATCTGTGCGGGTTAATTTAAGTGCAATATATTCAGGGAACCTGCTACGCATATATGAACTGGAACCGAGAAGTCCAAGGTGAATACAGACATGCATGTGTCAGGTGTAAGTACAGCCATCGCAAAGGTCATATATAAAATTCTTCTTCCTCTGTGTTCCGAGATTCAGTCAAATGTTGGGGGATGTCCATTGCGTTCCGATAATGACTGGAAATATCATTTTGTGACTCTATGGGGGAGTCTGAGCCTGATGTACCTGGGAGCAACAAGGACATAAAAGATCCAGAAGACATTTCAGAAACAGAGTTTAAGGACCGGCAAGAAAGCTCATGGAGCTTATTCCTTAAGGGCAATGTATTGTTTTGAGAAGACGTTTCTTGATCGGAAGGAAGGGAAGCTTCTAATTCAGCACGCAAGCCATTGAGGGGTGAATATGCAGAGACTACAGACAAGTCAGAAGTGGAAAGTTTCACGCCAGTGTCAACATCAGTCTCCTGAGCTCCTTCCAGGTCATCTATATTGATTCTAGGGCTTCCCTTCCACCCTCTTGTTTGAAAACCCTCTACTTCTTCTCGGTACGATGGAGTTGGCTCGCTGAATGGAAAAGACGCACAAGATGGAAATGATTTGAGCGATGGCAAACATATCAAGGATTTGCTTCGCTGAAACAACTGTGTCGTGCTACTAGTGTCCTTTGCTATATGAGTAGTGTCCCCTTGTCCATGTGCAAAGGGGTTTTCCGAAACAAAAGGTTGTCTGTTGTTGGCACAGAGCTTGTGCTTAGCGGATCTAGGTTTATGGCTTTGGGGGATAAAGCTGATGAGCGGCATTGCAGTCACACTCCTTGATAAGCAGTTCTGATGCTTCAATAATGATTTTCTGGTCAGTCGATGAACCTGCTGGAAGAAGAACAGTACATTTTCTATATTAACATTGAGCATAAAACACAGCAAACACAAAGTCCACTGACTTTTCGTTTAGGAAGTTATATGAATAAGTCTCTGAAGGTAGAACATACAAAACGGACTCGTTTTAGGAAAGATTCAAACACTATTAATGTTAATTTAACTAGGAAACCCAGCACAAAGGAGCTGTCCTCGCTGCGCAATGGTTGTAGGGCAAGTAGAACGTTTCCAGGCAGACGTAGGGACATGATTTTGTTTGGAGAGTTGATTTGTGGGTGCTTGCAAAATCACCACTCCTGGTAACCCCTACCGTTAGTGGACATTTTATGGTGCAACAAATGGGTGGACCAGCAAGTGTTCATCTACTCTTAAAGTACATAAACTAGGCAGATCCCAGCATTGCTTGCCATGTCTTTGGTCAAATGATATTTAAGTGCATGTTACGGACTCCCTCACTTTCGCATCGCTGATAAAATGAAGTTTAATGAATCTAGAGTATGGTCAATGTGTGTTTTTTCAATGTGTGCATTTGTGTAGCTTGGGTTGTGGTTAATTTCAGCTGGAATTTTAGGGAAAGGTTTACAGGAAATAAAACCATTACTTTTATTAACTCCTTCTCTACCAAGTGATATTTCAAAAAACTCAGGGACCTGTGTTTTTTTTTGGAAAATCCTTTGTAATTAATTATACATTATTCTTTATGATTTCTTACCTGTGTCGTATGGATTCTACATGCTGCGGGGTGGCAATTTTCATGCACTGCCCATCAGCATGAAGAAATTATATGCGTCCAGGAAAACATGGCCAATCTGGCGACCCTAGATGTGTATAATAATACCATCTCTGGAGGCAACCTCGAGAAACTCAATGTCTAGTCTAGGGTGTCTCCAAACTACTGATTTTCATTATCTTCTCTTCAGAGCATGGTTTATCATTCTGTGATATAAATATATTTACAATTTTAAGGTATATCTTAAAAAACCAAAATAGACAATATCTATAGCATTAGGCATAAACATAATAATGTGTTATATAGAGTAAACATATACAGGATATAGACAGGATATAATTTATAGACATACCATACCAGGAATAATTATCTTTTTTCAAAAAGTGAACGGTCAATATGTTTAACACTTTCACTGTGACCTTCAAAATAGTAGATTGATTCATATACCAGCTCTGGAACTAACGCAATTATTTTTATGTGTGATCTATTTCCTGTTGCTACATTTACCAGGTGGATTGCTCATCTACTCTAAAATACAGCTCACTTATTCTAAAGCTTTGATTTCACTTTAAAGTTTACAGATTTTTCCATAAATACTTATGTCTGGTTAAAAAGTATAGTTATTGTCTGGTAACTTCAGTTTCCCAGTGGAGAGCATCAAGAAAGAACTAAAATGCTGTATGTTGCAGTTTTGCATTCTTAACATAGCGGCTAATTATGTTACAGATAATAAAGTACTAATTAAAAACTTTAGTTTTAAGTTATTTATTAAGTAATTGGATGCATCTGTACTGCTGAAATTTATCAACACATCAGAACGAAAGTGTTTCCCCTTAGATTTTGAGATTCATTATGGGTTTACCCAGCAATCAAAGCTTTATGAAATGTGTTACATTCATTCTATCCTAAAAAACTTGGCTTCTGCTTCAAACTCTTAAGCGTCTATTCACTAAACGGTGAAGTTAGGAGAATTGACAGGAGAAGAGAAAATTCCAGGTCAGAATAGCCAAACCAATCAATTTCTCCCCCCAGCATACCAATACCAATCAATTAATTTCTCCCCCAGCATACCAATCAATTTCTCCCCCAGCATACCAAATAATTAATTTCTCCCCAGCATACAAATTAATTAATTTCTCCCCAGCATACCAATCAATTTCTCCCCAGCATACCAAATAATGTCTCCCCCAGCATACCAATCAATTAATTTCTCCCCCAGCATACCAATCAATTAATTTCTCCCCCAGCATACCAATCAATTAATTTCTCCCCCCCAGCATACCAATTAATTTATGCCCCAGCACACCAATCAAATAACCCCCCAGCATACCAATCAATTAACCCCCCCAGCATACCAATTCCCTCCCAGCATATCAATTAATCCTCCCCCACATACCTCATGGGTGGTGGGAGCGAGACGTCCGGTCACCCACAACAGAGAGGATCACATCATCTGGCCCACCTGCGCCTTATTCCCAGGCAGCATGTGTGTGGGCGTGCCCTGTGACCTAAACAGAGGGAGCCAGAACACCGGCCATTGACCCCCGCTGATTACGTCATGGGCGACCCGCTGATTAGGTCATAGCAGTGATCGCAGACTGCCATCCCTCTTCAGTCGACCTAGGCTGCCTTGCTGTCTTTAGGTCGTGTTTCTGAAGCCTGTTCAAGCACATCTAACATTCCAGATTTTAAGGATTCCCTTGGGGAAATGCAGACTGAATCCTGCAATCGCTGAGCAGCAAATGATATCACCTGAACTGTGCTTCAGATATCTGGACAACCTGATCTGTTAGGGCAGTGGTTCCCAACCACGGTCCTCAAGTCCCCCTAACAGGCCAGGTTTTCCAGATATCTGAAGCACAGGTGATATCATTTGCTGCTCAGTAATTGCAGGATTCAGTCTCTCTGCATTTCCCCAAGGGAATCCTTAAAACCTGGCCTGTTAGGGGGACTTGAGGAATGCGGTTGGGAGCAACTTTGTTAGGGGGACCTGAGGAAAACATTTTTCTCCATTGAAAGTAGAGGACATCTAATAACTAGAGATGCTCTCTAGGGTCATAACTTAGCCTTGGTAATAGAGTGCAAGACAAACGGCGAGTTTCAACAGTCTATTCATAGCTCTTCCGGTGCCTAGCCGGACCACCGGTGCATGAGCAACTAGCGAGCACATGGCGAATCGGATGCCTCTCAATGAAAACATTCCCTTGGCCAGTCAAGTACTCCTAGAATTGGTGTTTTTGGTCCTGGGTCCACTCAGACCGCTTTCAGGGCAGAAGCCTGGTATGGGCAGGGGGGACAGACTCCTGCCAGTATGACTACTCAAAATTGTTTAGGTGGTCATGGTGGCTAGAGTGTCCCTTTTAAAGTAAACGTCGTGATGAGATTGTGTATGGGTTGGTTAACAAAAAAATAATAATAGTGGAGCTAAATTTATCAAGATTGATATTGCTACTTGGATGAACAGAGGCTTTCTGATGTGTTTTTTTTGGTTCCTCTATGAAAGAAACATGCAATTGGAGTGAGACTCACCAAGATCTGCCATGACTTTGAAAAGTGCCTCTGCTTGGGAGCTTAGGAGGTTGTAGCATTTTATTTTATATAGTTGTAACATTTTTGTTGCTTGAATGTCTTTGTGTGTGAAACCATATTTATGTCTCTACTACAAACTACATCTGTTATTTACAATGTTCAACTGCATTCAATGCAGGACTAAGGACTTGATGAACCTCGAGCTGCAGCTTTTGGTGTGCCTTTGCCCCATTCTTCTCATCTGCCATTGTTCCCCTGCCCATTCGTCTCACAACCCAAAGTGCCTCTGTCCCAAATTTCCCATTCCTGTGCTATGCCCCAACCTCTCTGTGTTGGTGCTGACATAGTTAACTTTTTATTGGGCCTACCTTGAGGCATTGACCTGGATCTGCAGCACTACTAACTCTTTACTTAATCCAGCCCTGAATGTAGATGCTGTTTCAGCGGAGCGAACAAGCTCTTTTTTGTCAAGCTGGGACATCCTCCAAGGTCTAGGACGGAGCTTTAGAGAATCGAGCCATCTGTATTTTGCTCTCAGTGTCAATTATATTCAAGATCACCGCCTTCTATTTTACCAACACATAATACTGTCAATTTAGTATAAAGAATAGGGATTAAATTGAGGAATATGATTACGGTCACTGTCTAAAAAAGGATAATCTCGTACTGTAAAGGATTTGCACTCGCATAACGAGAAGCTCAACACAAATAAGAGTCGCTCTGCATAAGTAATCAACGTCTAATGGATACATTACAGCTGCTGAAGTGAAGATGGAGATGGAGTTTCTCTTTAATACACCAGACAGTACATACTAAAAAGTAGGTAACGCTGTATTTTAGCGGTGTAAATGATGTGATAGACATTCCAACTGCAATTTAGCGTTGTAAATTATTGAGGAACGCTAAAATACAGTTTTACCCTAAGAGGTGATCCCCAGACACAGAGACCCCTAGGGTAAATTTGTAACGATGTGTTGTAGGATGGGCGGGAGCTTAGTTTAACCCTCCATTTCCCAGAGCCCAATACCCCAGCTCAGGTCCATGTTCCTTCATGCAGGCCCTCAGCCTGGTGTGCTTTGTGAACACTGGGCTTGTTTGCTTGGCACTCTGGCAGTGACATGGTTAATCCTATAGAGTGGGAACTGATCTGGGTAATGGTGGCACTCCAAGGGGTTAACTTTGACATCCTGGAAGTGAAAGGGTCCCACACATGCACAGTGGCACTTGCATTGCTGCATCTATGCTGATGGCACCTCGGGGTTAAATGCACAACGCTTGCTTCGATAGTTGTACCATTAGGCTGGGTTCACACCTGAGCGTATTTCATACGCTCGTTTTTTCATGGCGTTTGAACCCAGCGTTCATACGCGCGTTTTCGATAACAAAAACGCGCAAACACCGATAACAGCGCGTTCACGTCCATGTCTATGGCCGCGAACGTGCTGTAATACGCCCCAAAGAAGCTTCTGTACTTCTTGGGGCGTAGGGCGTTTACAGCGCGTTGCTACGCTCTGTAAGACGCCCAGGTGTGAACGGGCCCCATAGGAAATCATGGGATTTCTGTGTTTGGGCGTTTTACAGCACGTAGGAATGTGCTGTAAAACGCCCGGGTGTGAACGGGGCCTAATTTACCACTGTAGGTTCTAGAGTTGTCACGGGCTCCCTAAATCTCCCCTCTGGCTCCTGAATAATTTACAACGTTATTATGTTACTGTTGGGTTTCCAGATCATTTACACAGCTAAAATACAGTTTTACCAAAAAGTATCATAATCAGTCTCTGAGTAGATCTTAGACCATTCATAAATATAATAAAATATGAAAAAAAATGAAAATACCTTATCTATTCGCTTAAATCCCAGAGCAGCTGATATCTACACAATGTAAATGTCAATAGAAAAATGATAAAAATCCATATGAAATCTGATTTACTTTAAAAAGGAGCATGTCATAGCATAGTCCTCAAATCATCTGGCATTGACAAACCGACAGCGAAAGAATGCATCCTCTAGTTTTATTTACAGCTTTACATTGATTTCTAGCCCTCTAGACGCCAAGTATAATCTGATATTTTTACTTTAGCAAGAGCCAAAACGTGAGTAAAGTTCTCCGATTTATGAGCAGAGTCACTTCCTGCAGATGCAGCTAGAATAACGTAATGAAAGCCGTGATGTGTTTTATAAAACCAGAACACCTGAGACTCATCTATAATTACCACAGAGATTGTACCCTTCCGTGATGCAAGAAGCAATACGACGACCTAAGAGGCTTACAGCTGTCAATTGATATTACCCCGGGGGGTAGAAACCCAGAATAAGTAGTTTTAAAACAAAAAGATTGCACATGGGTCTTGCTTTATAGGGATTGGATTAGGGCTGTGCAATATTGACAAAATAATCATATTGCGATTTCTTGAATGAATATTGCGATTGCGATTTTATTTGCGATTTAGCCAATTGTTTTTGCTTTTTCAAACATGCTACATACATTCTAAATGTATTCAGTATTCAGCACATGGATACTGCCCCAGCACATGGAAATACTGCCCCAGCACATGGAAATACTGCCCCAGCACATTGATATACTGCCAGCCCCCAGCACATGGAAATACTGCCCCAGCACATGGATATACTGCCCCAGCACATGGATATACTGCCAGCCCCAGCACATGGATATACTGCCAGCCCCCAGCACATGAAATACTGCCCCAGCACATGGATACTGCCCCAGCACATGGATATACTGCCCCAGCACATGGATATACTGCCCCAGCACATGGATATACTGCCCCAGCACATGATATACTGCCAGCCCCCAGCACATGGAAATACTGCCCCAGCACATGGATACTGCCTCAGCACATGGATATACTGCCCCAGCACATGGATATACTGCCCCAGCTGATGGATATGCCCCAGCTCATGGATACTGCCCCAGCTCATGGATACTGCCCCAACACATGGATACTGCCAGCTCATGGATACTGCCCCAGCACATGGATATTGCCCCAGCTCATGGATATTGCCCCAGTACATGGATATACTGCCCAACTCATGGATATTGCCCCAGCACATGGATACTGCCCAAGCTCATGGATACTGCCCCAGTACATGGATACTGCCCCAGCACATGGATACTGCCCAAGCTCATGGATACTGCCCCAGTACATGGATACTGCCCCAGCACATGGATATTGCCCCAGTACATGGATATTGCCCCAGCACATGGATACTGCCCAAGCTCATGGATACTGCCCCAGCTCATGGATATTGCCCCAGCACATGGATACTGCCCAAGCTCATGGATACTGCCCCAGTACATGGATACTGCCCCAGCACATGGATACTGCCCAAGCTCATGGATATTGCCCCAGCACATGGATATTGCCCCAGTACATGGATATTGCCCCAGCACATGGATACTGCCCAAGCTCATGGATACTGCCCAAGCTCATGGATACTGCCCCAGCTCATGGATATTGCCCCAGTACATGGATACTGCCCCAGCACATGGATATTGCCCCAGCACATGGATATTGCCCCAGCACATGGATATTGCCCCAGCACATGGATACTGCCCAGCTCATGGATACTGCCCCAGCTCATGGATACTGCCCCAGCTCATGGATACTGCCCCAGCACATGGATACTGCCCCAGCTCGTGGATACTGCCCCAGCACGTGGATACTGCCCCAGCACGTGGATACTGCGCCGCAGCTCACCTCTGTGCGCCGCTGTGTTCTGTGCGCCGCGCCACGTGTTCAGCTCCCTGTTAACTTCCGGCGGCACATGGAGCTTGGGCGCTCGCCTGGGGGAACCATGTGACGAGTTGCGAGAACGCGGCTCGTCACGTGGTTCACCCTGCGAGCGCTCAAAGCACCATGCCGCCGCCGGAAGTTAACAGCCGAAAATCGCAGCCTTATGCGATTTAGAAATCGCAGGGTCGGAAATCGCGATTCGATTGCGATTGCAATTAATTGCACAGCCCTAGATTGGATATATACAATGTTCCTTTCACTACAATCCAATGACTGAGAAGAGAGAGCAGGTTAACCCTCTTAAACGGTGGCTCTCCTGTTCTGACCATCAAACACCATAGCCCCTATTACATTCTTCGCGCAATTTTGTTCGCGCAGCGCCAAATTTTTTCTGCGCATCGTCCGGCGTTATCGTGCAAAACTTAACGGAGTATTCAGATCCGAACGCATTTTCTCATCCGTCCGAAAATAACGTTCGTAAAAACGACACGCAAAACGAAAAGTAATACGCGCGCAGTAACGTAGCGCACGTAAATCAGTGTGCGGACTGTTTTTTTTGCAGGATTCAGCCAATCAGAATTAAGAACCTTAATTGACATCAATTTACCTTAATTGACTCACTTAAGATTTTGCGCCTGTCAAAGTAAATCTGAGTATACATGCTGCAGCAATAAAAAAACATGCACAAATTCACAATTTGTTTGTTTGGGTATGTGTAGAATGTGTAACTATACTGTGCTGTTTTTTTTTTTCATGCTGGTGTTTTTCGTTTCGGCCAGAACGTTCCGATTTGCAGTTACCACAAGCTTTTCAAAGACGTCAAAATTATGTGCGCAAACGTCGTTCGTAATAAGATGCTCATCGATTGTAATACCATCCGCGTACCAGCGCACGAACGAATTTGCGCTCACAATGTTAAGTATAGGATGCGCACAGTTCATCACCCATGTTGGACGCAGCAGGATTGATTCTTGCTCAGGATTGCGTTCCCAAACAAGGACGCTCATGTAGCAGGTGTAAGTCGGGATGGGGCTTGGAAACATGTTTCAAAGTACAGCAACTCCTTTAGGATGGAGCAGGACGGAGTGGATCTTAGGGATGCTTTCCCAAGTAAGGCAACATATGGGGTTGGAACAAGATAGAGTGGAGATTGTGGATGGAGGCAACATATGGGGTAGAAGCAAGATTGAGTGGAGATCGGGGATGGACTCCCAAGCGTGGGCTTTGAAGACAGAGATATTTACCTGTAAAAGTATTTTATTTCCATCATGGTCTTCAGTCTGCCATCTTCCTTCACTAATGGGACTGCACTGGTTCGGTAAAAGTGGAATAAGCTGTCCAAAGTCCTTTACTCTAAATTCCAGCAGCGAGGAATCTAATGGGACAGGGCTTTGACCCTTCAAGAGCCTTTTAAGGGAAAACTCTATGTCTACGTCCATATTCGAAAAAATTGGAAAAACACAGAAATCTGCCTTCTTCTTCCACACAGACTTCTTTAGTATCAGTTCGTACATTTTCATCATATCTAAAAAGTTTTCGTAACTGCAGTAGATGGTAAATCGGATGATTTCTTTGCCATAGTGTACCTGTCTGATGGCCCACAGAGGTGTTCCGTTCGCCAAAGTGAAGAAGTCCTGGTTGCACGGCATGTATGGAAGGAACTTGCCTTGCACGCGCTCCGTGTGATGAAACTTCCAAGGTGGTTTCTGGAAGCAGTCATGCATGTTTAATATCTGTTCTTCTCCGTACTCTTCTTGTAAGAAGAGAATAACGGCAAGTGTGGGCTGTGAGGAAAACACCTTAACAGGCTTCCTTTTCTTTGAAATTCTCCTCTCAGAAACACGGAAGAGCTGAAGGTCGGGGTGAATCCATGCCAGGAGTTTGTCGATAGCATCTTGGAGGCATCGGGATTCTCCAGGATCAGCGATGACATGGATGCTGACAAGGAATGGGTCCTGGATGTCGTCTACAGAGAGCTCACCTATTGAAACAAGCACAAAAATAACTTAGTTCATGGGTGCAATAACCAGGATCTCCACTTACTCAATAATTGCCAACATCTGACTTTGTAGTTATTTTCCGGCTGCTTTATTTTCTTGGGCCTGCTCTAGATTTCCTTCTGTCACGGAGAAGATCGTAGCCAGTAAACAGTTTGCAGCATTTAAGAATACGGACACAGATCAAGGCAGAGAATCAGAAGAGGCTGAAATTCCCTGCTTTCAAATATTCTCTCACTTGCAGCCCTCACCTCCTGTTTCTCACCCCTCCACCCACCTAGATTGTAAATTGCCATGAGAATAAGAGGCCCAATTCCTCCTGTATCACTTTCTCCAATTTCGTCTTGTCTCATATTATTGTACCCATGCAAAGTGCTGTGGATTTCTAAAGTATAATTATAATAATCTCTGACAAGTTCTACATTTTGCAACAGTTCAACATTCTAGATGTCACCTTCCACAAATCAGAATGTCATGGGGGCCACTATGGGGACTTTTGGTTGACGTAGTAAGATCAGAGTAAGAGAAGAAGATTTTATTCAAAAAACAGAACAGAAATACCAGTAGTGAATGACAAGTACAGAAATCGTGCGTCATCATTTTTAAACTGCCGTAGATAATGATAAATTTAAACAGGATGCCCTGTTTGAAAGGGACACTACACACCTTGACTGCTTCGGCTTATTAAAGTGGACAGACTGTGAGGAGTGCCCGATCTCCCGCCTACCTTGTTTGGTAGGAATAGCTGCAACCTGCGTCACCAGGCGGTTTGGAGTTTTAACTTCCAAGCTGTCGGTCACTAAAAGTTACCAATGATGCCAGCACGCAAAAAGTCATCCTCTCTCAGACTGCCCACAATGGAAAGAAACAATTGGACAGATGTGCCAATTATTTAAGGGCAAAATGTGGGTGGATTTTCATTATAGTGCCCCTTTAAAGAACACTATCTACTTTACTTGGTTACCAACAGAGAGGTTGCCGCTGGTATCCTCTCCTGGTGTACATAGGACTCCACAGACACTTGTGCAAGACTGGGTGAGATCACACAAACGCAATCGATCGGGATCGTGCATGGTTGGGAGAAGGTGATGAGAACTATTTATTTTCTGTGCTTTTCAGTTTGTGGTGAGAGGTGTGCTCTCCTCTTCAGAGGGATATGAAGTTTTTTTCCTTTTCAGGCTGCAAGTGAGACTAATAAGTGACCTTGTAGTCATTCAATATTCAACACATGCCTCGGCATTATAATTTCCTATACAAAGTATAGGAAGGCTTAATGTACGTATGCAGCTGTTTCTATGATGAACAATTTAGGTAAATAAAGATTTGAAAGTCTTGTCATATAACAGCAAAATGTAGCAGTCAGCCTCTGAAGCTCCTCTTTAACATTAATTCCCATGCAGTTCTAAAAATGTTGTTTTAATTCTTTTTTTCGCTATTAATCGTGTATATCTGATACATATGATTTTTTTATACAACATATGGCAAAGATTTCAGGGGAGCACAAGTTAAAATCCATTTTGGGTCCCTCCCCAGCTTGCATGATGAAATTTGTATACATGTGTGCAGCAGTCTGGAAGGAATGAGTGTATGTAGAGGGTTACCTGGGAGTGAGGTCGGAGTGAGCATGCGGTTGAGTGCATTGGGCTTGAGTTCCTGTTGTTGCTGAGATGTCAGTATGTGGTTGGCTGAAATTGGAAGTAAGTAATTGTTTGTTCCTTTTCCTTTATCTGTAGCCAATGATTCTGGTGACATTTGGTGGCTCATGTTTCAGAAGCTCATTAGGACCAGGGATGCATGGGAGCAAGTTCCTATATACATCCATTCCAACAGGGAACACAGTTGACTTCCCAAGTGATATGAACATTAGGCTCGCTCAAGCAGTGTCCTCCTTTCCTTCTCTGTGTACATGTGAGCTGGGGGCAAGCTACATGTGTGCTGGGGGCAATTCTCTATATATATATATATATCTTGGGGGGGTATATACATGTGAGCTGGGGGCATATCCATGAGAGCTGGGGGAAATATCCATGAGAGCTGGGGGCATATCCATGAGCGCTGGGGGCATATCCATGAGAGTTGGGGGAAATATCCATGAGAGTTGGGGGAAATATCCATGAGAGCTGGGGGCAATATCCATGAGAGCTGGGGGGCAATCGCCATGTGAGCTGAGGGCAATCGCCATGTGAGCTGGTGGCAAGCTACATATCCATGTGAGCTGGGGGCAATCGCCATGTGAGCTGGGGGCTATAGAATATCCATGTGAGCTGGGGCAATCTCCATGTGAGCTGGTGGCAAGCTACATATCCATGTGAGCTGGGGGCAAGTTACATGTGAGCTGGGGGCAGGCTACATATCCATGTGAGCTGGGTGCAAGCTACATGTGAGCTGGGGGCATTCTGTATATATATATATCTCGGGGGGTATATACATGTGAGCTGGGGCATTTTTATATGAGGTCTGTTCTTAATGAAAAGCGTTCACATGACATAAAATAAAAGTATCGGTACTCGGTATCGGTGAGTACTTGAAAAAAAGTATCGGTACTCGGACTAGGTCTTAAAAAAGTGGTATCGGTGCATCCCTAGAAATTACAGCAACACCTTGTATGTGTACTGTACAGCTATTTTCAGTCATTATAACCCCATGAATCTTATCCTTGCACAAAAGAGAGTGACCCCAGAGCTCTCCCTGTATTCTGTCCTCTCATGGGCTGTTGTAATGCAGCAGTAAAGTTTGTTGATCTTTTTTGTTAGAGTGAGGGGGTTGTGGATGTGGGGGCTGCTATTTGCAGCTTGTTTACGGTAATACCGAGTAACTGGATAGAGACAAAACAAAGAGTTTTGTTTATCCACAAGAGGCACAATAAACTTCCTTTAAAAAAAAAAAAGGTATCCAAATTGGGTTTTCAGATGCTAATGATAGCTTTTCAACGTATTACAATGCGAAATCGAACTAACTCGATTTTGGTAGTGAAAGGGTTAAAAAGGAAATCTCGCCAACTGTACGACATATATATAAAACAGATATAAAGTAAGAAACCACTTTCTTTGCCCTTCTGAATTAATAAACATAAATATTAATGCTAAAATATTCCTTTAAGTATAAATTGGGTTTAGTTGTACAGAACACAGGAAATCTATATATCAGGTTTGTTCTGTATAATAGACTTGACTGTATCCTTCACAACAAGGTTCATCAAGTTCTATTAACCCTGGCTAGTTAATTTGAAGGAAAGGTCACCTTGTTTTGTTCTGTATGTCACTATGAAGGCTTTTTTCCCCCCAATGGATGAATGAAATGGCGTGACGAGCGTTAATCTGAATGGGTAAGCCAAGAACAAGAAAAAGTTAAGACTGTGTGAGGGAACACAAACAGAAAGGGTCCATTTAATGACAATTAAATATATTCTGATCTTTTCTTTAAGCTTGGAATGATTCGATGTGAAACCCAAGACGCGATGTTTGTGCTTCACGTCTCGATCCTCCCGCTCAGAGACGTTCTTTCATAATGCGGCTCTGTACTCACTAGAAAAGGTATTTTTCAACTCCAGCCATTGCGATCTCTTGTCGCTCAGCATGATCTGTGCTCTAATGAATGGGCTGATGTATGATAAAAAAGAGCAAAGCTTTGTGAGCTCCATCACCGGCATTAGTATTCAGGAGGAAGCCCCGATTGTGTCATTGACGGTAGTTGGTAAAACAAATAGCTTCAGAGGACCACCAGAAAACTGTACAAAGCCATCATTAGGAGCTGGAATTACATACACGGCAGAGAAAATCTGCTTTTGTCAAGCCTGTCAAAACCGAAGGCCGAGCCAAAAAGGAGTGGCATAGCTAATCAGCTCGTTAAGCAGAGTACTGTCCACTTCAGAAGATCACAGTCACGTCTCTGGTTTTTGATTTTGCACCTGCCGTTGAGTGACTTAGAAAATTTCTAAACTATTCAGACTTGGCCATGTGCGACGCGGGTGAACATTGCATCCAATTATTAATGGAACCTCCGTTTTTTAAACTTGTGCTACTGTGGTTTTATTAAAATGAACATGTCTGATCCGAGACCTGATCCGAGACGTTGTACATGTAGAGATTCCTTCTCTTAAACATAGTGAAGAGGTCAGCAAGCTAGATTTTGGAACTACATTACCCATGACGTTCAACCATCCTTTGGACTTACTGAGCATTATAGAAAAATGGAATTCCAAAATCATCCAGGGAGACAGAGTTTGCGGATTCGAGCATGGACAGCCCGCCCGTCCTATATTTTGATCAGGATATGTAAAAGTAGTTGTTATCCTCCTAGAAGCAGAAAAAAAAGCAAGCTTTTAAAGTCTGGAAAAAGAAGTACATACAGGGTTATTCAGAGAGAGGTGAAAAGCAGGAGAATGGCTGGAGAATGGAAAATTCTAGGTCAAAATAGCCAAACCACAAAAATTCTCCCATTTATCTCACTTTGCAAACCGGCAATTTTGAGCTAGAATTGTCCATTCTCCAGCCATTCTCCTGCTTTTCACCTCTCTCTGAATAACCCTGATGGTTTTGAGGGGAAAATTCACTTATTTACAGATTGAAAAAACATGGTTAAAAAAGAAGAAGAGGCCATTGCAGCCCTTGTATTATTCTGGTGAAAGTGACAAAGCAGTCCCTTCATGTCCCTCGCCAGACCTGTGAGAGCACTTAAAAAACACTCTATACGTCCTGACTACTTTATCTTTTTGAAGGGGACAGGATGAGATTAGTGCCGCCCCCCATCCCAGGCCAGATAAACTGTATAAAAATCTGAGTGAAGTGGAAGAGTTTCCTCAACCCTATCCAACGTCACCAGCAGCCAGGGAATTTGAATTTCCTGGCTTTCGGCTACTAGGGACGTCGGCAAGCACAGAGCATGCCGACATCACCATTTATGAGACCAAGAAGAAAAAAATGAGTAGGACCTCCAGTAGAGTGAGTGCCAGGAAATTTATGCAAGGACAGCAGACCCCATAGACAGTGTTGTGACATTCCGACCAACAGGTCTTAATCATACCTGTTGTCGAAACGTCACAACACTGTCTATGGCAGTGTTTCCCAAACCTGTCCTCAGGACCCTCCGCCTCGCCAGGTTTGACAGATATGTGAAGCACAGCACAGGTGATATGATTTGCTGCTCAGTGATTGCAGGATTCAGTCTGCTTTTCCCCAAGGTGATCTGCAAAATCTGGCCTGGTTGAGGGTCCCGAGGAGAGGTTTGGGAAACACTGTCTATGGGGTCTGCTGTCCCTGAATAAATTTCCTGGCACTCACTCTACTGGAGGTCCTGCTCATTTTTGTTCTTATTGCTGTATTTGGGATTGGTGGCGTCCTACCCCGAGCGGAGACCTCGTGGAGTTCCTCTGGTCTGGGCTCTCCTCCAGCGGAAGCCACAGCACTTTTGTTTTGCATTTATGAGACCAATCACGTTAGAGATCGGTCTCCGAGAGGCGTATGAGCACAGCTCCGATCTGTCAGTCTACGCAGGCTATACGGAACTTGCCTATGCGAGTCCCAACGCGCTGCGCAATTTGCAGTTCCTACGCTACGCAAGTAATGCAGGAGGTGCAAATTGTGCAGAACAGCCTCCGGCACTTCCAGGTTTGGGAGCACCGGAGCTGAAGAGGTGGAGCAGAGTGAGGCGAGGGACAAAAGGCGAGTAAAATGGGCCCAAATAAAATAACAAGAAATAATTGGACAGAGTCTCTCAGCAGCAATTATTTAAGGGCAAAAATGAGGAACCTCTATTTTTCAGTAGAGTATGCCTCGAAGATCATGGGTAAACAATGTTGCATAAGACGAGCAACAATTTATGTTCTACAGATTCCATTTCTGAATACCACCAGCCATCGGTAGGGAGTTTCCAAGAGCGATAATTTTACAATCACTCGGTTGCCCCGACTTAGGCTAGGGTCAGACGAACGCATTTTTATGTTGTCTGTGAAAAAGTGCGTTCAAACGAATGGACGCATTTTTTCACGGAATACGCGATAGCGGTCATACGATGCGCATTTTCGTCCGTGATTTTGTACGGATCATCAATAAAACACTTTTTGCGTCTGGACGTTATGTTGGCCGGACATTAGCAGCGTCTGACGTCTCCAATTCACGCACACACGCCGCTAGCGGACGCAGCGCACTCTGTACGTCAGTACCTGCGGTTTCACGTTCTCGAAAAAATGCGTTCATTTTCCACTTGCGTTGCGCGGCCGGACTTTTGTGCGACCGTACTTCGTATATTGGCCGTCATTGCCCGGCATCTGCTGCTAGTGCGGCCGTGATTAAGTGCGCCAGAACGCGCGTTCGCACTGCCTCAGTCTGACCCTAGCCTAAAAGAAGGGACAGTTCAGTGACACGTCATGCCATAGTGACACAATGCACCGATAAAAACACCTGTTGCAGATCACTAAGGAGGAATGCTGGACCATCATTTTGTTATTTCTGCATGAAAGACAAAAAATACCTCCAAGTCTACAGTAAGGAATAACAGGGGAGAGAAGCAATATCACATAGGACCGCTTTGATGGCAGTATGGAGGACCCACAAATGTTTGATTACCAATCTTTGCCAGAACTACCACCGAATCATGACCATAATGAATGGGAGATCCTTTATTAAAATGCTAGATTTCTTAGTTGAAAGCAGGGATAAACGGGAGTCTGAAAACATTCATGGAATGTAATGATAGGAGTTACAGAATACTCAGGTGTCAATTCGATTCCTGGGAATGCAGTCCCCTCACTATTTCTCAGGGTGAACTTAGACAGTGGCGTAGCGTGGGGGGGGCCAACGGGGCGGTGGCCCCGGGCGCAATTTTTTACGAGCATTTAGGGGCGCAAATTTCAAAATTTGCGCCCCTAATATTTCCCAGCCGATCGGCCGCGGCGCGCCGAATGAAGGGAGGAAAATCCGGAAGTGCAAGCACTGCTGTGTCACGTGACGCCGCCAGCGCGCCGGCGCCACGCTTTTCAGAGCAGGAGGGGAGGCACTCATCATCATGGAAGGCTGCAGCACATCACATGGCAGCCGGAGCGAGGGGCAGCGCCTGCTTATCTGCGCAGATGGATGGACCGGGACTGGCGGCACATGCACTGTGAGGTTTGAAAGCAAAAAAAAGTCCTCCACGCTCCTCACCACAGGCCCCCTGCCCCCCCCTATCACCAGCTCGATGGGTGGTGGAGAGAGGGTGATCTGTAACTGTGTCGCTAAGACACTAAACTAGGTGGAGGCAGGGTGTAAATGTCAGCCCACGGTGAAGCTCTGTAGCTCCACAGATTTATGGCTTTTTCAAGAACCAGCACATTAACACTAACCTGCCTGGCTCCTGATAAGGTCCTGCAATGCAGGGGACCAGGCAGTGTTAACTCTGTGCTGCCTCTGCCCAGCTGCATTGAACTAAGCTATAGGCAGCCCTGGGGAAAGTGTAAAGAATAGGGGGGGGGAAATCTTAAATAAATTAAGAAAAAAAACAAATGAAAAAGTAAATTTAAAAAAAAAAAAATCCTATATACAGCACAGCACCCAAAAAAACCCCCCGAAATTTCTTACCCCCTAAATAACCATGCAGCCTCTCCCAAAAACAAAACCCATAACAATATTTGCCCCCCCCATACCAGCTCAGCAACTCCTGTCACACAAAACCAACAGCCTCAAACAGACTCCCATCACACAGAACCAGCCACTTCAAACACACATCAAACAGACTCCCATCACACAGAACCAGCCACTTCAAACACACATCAAACAGACTCCCATCACACAGAACCAGCCACTTCAAACACACACAAACAGACTCCCATCACACAGAACCAGCCACTTCAAACACACACAAACTGCCATCACACAGAACCAGCCACTTCAAACACACACAAACTGCCATCACACAGAACCAGCCACTTCAACACACATCAAACAGACTCCCATCACACAGAACCAGCCACTTCAAACACACACAAACTGCCATCACACAGAACCAGCCACTTCAAACACACACAAACTGCCATCACACAGAACCAGCCACTTCAAACACACATCAAACAGACTCCCATCACACAGAACCAGCCACTTCAAACACACACAAACTGCCATCACACAGAACCAGCCACTTCAAACACACACAAACTCCCATCACACAGAACCAGCCACTTCAAAACACACACAAACTCCCATCACACAGAACCAGCCACTTCAAACACACACAAACTCCCATCACACAGAACCAGCCACTTCAAACACACACAAACTCCCATCACACAGAACCAGCCACTTCAAACACACACAAACTCCCATCACACAGAACCAGCTACTTCAAACACACAAACTATATATGTGTGTTGTTTGTTTACTTATTTTCTTTGCTGTGTTGTCATTGGACACCCAATTTACCCACTGCGTGCGAACACACACACACCAGGGCTGGATAGATTTACATTAAATGTAGGAGACAGGAAGAAAATAGTGAAGCCAACTAGATGTTTTTAGATGCCAAAGACGGCTTTTAGATTTGGTGTAAAATAAACTGGAAATTTAGGAGCTAGGAGTAAAATTCTAGGAGCCAGTGGCTACCAAGCTCTGGCGTAAGGAGTTCAATGCTCTAATGGTGGACGGGAATCAGGGCATTCTAACGTGTCCACAGGTTAAGGGGGGCGCACAATTCTTGGCTGGCCCCGGGCGCTGGCAACCCACGCTACGCCACTGAACTTAGAGTTTGATTTAATTCAGCCCAGTCGCTGAAATCATCAGGTTTCGTATTTCTGATATTTAAATCACCAGAAACTAAAAATAAGGGCATACCAGCATTTATATCCCCCTTCAAAAATATTGACGCTTGCGCCTATACCTGCTGATGCGAATTTGGGCTTTAACTATTCAATGCGAATTTATTGGTACACTGATTTTTTTTTAAAAAAAATATCAAGTTTTTGTTTGCTCTATGGGCAAGGAAAAACGCTCTGAATAACCTTCATTTTTATATTAGTGTTGATTTAGCAATAGAATCTAACCCTGAAAGTATTCCTAAAAGTCACCATAACCTTTAACCCTAAAAGCAAACCTTGATGTCAGGACTTCAGTGTTATTTTTAAGCTTGGATAGAAAATCATATTTTCCAGGTTGTTACCAGCTCAAATTTTAGCAATAAGGGCGTCATTTATATTTTTTTCTGACTCAACCCCTGAATATATTTTACATTACAGTGTGGAATAAAAATAAAGTCAAATCATTTTATGAGGAGAAACAAATATTGGCAACTTGGACAAGTTTTGGTGAGGACTGCCATTAAAACGTTACTTTCCAGAATATGGTCAAAAAGCAGTTCATATTTATTCATTTATAAAGTATTTTACCAGGAAGGATACATTGAGATTTCTCTCGTTTTCAAGTATGTCCTGGGTTCAAGAACATTGAATTGTTACATCGTATTTCTGTAACGACTGTAATAAAATGCAAGATATTAAAAAAACAACTCAAATATACAGATTAACAGAAAATAAATAAGTAGGAAAAGAAGTAGTCACTATCAGGGTTATTTAAAGAGATTCGAAAAGTCACCGCACGTTCGGTGACTTTTCGTTCTCTTCAATTCGGTTCCTTTTGCCGATCCGCAAACCTGACGAAAACGAACCGCAAAACCCAGCGAATGCACGCCGAAAACCCTCAAAAACATCTGGATTAAGCTGCCGAAAACCACAGAAAAACCCGAGCAGGAGCCGATCACCCACAGCGAAGCCCCCGGAAAAAGCTGAGAAAGCCGAGACCGCAGACAGAGGGCAGTGAATAAATTAGGAAAACAGTTTGTATGAATGTTTGAAAAGTGAAACACGGTTTGCAAAGAAACTACTGAGCGAAAATGTCTCAAATTTACATATGAGGTCCAGGAAATGATAATAAAGAGGGCTGTTACAGAAAAAATAAGTAAACTTTAAAAAAAAAAAAAAATCGGACTTTTAACCCTTTCGCTGCTGAGGCTTTTCCCGCCTCTGTGCTGAGGTCATTTTTACCGGTTTTGCTCATCATGTTTAAACGTGTTTTGAAGGCTTATTCTAGTATATGACCCAGACATATTATATATCGTTCTTTCCGTCAGACTCGGCAGATTCATAATATGTCATTATTATATGTATACGTCATGATCTGTCTGTATATTATAACAAAATATGCAATAAAATATGAATTTTCAATAATTTACAACGTGTAAAGTGTTTTTTTTTCACATTTTAACATGCGAGCAATTGCGGTTATATTTTGTATGGAGTGCGCTTGTTAAAAAAATTAGAAATGGGGTCTCGTTACATTTTTTTTGGGGAAAATTACGCGATTTTTAACAAACGCATCGCATACAAAAATCATTAGTGCAGCATCATTGTTCACATTATAATTGAAATAAGAACAATATTGCTGCATTAACAAACCAAAAAAAAGAAAAAAACTTGTTTATTTTTTTTATAATTTTTTTTAAAAAATATATATATTTTTTATTTTTAATTTTTATTTTTTTAAAAAACTTTTTTCACAGTCGTGTTTGGTATCGTTGGAACGGCCATGCTCTGGCCGATCCAACAGTACCAAACTTTAACCCCTAGCTGCCACAGATCGGGAGATAGGGGGTTCCAATGAACCCCCTATCTCCACCATTGGTGGCAGCTAGGGGTTAACTCCAGGACTGGCGTCATCGTGCTATGCACGATGACGCCAGTCCTCAGGGGGAGTTCCTGGAGGCTTGGCCGACATCCAAGATGTCGGCCAGCTCCGGGAAAGGATCACGAACCGGCGCTTTTCAGCGCCGATTCGTGATCCGGCTCCCCAGGGGTTAACGACAGCCACCGTTTGGAAGGGCAGGCTGTGCCCTTCCAAACGGTGCCTGGCATTAAGCTCAGGACCCCCGCGATCGGGAGGGAGAGAGGTCCGAAGGCCTTCCTCCCCTCCCTTTCAGGCGCCTCCTCCGCACACGCGGGGGGGGGGGCCCTGAAATAGATGTCATCGCGCCACCGCAATGACATCTATTGTGCCCGCGGCGGTCCCGGATTGACGGGCTGACATCCAAGATGTCAGCCCGCACCGGGGGGCACAGCGATCGGCCGGAATCCGGCCGATCGCAGGCTGCTTCGGGAGGACGCGCTCAGCGCGTCCTCCGCAGCCAACCCTTCCTGCGGCAGGACGCGCTGAGCGCGTCCTCCGCAGCGAAGTGGTTAAAAATAAATAAATAAATCCAGAAAAATGCTTAAAATATCCAAAAAAATCTGTAAATAAAGAGACTCTTTACTGCAGAATTTTATAATGAACGGTTTATTAGATATTTAATTAAAACGGGAATATTTTTAACATTGAAGCCTATGGGATTCTCCTGAATAAACTTGCCGAATTAAACCACCGAATGACAGGGCATTTCGAGGAACCTTTCACTGCTGGTTCTTGTTCCCTGAATAGCCGAAGCAGTGCTTTTTCATGGGGTTTTCACTGCCCTCGAACAGGCACCGAACAGGCACCGTATGTGCAGGCAATTCGCCAGGATTTGGCGAATTGCCTGCTCTCTGGATAGCCGAATGGCCAAGAAAGGTAACCGAATGCTGATTTTCAGCGTTCGGTTACCTTTCTCAAGCAATTCGGACCTCTTTGAATAACTTGGTAAGTTACATGTTTACAGGCGCATTCTGTATTGAGGTATGTTACTAGGGAGCTCTTGAGTGACTTAAGACTGGGGAAGATTTGATGGCGTCTGGGAGGTTATTCCATAACTGGGGTGCTCTGTAGGAAAATGAGGATCGAGCCACTTTCTTTTTGTATTGTGGTATTGCAAGTAAGGTGCTGGTCCTGGATCTGAGGTTATAGGATGAGGGAACTGCTGGGGGAAGCAGTCTATTCAGGTAGGGTGGTAGCTTCCCAGAAAACCTCTTAAACACAAGGTTGGAAAGGTGAAGAGTGCGTCTAGATTCCAACAACGGCCAGTTTAGCTCTTTTAACATGTCACAATGGTGGGTCATGTAGTTACATTGTAACACAAAGCGGCAGAATGAGTTATACAATGAAGTAAGTTTCTGAAGGTGCGTTTGCGGGGCAGCTGCATACACTACATCTCCGTAATCAATAGCCGGCATAAGCATTTGTTGTATTTGATATTAGCATATTTCCACAATTTGAGGTACATGTCCTTCTCTGAGAAGTAACCAAGCTTACTGCATTTGTGAATCACAGTATCTTCCCTCTACAGGAAACCTTTATTTAGTCACCTGTAAATCTATTCACTGTAGTCATTTACAAGTATCCAAGAGTATTTAATGGGAAAAACATCCCATGTTCCATATTGCAGGAAATACTCTGAATTACAGAGCAGGCTGGCCCTTCGCCCTCCTCCTTCCCGATACAGAAGGTTTAATCTATACATAAAGGAAGTAACCAAATACGCTACATTTATAAATCTTTCATTCTTTCTGGAGGTGGATAATCCGTTTTCCAAACTCTGTTAACGGAAGTAGTTTGATTAGTGTTGGGTAGTTGTAGCAACAGATTTCCTCTCCCTGATTACTGCTTTATTTTAGAACTTGTCAAAAACGTTACAAAAATCAAACTTCAATGAGTCCCCCCAACCCTCAAACTCTAGAGGAAATAGCTATCTCTTGTGACGAGCTTTTAAAGGGCTTACAATGGATTTTTACTTAAACTGGTAGGAAATA
Organism: Leptobrachium leishanense; assembly: GCA_009667805.1. Taxonomy (NCBI): domain Eukaryota; kingdom Metazoa; phylum Chordata; class Amphibia; order Anura; family Megophryidae; genus Leptobrachium; species Leptobrachium leishanense. The sequence continues at coordinate 391,520,681 of CM019064.1, forward strand.
TAAACACACCAAAAACAAAAAGACATTATAGCAGTTATTCATTACGTACAGTATTTGATTTTTAGGGCTAATGATACGCATATGTTAGAGGAGTCCAACCCCGCGCCATGTTTTCTGCTTCACACCGCAGTAAATCGGGGAATAGGTATTGCATGCTGCATACGGAAATGGGATCTTTGTCACACTATGTAACCGCTCCCCATGGCTTGTTGCGATGGATATTCCCAAATGGCAACTGGTTGTTATCATGGAGTAAAAGGGTTTGCTGCTAGAAAGGGAGAAAATGTAACGGAGAAAACACGTGAGATATGGCATCCAGCATGCAGTAATTTCCATTAAAGCTGGGACCACCAATGAGCAGTAAGTTCACCTGTTGTAAAGGAAATAGTTGTGGACCGCACGATGCAATTTAGATTTTGACATGAACATTAAAAAAAACCTTGGGATATGAAAGCTGAAGAAGTCGTTGCATTTTGTAGTCTCGGCTTGCTACACAAGTGACAGACATCAAATGAGCGCTGGTCTGATGTCCTGTACTCCCTATAGAAAGCATCACATAGACATGTCTTGACCTGTGTCCTAGCGGTTTGACCCCACCCCAAAATCCATGTCCATTCTAACATGTGTAAAAAAATAAATAAAAAAAAAAGGGCTTGTGTACTCTGTATGTTGGTCCCTATATGATCCTTCATAAATCTATGACAGACATTGAGGCTGCGGTCACACGAGCGTTTTTTCCTTCCACTCTGACACCTCGCTGAGTGCAGTTAGTGCGCTCAGCGCTACAACGCTTGATCCTCCTATGGAGGATTGCCTTTTGTAGCCCCATCCTACGTCCGTCGTAGCTGTTTGACGGGGAGGCTGAAAGCACGTCCGGTTGTAGCGCACGCAAGTTAGACCGTGTGGCCCTCCGTGTCGAGCCATCACAAAGTTGCCACAGATGCAGGGAAGAGCAATCACACGGACGCACACCGTGGATTTGTGTGACTGCAGCCTAAGATGCATATTAAAAACGGACGCACTTAGTTCACCCGTGTGACCCCAACCTTTAGACAAGACTAGATCAACAATGAGTACACCCTGACTATTGAAGGTCAAGCATTAGTTTTACTCCATACAGTTCTTTGCAGCTGCAATTTACAAGCAAAACCGAGCCGACATCCTTGTCCTTTTGGCACTAAAATTCACGTCCACAGTAAACCTACAAAACAAGGGTGGTCGTTTGGCACCCATAACCCGACCTGGTAACCTTGTTCCTTACTGGATATGTTGATTTACCCTCATCATGGCAGTGAGAGGTGGCATCATGGCAGTGAGAGGTGGGGAGGGATTTCTCCAGTGCAACTTGGGCTCTCGCGCAGAATTCTTGACAGCAAATCCGCCATACAGTTTGTGTGTATAACCGGTAACAATCATGATGTTGCTGACACCATTAATCCTACCTTTGAAAATATATTTACAGCCTCAGTCAACCAGGATGAGAGACTTCTGACTGGCCGAGCCTTTTCATGGTCTGGGCAGAGCTCCCTGGAGCTAGAGTCACAGTTTAAAAAGGAGGGGAAAGTAAGGCCTATTCCCTGCACACGTGGAGTCATCAGACAGGGAGACAACTCTCATGAGGATAGATTAATTTTTGTCTGGGGTGGTGCTATTTGAGATGGGCAATGAATTCCCTGGTGCACACACAACTCTTGCAGCACCAATCTACTGAGCATCAACCAAAAAGGTAGGTTGGGGGTGAGAGAGGTCTATGGCCATTATTTTCCTAGTTCCCTGCAAAGGATTATGGTGGTTTCAAGGGCAACGGTTTTTGTCTTCATTACTAGTTCCTACGCCCATGTGTCACTGTGCCACTCTGTTACAGTACCTCTTCTTTGTCTCACGGTGCCCCCTGTATTTTACTTGCCCTCATTTTTTGTGTCAGTATACTCCCAATGTGTGTCACTTCCCTGTGGCTCCTGTCCTCTGCGCTTTACCTGTGAGGATTATGCCTCAGAGACGATGCTCTTCAGAATCAGCTAGCGAGCTGCTCCTGTCATACAGAAAAAGCAGTGTCGCGCCCATGCCCACCAGGGCAGCTGCAACGACCAGGAGTGACAACCCAGTTCATGTATAAAACATATCAAAAGTGACATCTACGCTCATTTCTATATAGCTCCATGTGAAACAAAACAGAGGTTTTGGTTTACTTAAAAGGCCATTGAAGTGTAAGCTCACCTGCTGCGCAGCTCCTGTGTCAGTTCAGTGAAATGTAGTTCCGTCACGTCTTGGGGGCATGGCCGAGATCAGATCTCGCAGCCTGGCCAGCTGAGAATAGATCCGGACACCTGAACCCCTCACCTCTCTGCAGCCAGCGGGCAGCTCCAAGGAAGGAGTTTAACCCTTTCCCGCTGCGAGGCGTACTATGCCATCCCCGTGGTGGGTAAGCCTTAATGCTGCGGGGTGGCATGGCATGCCCCACTAGTGTCTATGGGAAACATTAGACTCCTACCACCGCTGCCATGCGTCAGGCTGGAGGAGGGCCTACCACAGTAGCCAGGGGTGTACTAGTTTGCTCCGCCAGCATTAACGCCCCGCTGCCGGGCACATACCACCCAGTGGTAAGGGGTTAACTTGTGGTCAGCTGGCTGTGCCTGAGCATTGCGGACCACAAGTCACCTCTCTGGGGGTTGAAGTCTGACACTGTGTGACTAACACAACAGGAACTTCATTCCCGCAGGAAAAATAATGCAGGAACGAAGTTCCTCCACGTTCCAGCAGGACTCAACCTCTAAGTATGGCAGATCTGGTTCTACTGGGTCTCGATTTGATTTAGCCCGATTCCTCCAAAAATCAACCCTGAGGTTATCCATCTCACCATACGACTGACCTTTTCCACAGACTTCGACGTTATTTCCACACTATTTGTATCTGTGTCTATATCTGATTCTCATTGAAAACAGTATGTTATTATTAAAACATAAACGTTCCTTGGGGGTTGCACAATCATTTGTGTTACTTGTTACAGCCTGACAGCTTGTCCTTTAAATACACTGCCGTGACATGGAGTGTGATGCGTGGACACATTACAGGATCAATAGGTAGGATGATGGTATCTAGACCCCTTTGTCCTTTACTAGTTCTGACAAATGACATGACCTGGAAGTATGAAGATAATTCCCGCTGTAGGAAATGCAGCCATCAGCACAGCGGAAAAGCCAATGAATGGGAGCCGTCAGCAACACGCGTCACTTCATCATTTCCACTCATGCCTAACAAGGCACAGACCAAAGCATAGCGCGTCCACTAGAGCTCCTGTGGCTCTTACAAATACATACATGCTGCATGACATAAGACTACATTAAAAAGAATATTTTTTTTCTTTTAAAAATGGTGCAGTCCAATGGATTTGAAAGTTCAATAAAAACAAAAAGCAATAAAGAGGATAAGAGGAATCTATTAGTAAATACCACTTGTGCACTTGGGATATTGTGAATATTGAAATATGCAACTCACGATCTTCTGTATTATCCATTTTTAAAACACTGTTTATTAAAGTTTAAGATTTAACGTTGCTGAAAGCATATCATAACTTTCTAATCCAAAACTGAATTTAATAAACTCAATGGGCTAAATTACACAAATCGTGCTAAAACGGGGGCGCAAAAGAGAAAAACCTGTGCCTGCGGGTTTCTCCTTTGCGCCCCAGTTTTAGCGTGATATTACAATGCAGGTGCTTTAAAAGCTGCCTGCATTGTTACCGGGCGCTAAGCCCTGGGATGCGCGCGGAAACGCTAAGTGCCGCCGCGAACATCCACTCCATGGAATCTATAGGACTCCATTGAAGCAGACAGAAGCGGTCACCGAGATCCGGCAGGTCGGCGTAGTGATCCGCAGGGGGAAACTGAGGGACTTTTCCCGCAGTCTCTCCCTGCTCCCACTGGACAGAGGCGGCAGATGGAGCCGCGCTCCTCGCCGCGGGGTAGGAGGTGAGTATCTGATTTTTTTGGGGGGTTTTTGGCGGGTGCGAATGGATTCTGCACCAGCGGAATCTGTTAGCAGCAAGTCCTGGCTGTGGCTAACTTTTTGCTAACCGCAGCCGGACGTTAATCAGCATTACGACTTTGTAATCCTAAAGCTGATTATAAGTACAGGAAGCACAAAGCACAGTAACCTAGCGCTGAAAAGCGAAGGTACCAAATGCGAACGGGTTTCGTAACCCGTTAGCGTTTGGATTGTAATATGGTGCGCCCGCGTTAGGGCTACCAGGGCTAACGTTAATGCTCACTCAGGTGAGCGCTAACGTTGGCACCAAGTATGTAATGTAGCCCAGTGTGTGTACGCTCAGTGCGCTCGTGTGACCGCAGCCTAAAGCAGCAGCAAGTCTTCTCCAATCCGCTCCGAAGCGGAGTCAGAGGTTATAACGTTTAACTTAATCTCCACACAGAGTGTGTACACAAAGCGATTAATCGATAATGAGAATAATTGTCAACTATTCTCATTATCGATTTGTTTCAGTCCTAGTTAGGACATCAATACAAATTATTTCACACTTGTTTATTCAAGTGCCGCTACAAACACAAACATATATGAACCTTGCACACATTACAAGCATCCAAGTCCCTCTCTGCCCTTACACTTTAATGTCCAAGAAGAAAATGCACACCTCCATGGCTGTGATGTCACAGGAGGAAGTAATCTACCATACAAAGTTATGTATCACCACTAATCACCAAATACACCCCAGCCCGCTCCCTAAAATCAAACAGTGACCTGCGCCTAGCTTCTCCCCGCATCACCTCTTCCGATGATAGACTGCAGGATTTCTCACGTGCAGCCCCCACTCTCTGGAACGCTCTCCCTCGTACTGTCAGACTTTTCCCCTAAAGACATTCCTATTTAGGGAAGCCTACCAACCGACTCACTGATACACCTCACTGCCCCAACCAGGAGCAGTCCATCACTCTCACCTTGCAGACCTCTCCTCCTGTTTCCACCCCCAACCCCTCTAGATTGTGAGTTCCCACTGGAATAGGGCCCTCGTTTCCTCCTGTACTGCTTTATCAAATGTTGTTCAGTCTCAGTGTATTGTAACCCTGTCTATATATTGTGCCCATTGTTCAGCGCTGCAGAATATGCTGGCGCTATATAAATAAAGTATAATAATAATAATAAGTTATGATGTCTGAGTCATAGCAAGAAGCTGTTGCTGCTTGAAAATAGATTCTGAAAGGGAAGGGCTGTTGCTATTTGGTGCCAGAACATTTCCATTTTTTTCCCTACTAATTAATGTATTTGGGAACTTAAACATTTTCCCCTGAAAACAACTGCCAGGTCAGGCCTTCTACAGATCAGATACGTGTTTGTCTATTTTATGTTAAGATGAGAGTCAGTTTACATCCTGTGTGTTTTGTTTAGGTCTTTATTCGGTATTGATGTATTTACACCGCTTTAGTGGACATTAAGCAATATAAATGGCTTCTTTGCCACATCAAGTCATGTATGTAGTCACATCGTGGTTATACTAGGTCGGAGTTTGATTTAAAGCGTATCTGTAATTTAAAGTAGGTAGGACACAGTTGTCCCAATGGAAAATGAATGGGTGTTGTCACAAATCCATTCTAGCTTCAGACTGAGCATGCCCAAATAAATCTCAGATAGGTCAGTGTTACAAAATGACTCAAAGTATTGACGTGCTTAGTTGCTGTTAAGTGCTTTAAAGCAGCCATTGGGAAAAAGGAGAAGCTGCAAGACTTATAATTAATGACAGTTTTTTCTAATAAGTAGTTTTATTATTGCATGACTTGATAAATCCAGGAGCCAGGTAGGCACTGGCTCCTAAATATCTTGTATTAACCAAAGCAGATCTATAAATTCTGCTTGGCTAGTAAAAATGTGTAGTTGGCTTGTATGTGCATGTTTGTCAAGTCATAAATCTGTAGGTTTACCTTTTGTAATAATGAAGGCTTGCTACACTTGCAATGCTACATTTTCATTAGCTTTTACCATTACCAATAGGATAGAATGAGGAGATTTTACTAGGGGGTTTCTGTCCCAATTTCTTCAGCAGAAGAGCCTTCATAGCTTGAATTTTCTTCAAAACTGGTGGCCACATTGATAAGGATTGATTAATAGGAGAAAATATCAATATCTGATTAGGCCCTGTTGCCCACACAGAACATGGGGATGTGCTGGTGAGGAACCCAGGATGTGTGCTGCCAATGGATGCATTTCCCAAACAAGGCCAGTAAGTAAGGAGATGAATTTAGGAAGGACCAATAGAGTGGAGAAGAGGTTTGTGTCCTCAATGCTGTAACTGAGGCAAGTACACACAGAACATCTCAAGCAGTGACACACATAGAAATTATTTATAAAGAGCCAACATGTTCCGCAGCACTGTACAATGGGTCGAGCAAAACAAGCATACAATTAGCAAGAACATTTGATGCACATAGGATCATAGAGTGTAAGCTCTTGAGCAGGATCCTCATTTCTTAAGAGGAGCAGTGAGACACAGATGTGGAAGTGAAAAGCTGAGTATGAGAAGTAATGGGGTACACGGGGCTGTGTGGGAGATAGATCAGGAAAGTTACAATGGAGGGGGTTATGGAGTGACCTGATAGGACTCTCTAAAGTGCTGTGTTTTTAGGGATGTTTGGAAAGAATGGAGGCATGGAGAAAGTCAAACTGTCATGCCCCATGGCTACCACCATCCTGAAACCCCCCCTGGTGGTTCACTTCCATCCTGTTCCTGCCCTGCAGCCAGCAACCAGCATCCAGCAGTGTAAAAGTTAAAACATAAAAACGCGTGACACACGAAATAAAGGGCTCAGCCCCGCATACTAGGGCTGTGCAATTAATTGCAATCGCAATCGAATCGCGATTTCCGACCATGCAATTTCTAAATCGCATAAGGCTGCAATTTTCGGCTCCCTGTTAACTTCCGGCGGCATGGTGCTTTGGGCGCTCGCAGGGGGAACCACGTGACGAGCCACGTTCTCGCGGCTCGTCACATGGTTCCCCCAGGCGAGCGCCCAAGCTCCATGCTGCCAGAAGTTAACAGGGAGCCAAACACGTGGCGCACAGAGGTGAGCTGGGGCAGTATCTACGTGCTGGGGCAGTATATCCATGAGCTGGGGCAGTATATCCATGAGCTGGGGCAGTATATCCATGTGCTGGGGCAGTATTTCCATGTGCTGGGGCAGTATTTCCATGTGCTGGGGCAGCATTTCCATGTGCTGGGGCAGTATATCCATGTGCTGGGGCAGTATATCCATGTGCTGGGGCAGTATCCATGTGCTGGGGCAGTATATCCATGTGCTGGGGCAGTATATCCATGTGCTGGGGCAGTATATCCATGTGCTGGGGCAGTATATCCATGAGATGGAGCAGTATATCCATGTGCTGAATACTGAATACATTTAGAATGTATGTAGCATGTTTGAAAAAGCTAAAACAATTGGCTAAATCGCAAATAAAATCGCAATCGCAATATTCATTCAAGAAATCGCAATATGATTATTTTGTCAATATTGCACAGCCCTACCGCATACACTCACTGCTGGTTCATTACAGCTTTTGCTCACAAAGAGTAAACACCGTTGCTGATCTGCTACCTGATATTCCTGTTCAGTATTCCTGCTACTACAACCATCATTTCCATCATCCTTCTGCAATCAACCTGGTCAGTTCTCATATTCATCCACCCTCCTCTACCCTTATCCTCTGTTTATTTTGTGCAAACCACTGCACGCTGGGCTCATACTCTTCTCACCCCTGGTGCCACCCCGGTACCATCCCTAACCCTGACAGAATGAACCAGCCCAATACTAATGAGCCCGCAGTGCTGCACTTTATGGTGGAGTTATTAAAAAAGACCTTCCAGGACCTGTTTAAAAACCTGGCTGATTCCCTGATGACATTACTGCAAAATATTCTGGGCACCTCAACTAAGGTGTGCGCTCCTCCAAACAAACGCCATGGTCCCCTGTCTCCTGAAGAGCGTGTCAGGAGACAAAATAGCAATTTGTGCCTGTATTGCGGGGCAGGATCACACTGGATATCGAATTGCCCAGAAAACCCCCCCCCAGATCAGCGTTTGTCAAGCCAGCACCGGTTTCCAAGCCAGCTGCAACTCCCAAACACGCTCAGGTGTGTAGAGCTCTGAAGCAGCCTCAGGCTTCCAGGCCTGCTACAGCCACTGTGTCTACACCTGCTTCTAAGAGACCTGCCGTCCCTAGGCCGGTACCCCTACCCAGACCGGCCCCCACGAGATTTCCTGAACCCAATCCTGCACCTCGAACAATTCATGCACCTACACCTGTCCCCAGACAAACTGTACCCAGGCATGTGACGTCTTTAGAGGTCAGCGACACCCCCATGGACTTTGAAGATACATCCATAGAACCGGAGCCGATGGACGTTATGTATATACAGGTTCCAGGAGTACCTACTCCTATCACTCCCAGCCAGAATGTACCACGTCAGACAGCCCGACGCTCCAAAGGACCTCCAGGTCAAAATACGGGGTCTTTGGGGTTCGATGCTCCCATCAAGGGGTGGCGTAATCTCTATTCCTCATCCAGAGATGACCTCGAGTGGGTTATGGTGAGGAGGTGGTAGAAGAGGATGAGGACCGTGAGTCCTGGCTGTTCAACTATCCTTCCCTGGGTGAGGAATCAGAAGTGGAACCGGGAGACATGGAGAAGACACCTACCCCAATGCCATCTTCTTATGTGGGCACAAGATTCAACGGTGATTCTGCCTCCTATCTCTCGCCCTCTGTCGCCAACGCCAGACGTTCAAGGGACATTCCTGTCACTCCAGATCCCTTACCTGAGGATCCAGCTTCGTATACGGTACAGGGCATCTACGCTATACCCACCTTGGGTGCCATCCAGTCATGTGGGCACCCTCATTTCTGAGACCTCACCTAAGAAAAAAGAGCGTAACCCCAAGATCCCTGAAGACTTTGTTTTGTCTCGTGCTTGCTTTTCACCCATCGCGACTGAGGACGATGAGGAGAGAATGCCATCCGAGTACATGGGTACTCCTCTCATTCCTGACATGTCTGCTGCCTCCAGGAAAACCAAGACCAAGGCACGACGGCGTCAGAGGAAGGCACGTGCCCAACCCTGTACCACTACTCCTGACCCCCGTTCTGCCCTCCAGTGGTGTGACGATTCCTGATCCCAGCACCCACCAGAGTGACCCGTGCCTGGTCATGGGCAGTTCTGCTGCCATCCTTGGTCACTCGGAGCGTGACCTGAAGGGGGAGGTACTGTCATGCCCCATGGCTACCACCATCCTGAAACCCCCCCTGGTGGTTCACTTCCATCCTGTTCCTGCCCTGCAGCCAGCAACCAGCATCCAGCAGTGTAAAAGTTAAAACACAAAAACACGTGACACACGAAATAAAGGGCTCAGCCCCGCATACACTCACTGCTGGTTCATTACAGCTTTTACTCACAAAGAGTAATACACCGTTGCTGATCTGCTACCTGATATTCCTGTTCAGTATTCCTGCTACTACAACCATCATTTCCATCATCCTTCTGCAATCAACCTGGTCAGTTCTCATATTCATCCACCCTCCTCTACCCTTATCCTCTGTTTATTTTGTGCAAACCACTGCACGCTGGGCTCATACTCTCCTCACCCCTGGTGCCACCCCGGTACCATCCCTAACCCTGACACAAACGTTATGAGGGAGGAAGATCCATAGACATGTGGCAGCTCGGGAAAAGTCCTGAAGGCCAGAGTGAGGAGTGGGTCGAGGAGATGATAATGAGAGGTCATTGGCTGAGCAAAGTGACTGGGATGGGTATATTAGTGGTGATTTTGATCAATTATATGGGGCCCTATTACAATCTTCACTTTAAAACGCTCGCGCAACGCGTGAATTTGTATGCCCAACGTTAATACGTGTAAATCAACGCTGGTATTACAATCCTCGCACATTTTTTCATCCGTCGAGCAATAACGTGCGAAAAACGGACGTGCAGCAACGTTGTGCGCAGAAATCAGTGTGCAGACTGTTTTTTTCACACGATTCAGCCAATCACAATTAAGAACCACAATTGTCTCACGTTAAGTTTTTGCGCCTGTCAAAGTCAATCTGCGCATATATGCTGCATCAATAAAAAATGCACACACAACTTCTCAAATTTATTGGTTTGGTATGAGTAGAATGTGTAACTATACTTTGCTGCATTTTTTATTGGGCTGGTGTATTTGGTTTCGCCCAGGTTGATAGAATTTGCCTTTAACACCAGCTTTTAGGAGTTGCTAAAATTATGCGCGCAACATCTATGCGTTAATTCCTGCGCATAGATTGTAATACCATCCGCGTACCAGCACACAAACACATTTGCGCTCACAATGTTAAGTATAGGATGCGCGACGTACAGTAAGCTCGCGCAGGTTCACACGCGGTAGACGTATTCGTTTGTTTGTTGCGCTGACATTGTAATACGACGTTCAGCGCAAAGAGTTTTGCCCCTCGCGTTAATGCGTTTTTGCGCGGGAGCAAACGTTTGTGCGAAGAATGTAATAGGGCCCATGGTGTTTTCTTTATATGACATCTTCACTGCTTTAGGAGTATTCGGTCATGCTTCTGTAGCACTGCTTTAAAACTGTATTCTGGTGCATTGAACTATTGCTGCCACCAGAGAGAGACATTGTGGATTATGCTGGACAAAACGGACTCCATCTCCCATCATCCTTTGCTTGAGGACAGGAAGTGGGTGGTACAGGAGGAGGATAGACTGGGGAGCCTCGTGTTTGGCACGCGGAGAGCGAGCAGAGCAGTGAAAGGTGGAGGACGCACGTTAGAGCTGTCAGGGATCGCAACTAGGCCAGAGTACAGACGCTGTCTTACTGGTGCTGGAGATCGGGACAGTAATCGTGTTGGGACCTACCTGCGCAGCACTGAGAGGTCTGGAGGAAAAGCTGGTTCCGGCAGGACCCCGTGTTAGGAGGCCGCGCCGATCGATTGGGAGTGCAGGCGGCGGATCGTTTATTCCAGTTGCGGAGATTTGGCAAGCAGGGAGAAGATTCAGTGGCACGAAGTCCCAGTACAAAGCAGAGAAGATCTTTAGGTCGAGGCATCGTGTGCTAGACAGTTTCGTTCATCGGATGGGTGAGAGGCCTCCCAGGCCACAGTTCCAAAACAGATGCTGCAATAATGTTTAAATTCACAGGGCCCCAACGGTGACTAGTCGAAGATTGCTCTTTTTGTTCACTGGCCAGTCGAACACAGTACCCGGGTACCCTAAACTTTGTACATATATATATTGGAGCAATTTTGCGGGACTTACACTTCAGAACTGAGGGGGTTAACCGTTCTTTTTTCCGCTGCGTGTTTTTCCCGCGTTACGAATTCTTGTTACTCAAATATCGTACATGCGTATTATATGCTGCTTTATTGGGTTCAGTAAAGAATATAATATAGAAAATCCACAACAGTGCTGGTGTGTAATAATTCCTAGTGCAGCGAGACTATCCCGAGGTTTATTCAACGGCTCCTCCGGGGGTGAGCGCTACACTTGCTACAGCCTTATAGACTGAATACACAAAACCTGCCTCGTCCAGCTTTATTTGACGGTTGGTTTTATTCATATTGAGAAATAAACTTGTAGTTGATCAAAAATTAATAATAATAATAAACTGAATATACTGCACACAGTAAATAAAATTATACTACAAGAACAACATACTTACTGCTTGTAGAGGACATGCAGCTGTAGTCCGACCTGCAATTAAACAGAGTTCAATAAGCTCTTTTAATGCTTTGATAAACGAGCTATAAATATACATATTTGGAAATTGGAGACCTCATTTGCATATCCTACCCAGCGTTCCTTGCTGCATATGGTGAACGTAGCACATAAACTCTGTGGGCAAAGGGGTTTTCTGAATTGCTGGGATGTGTAAATGTCTTCTACAATTATAAACAAAAACAATCTTCAGGACTGCACTGCCGACAAACTAAAATCCAAATGGGGACGCTTCACAGTGCAGCTTCTCCTGCTTCCCTATGGATTTTAGTTTAGAGAAACGCCAGCGCCTGTCGGCGTGCAATACTGGGGATTTTTATTTTTTAGAGAATAACATCTATTGTTGCCTCAGTTAATGGGTTAATAGATTGGGTCTGCAGTTCCCTTTTTCAGGACGTTTAAAACGTGTGCTGTAAACAAAGGACGGAAACTCCGCAAAGGCAATACTCATACATTTCCTCTTGTTTAAAATTGATGCTTTATTATCTGTGTTTGTTCCTGTTGCCCAGTTATCACCGACATGAATTTCCAACAAATTTCAGAAGAGATGTCAAACGCTCTCAACGTACTAACCGTGCAGACAGAAAGCAGGTCTCAACAGTATGGTAAAAATTCACACAGATTACATTAAGCAAAGTTTAATACAGATAAAAAGACACTACGGAATAAAAACAGGAAGAAGAGTAAAGATTGCGCTGACATTCTACTGATCAGGGCCCGAATTTTCCTGAGGCTGCCCAAGGGTGCCGCAGCAGGGTGGCATGATTTGCTGCAATAACCAAGGAACTGTCAGTCTAAACAAGAAGAAACGATGGGCAGAGGACACAAAGTCTTATCACATACCCTATCTATTTATAGCCACATATAGAATAATACTGGAAATAAGAACACATTTTTTAACATGCAAAAATGTATATAGCATTCTGACAAAAGAAATAGAAGGGGCAGGGGCCCTCTGATGAAGTGAGGTTCTGGTGCCGCTCCCTCCTCCAGGCCCATTTTCTCAGGGCAGTGAGCATGGCTGGCATTGCATAAGGCCACGGAGGAGCAGCAGGCACCCGGTACATCGCAGCTCTGATTTTTTCCCATGGAGCCTGACAGCCTTGCATCGCCATCCCCGACCTTCTGAAATGCTCAGGCTGGGCTTCCCCTACCCACAAATCCTGGCGCGGCGGTCACACATGAACTCACTGTTGGGCGCCAGGTCAGTGTGTTGCTCCGCCTTGGCGCAGGCCTGCGCTGTACTGCGGCATGCCATCATCCCATTTCATAACCTGCTGTGCAACGTCCATCACCCTACCACCATAAGTGCTGAGGAGCCTCACACCTGCTGCCATCCCGGGTCTTCCACCCCCACCTGCAGGATCCCCTGTCTGGGTCCAGGCATAAGGCCTGCTGTTGGTGTGCTCACGCTGGGTCTTCGCTCACAGGCTGGGGTGGCTCGGACAGCTGAATATAATTTTCAGCTGAGTTTATCCTGAAGTTTCAATCCCAAATTTAAATTTCGGTGCATCACTAATATCAAGTACAAGCATATAAAAATGTGACCAGTTAGCATTACTAATATCATTAACAGGAAAAGTGTTGCCCTACAGCATGTACCATTTTTGTGCTTCAGTAGGAAAAACCAAGGTAATTCCAGTGGAATTTCTCTTTATTTCTCACCTGCAGCATATGCCACATATTGCATTTATATCACACACTGCCCCTAAGTGTGAATGAATTATGTGTCCAGGAAAGCATTGAGGTTCTGGCAGCCCTAGCTGCGGTACTGTAGATTTTCACCAGTGTTTGCAACACTGGCATTGTGAGGATAACCCCTTAAACATTGTTAAAGAGCAAAAGATAAATGCAAGGGATTATAATGATTGAAAATACCTGTACAGTACAGATACAAGGTGCTACTGTAATTTCCATACACAGGCATTATTCAGGAACATACAGATATTTTTTTATGTTCTATTGGTATTTTTTGGAAGCTGCATTGCTAATAACCTCATTATGATCAATAGAAATCCCCATTAGCAGGAGATTTCACCATTTTTATTATCAAGGTTATTCAAAGAGAATCGAAAAGCCACCGCACGGTCCGTGACTTTTTGTTCTCTTCAATTCGGTTCGAATTGGCGATCCCATTTCGGCCACCCTGCGGTGTATTCAGCAAGCACCACAGGGCCGCCGAAATGCAGGGAATAGTCGCCGCAAACCTGCTGAAAACTCACCGCAAAAAGAGGGAGAACGCACACCGAAACCCGCAAAAACATCTGGATTAACCTGCCGAAAACGCCGGAAAAACCCGAGCAGGAGCTGATCACACGCAGCGTAGCCGCCGGAAAAAGCCGACACCGCAGATGAATGGAGTGAATAAATGAAAAAGACTGTTTGCTTGAATGTTTGAAAAGTGAAATGCTGGTTGCAAAGAAACTACTGAGCGAAAATGTCTGAAATTTACATATGAGGTCCAATGAATGATCATAAAAAGGTCTGTTACAGAAAAAAAAATATAGGATTTTTTTAAAATAAAAGATTCATCCCGAAAAATGCTTAAAATATCCTAAAAAAATCTGTAAATAAAGAGACTTTTTACTGCAGAATATTATAATCAACGGTTTATTAGATATTGAATTAAAACCGGAATATTTTTAACATTGAAGCCTATGGGATTCGCCTGAATAAACCTGCCGAATTAAACCACCAAATGGCAGGGCATTTCGGGAACCTTTCACTGCTAGTTTTTGTTCTCTGAATAGCCGAAGCATTACTTCTCTATGGGGCATTCACTGCCCTCGAACAGGCACCGTATGTGCAGGCGACTCGCCAAGATTTGGCGAATTGCCTGCTCTCTGAATGGCCAGGAAAGATGACCGAATGCTGATTTTTCAGCAATTGGTTACTTTTCTCCAGCAATTCGGATCTCTTTGAATAACCCTGTATGTGTCTTTATCGCAGTTACTGTACTTGACGCAAAGGCCATTTCTGCCTGTATGCTGCTAATGCAGACACCGTGTGAAAGTTCAGAATTTTTCATTCCTGCAATATTATTGTAAAGGAAAAACGAATATATGAAAAATTAGCAAATTTACAGTACATTATTTTAAATTTATTTTACCCATCTCAATAAAATAATTTCTGTGCAAAAGTTCTGTTTTACCCGGCATTTATTTGTTAACTTTGCGTCCCTTGTTTCAAATAAATGTAGCGCTAAAAATGTTTAACAAAGAGTGCTTGGTAGTGAAGGAGGGTAAGGAAAGTCATCACTGGGTCCTCCTTCAGAAGATAAATCCCTAAATCAGACGCCAGCTACTGTGTTACCATGACAACATTGTTTATATCAAACAAGATTGTATTTTCTTATATTTCCAAACAGATGTGTGGATTCAAAGTGATAGACTAGACACAGGCTAGAATGAAAGGTTATGTGATGTAAAAAAAAACAATAACAATCGTAGCACAACATTTATTTCTTACAAAAAAGAACTCCCAGCTACGCTTGCTTACCTGTCACTAATAGCAACAAAGACCTTAACACATTGATTGCCAAATTTGCAACAGCACCTACCACTCCTCCCTGTCATTTAAAACATTAATAAAAATATTTTGGAAGACATAAACCAGGAGGAAAAGCTATGTTTGAACAGAATGAGGTCATTTTCTGTGCTCATAATACATTCGCCATGTGTTTTCTGAGTTTGCACTTTCAGAGCTGAGAGATTTACACTAATTGGCTTATTTGCACGCCTTTGTGGATATGCCCTTATCTGATTTTCTCATTATTCTGACACTATTTTGGTCCAATAATCTGACTGCCAGACCCTCCTGCTAAAAGACATGTGGCAGCAAATGGGTATATTTATTATTAATACAAAAAGCAAAACAGAGAACTGAATTAAGCCGTGTTTCAGAAACACAACAGCACACGACTAGGGACGTATTCCAAGTGAGCTGCTATACATAATAGCTGCAGACACTATTCCAGCTGACATGCAAGCCTTGCTTATGGTTCGGTATTAGCAGCTCCTTACTGTATTATAGTCATTAAGAATAGCTCAAAAAGAGCAAACTCATCCACACCCTTTTAATCTCCCGACTTGACTATAGTAAAAATCTACCTGGCCTCCCTCTCTCCCCCCTACAATCCGTTCTGAATATCTCTGCTAGGCTCATCTACTTCACCCGCTGCTCTGTCTCTGCCACTCCTCTCTGTGAATCCCTTCACTGCAGAATTAAATTCAAAATCCTTACCCTGACCTAAAAAGCTCTCACTAACTCATCTCCTCATTACCTGTCCTCACTAATCACCAAATACACCCCAGCCTGCTCCCTAAGATCAAACAGTGACCTGCGCCTAGCTTCTCCCCGCATCACCTCTTCCCATGATAGACTACAGGATTTCTCACACGCAGCTTCCATCCTCTGGAACGCTCACCCTCGTACTGTCAGACTTTCCCCTAGTTTCCCTTCCTTCAAACGCTCTCTTAAGACATTCCTATTCAGGCAAGCCTACCACCCAACTCACTAATACACCCCACTGTCTCACCCAGTCCATCACTCTCACCTTGCAGTCCTCTCCTCCTGTTTCCACCCCCCAACTCTTCTAGATTGTGAGTTCCCACAGGAATAGGGCCCTCGTTTCCTCCTGTACTGGTTTGTCAAAATGTTGTTCAATATGCTGGTGCTATATAAATAAAGAATAATAATAATAGCGAGCTGTTCCAATTTAACTTGCTGATCTCAGTTTGAGACTATATTCATGAAAGAAACCTGGCTCTCCAAACCTGATTTAAGGCCAGTGTCAGATGAGCGCACTGGGTGCGCCCGTACTGACGCGGCTTACGGCGTCTGTCGCAGCGTTCCACTCTCACGGACGTTTCTTCCACCCTTCAAAACGCTCGTCTTACACTGGCCTACCACCTTAAAATATTCCCCTAAAATATCCAAAAATGTTCTCTGATCCCACAGTGCAGATGATGGTACGATGTGATGATCCCTCTGGCTGTGAGCATTGGAGCGCTGAGACCTAATTGTTTGTCCGTGATAATGATAAATAGAAAATAAAATAGTCAGATAAGGTTCAGCAATAAAAAATATTAAGGTATTTTACTTGTAAGGAAAAGGCCGTGAATTATGCATGTAGTACGCAAGTATTGAATGTTATTGTTTTGTGCCATTTAATTTTCCCTGGAGAAATAACTATAGAGATATTTTTATTTAATCCCAGGATAACGACTCGTGTGATGGTGTTTGCGGATTCTGTGGCTTCCAATTAACAGGGGTAACATCATCGCTGGAAATATCGCTAACAGGAAATGCACAGTACACAACTGGAAGGTTTAGAGAACGCGGTATATTTACGCAGGGTAAAAACAGAAGGCCGTATATTGAACGAGCCGGTGTGATTAATAAGTTAGTTGTAAACTATAACAACACCACTTATTAAACATAAGGGCTACCATGAGATTTCAGACAAGCCGCAAATTCACCTCTGACTCGTCTTTGTCAATAATTTCCAGGCAGCTGGAGAATAACTAGCGATTCCAAAGTCGCTGAATAGTCTCTTACTGAACTGGTGGTTAGTAAAATAAATAAATAAATAAAAAGATAATACCAGGTTCTGAGAGCTGGTGTAAGTGATTGTATGTGCATGGGAAATAAAAAAATAAAGAGCCACATTACATTTCTATTGTTAAAACGTGGGCGCTAGTGAGGAAAAACTGTGCCCGCAGTTTTCCCCCTAGCGCCCGCGTTTTAACGATAGATTACAATGCAGACGCAAAAAATGCTGCCTGCATTGTTTGCTTGCGTTAACTCCCAGGATGTGCGCAGCAGCATAAAAAATAAGATAGAACTCCACTTATGTCAATTTCAAGAAATTTCCACAGCATTGCGGCCCACGATGAACCCTATCCTAAATTCCATAATTTTGTCTTCTACTCTTATAAAAACCCTCTCCTGAAGCTAACCCTGGCAACAACCCTAAAATGTAAATAGAAGCCTAGCTTGTGGCACGCTTAAAAGGACACTGTCACTTATATAAGTTGTAGCGAGATTACTTGTGTTTTACAAGCACAACCACCTTATAAAAACACACAATGAGGTTTTTTTCTTTGTTTAAAGTAATTGCATGTAAAAAGGAAAAATAAGTTATTTTTTTTAATCTCCCGTTTCCATTTTTTGGATTTTTCTCACGATGCAACATTTACCAAAATCTGTGCACTAGTTTTACTTTACAGCTGTAGTTTATCTTGTACAGTATTTAACAGTAAGTGGAGTGTAAGAGCAAATGTTTAGAAAAGGCTGCGGGAGGTCTATTGTGATCCAAGCTACCTGAGATAAGAGATGGGAGCTTAAAAAGACTTCTAATCTACCCCCTGGTGATGTCCTTTGAATACATCTCGCACAATACAATGATGAGAGTTGGTGACTGACCCATTCACTCCATTCTATGGCCAAAACCACACAGTGAGGAGCAAGTGATGGAAAGAAACTGGGGGGCAGTTTATAACGCACAATATCAAACTGGATGCACCCAGTGACACATAGAGTAAAATATTTTCTTAACTAAACAAACAAGAGAAAAACAAAGCACATGTAAGATATCAGCAACATAAAATAAACACAATAAGGACATTAAATTTTTTGGTGGTAGTGGCCCTTTACGGCCCCCGATTAATCCTATCCTAAATCCCATAATTTTCTTTTCTAGCCATATTAAAACCCTCTCCTGAAGCTAACCGTGGCAATAACCCTAAAATGTAAACAGAAGTTTAGCTTGTGGCATGCTTAACAACACAGTTCTGATGCCACATACTATTAAACAGCGCCTCATTAGTGTCAAATAACACAACGTACACATAAAACATTGCTGTTTTGACAGTATCACTTTACATGTACACAAATAAGAATGGTTTGCTTTATCTTTTTACAATGTAACCCTACAGCTTCATCACGGTACACTCAGGAAGGGCCTTTATGCCCCGAACTATTTGTATTGCATTTTGCTTCTGTAGTAAACATTTTGGATACACATGGGGGGCCTTTAAAAGCCGCAGTGTTCTTTTTTTTGCATACAATTTATTGACTCCTGCCCGGTTTGCACATTAGGGACCTCTGTCACCAAAGCAGTAGATGATATTCTTTTTCTACTTTACTTTTTGGGGGTCTCACAACCTACCCTGGGGTATTTCCCTGGATCTTGTTCAGCCCTCCAAGAGCAAAATCCGTATAAATTTATAGGATTCTTGCTAATATGCCAAGGAGCTCTAAACAGTCAGGGTTATTCAAAGAGATCCGAATGGCTCCCAAAAGGGAACCAAACGCTGAAAATCTGCGTTCGGTTACCTTTCTTGGCCATTCGGCTATCCAGAGAGCAGGCAATTCGCCAAATCCTGGTGAATTGCCTGCACATACGGTGCCTGTTCGGTGCCTGTTCGAGGGCAGTGAAATCCCCATAGAGAAGCAATGCTTCGGCTATTCAGAGAACACAAACCAGCAGTGAAAGGTTGCCGAATTGCCCTGCCATTCGGTGGCTTCATTCAACAGGTTTATTCAGGAGAATCCCATAGGCTTCAATGTTAAAAATATTCCCAATAAACCGTTGATTATATTATTTATAGATTTTGCTAGGATATTTTAAGCATTTTTCGGGATATTTTTCTTTTAAAAAAAAATGTCAGATATTTTTAAATTTTATTTTTTAACTTTACTTATTTTTTCTGTAACAGCCCTTTCTATTATCATTACCTGGATCTCATATGTAAATTTCAGACATTTTCGCTCAGTAGTTTCTTTGCAAACAGCGTTTCACTTTTCAAACATTCAAGCGAACTGTTTTTTTAATTTATTCACTGCATTCGTCTGCGGTGTAGGGTTTTTCCGGCGGCTGCGCTGCGTGTGATCAGGCTCCTGCTCGGGTTTTTCCGGCATTTTCGGCAGGGGTTAATCCAGATGTTTTTGCGGGTTTGGGTGTGCATTCGCCGGGTTTTGCGGTGAGTTGTCGGCGGGTTTGCGGTGACTTTTCCCTGCATTACGGCGGCCCTGTTGTGCTTGCTGAATACACCGCAGGGTCGCCGAAATTGGATCGCCAAATCGCCCTGAATTGAAGAGAATGAAAAGTCACCGAACGTGAGGTGACTTTGATTTTCTTTTAATAACCCGGAGTGATTTATTTTTCACAAGTTATTTCAGTGGCTCCTGCAGTCCTCCTCCGTCCAGCGGTTCAGCATGGACACAGATGCTGGGCCCTAGCATAGCCCCTGTGGCGCCGTATTATAAAGGACATTTTCTGTTGTTTTTTGGGGTTTTCTAACGTTACCAAACTGGTTCAGCTTGTCGGTAAAGGGGTTATTCAGTAACAAGCGACCTTGCCACCAAATTGTGCATAAGGCATACTCTACCTGTGTTGATATTTAAAATATTGCAATCACTGAATAGGGCAAAGTAGACGAAGGGCATGTTGGCATACTCACTGTGTGGCACTACACTACAGACTATAGGGGCTATTCAAATAGAGCCAAATTGGCACCGGACAGTGTATTTTCCCGTACGTCGCAATTTTGTGGCCATTCAGCTATTCAAAGGCTGGCAAATCGCCAAATATTGAAAAATTTCCAGCAAAATACAGTGCTGTTTGACAGCAGTGAAGTCTCACAGAGAAGCAATGGTTAAACTGGCCGTCGCTGGAATCCAGACGCACCTTTCACCTTTCCAACCTGGGGCCCTATTACAATCTTCGCGCATACGTTTGCGCCCGCGGGTAAAAATGCATTAACACGAGGGGCAAAACCCTTTGTGCTGAACGTCGTGTTACAATATCAGCGCAACAAACGCACGTATACGTCTACCGAGGGTGAACCTGCGCGAGCGTACTGTACGTCGCGCGTCCTATACTTAACATTGTGAGCAAAAAATGCGTTTGTGCGCTGGTACGCAAATGGTATTACAATCTATGCGCAGTTTGTAACGCACAGCCTTTGTGCGCATAATTTTAGCAACTCCTGAAAGCAAATTCTATCAACCTGGCCGAAACCAAATACGCCAGCCCAAAAAAAGATACGCACCAAAGTATAGTTACACATTCTACACATACCGAACCAATAATATGGAGAAGTTGTGTGTGCCTTTATTATGGCTGCAGCATAAATGCGCAGATTGACTTTGACAGGCGCAAAAACTTAACGTGAGACAATTGTGGTTCTTAATTCTGATTGGCTGAATCGCGTGAAAAAACACAGTTCGCACACTGATTTCTGCACTCAACGTTGCTGCTCGCGTGTTTGTGCGCGGCTGTTTTTACACGCGTTATTGCTCGACGAATGAAAAAATGCGCGAAGATTGTAATTCCAGCGTTGATTTACGCGCGTTAACATTTAACGCTGGGCGCAAAAATTCACGCGTTGTGCGAGCATTTTAACGCGAAGATTGTAATAGGGCCCCTGGTGTTTAAGAGATTTTCTGGGAAGCTGCCACCCTACCTGAATAGGCTGCTTCCCCTAGCAGTTCCCTCGTCCTATAACCTCAGATTGCAATACCACAATACAAAAGTCACTCAAGAGCTCCTTACTAACATAGCTCAATACAGAATGCACCTGTAAACATGTAACATAATGACTATTTTCTACATATTTATTTTCTGTTAATCTGTATATTTGTTTTTTTTGTTTAATATCTTGCATTGTATTACTTTGTATTTCTGTAACTGTAACATTTGAAAATTTTTGAACCCAGGACATACTTGAAAACGAGAGAAATCTCAATGTATCCTTCCTGGTAAAATACTTTATAAATAAATAAGTCTATTCAGAGACCACCGAACAACAGGGAAATGTCAGTGAAATGCCCTGATTTTCGGTGCTTTTAAATCAGGTGAATCGCATAGTTTTCAATGTAAAATGTTAATGTCTATTAACCCCTTGACTACCGAAATCAAGATATCTCAGGCTTTAAAAGGCACCATCTGGTGCCCCGATATTGAGATATCTCGATATGCTGATCTGCAGCCCAAAAGCTAATGAAATCTGTTTGCTGCAAATTAATATCGTTTGCTTTTGGGCTGCAGAAGGTGCCCCCAAAGTTTTAGCCCTGAGGACATAATGCCCAAAGAGATAAAAATGTAAAACCAGCTGCTGAATGCTTTGAAATATCGGGCTTTCAGTAGCCGATGCAGGGAGAAAAAATAAATAGACCAGCCTCTCAATCCTCTGTAACTCAATTTGGCAGTAGATGGCGCCATCTACTGGCCAAATAGGTTATTTACAGTAATAACTATTACTGTAAAATTAATTTAAAATGAATTTACAAAAAAACACTGGCTTCTAAAACATAGAAACATAGAAAAATGTCGACAGATAAGAACCTTTCGGCCCATCTAGTCTGCCCAATTACATGGATACTTTACCTGGATTTATCTTTTGTTTAGGATAGCCTTATGCCTATCCCATGCTTGCTTAAATTCAATCACTGTTTTGGCCTCTACCACTTCTACTGGAAGGCTGTTCCATGTATCCACCACCCTCTCAGTAAAATAATGCTTCCTGATGTTACTTTTAAACCTTTGCCCCTCTAATCTAAGACTATGTCCTCTTGTTTTGCTACTTTGTTTCCTTTTAAATATACTCCCTTCCTCTACCTTGTGGATTCCCTTTACGTATTTAAATGTTTCTATCATATCTCCTCTGTCTCGTCTTTTTTCCAAGCTGTACATGTTAAGATCATTAAGCCTTTCCTGGTAACTTTTCTCCTTCAAGCCGTACACCATTTTAGTAGCCCTGCTCTGAACTCTCTCTGACAATGTTTTTTGAAAAATCACTTGGTAGTGAATGGGGTTAAACTGTTTATTATTTTAATTTGCAGCAAAAGTCTATTTATTTATTTTATCAGATTTTTTAGGCATTTTGCGACTTTTTTTCTGATTTTTTTTTCTCTAACAGACCTTTTATTATTATTCATAAGACCTTATAGTTTAATTCCAGGCCTTTTCATGCAGTATTTTTTTGCAAACAGCTATTAAAAGTGGCGGTGTTCCCCCCCCCCCCCCGTTCATCGACTTGTTGATGCTCTATTCGGCAGATTCGGCTTTTTTTTTATGCGTTCGGATCTTTTTCAGCGGTTTTTCCATATGATGCAGCAGTTTTTCGGATGCGTTCAGCAGATATTCCCCACACTTTGATTCCCCAAAGTGCAGGGAACGAAAAAATAACTCTTTGAATAACCCTGTTAATGTATCTCAATCCCTGCATTGTGATTTTTATAATAATTATACGTTTTAGGTCAAAACCAATGAGTTAAAGGAACACCAGAGTTAAAACCTTTGCACAACCGGCTATTTGCATTTCTCTGCCAATTCACTGCTCAGCGAATAATCCCTTAAATATTCTGCAAGCGTTTTGAAAAGAGACACAGTGGGGTGCATTTAAAACATAAAGTGGGATTAAATTTCTGCTTTTATCCTACATACAAATGCGGAGGCCGCAACTTAATGTGCCTGTTAACTCTGAATTGTATCCGCAGTGAGCAGCTTTCTAATGACACTTCTTTATCACTTGGAAACCCAAAACTCTTTTAGAAGTCGCAAACCTGGCCAGAAAGTGACAGAACATCTCTCCAATAGAAAAGAGATTTCCAGTTACGGTTAGTAAAGCAGGTTCTCTGCAAAATACTCCAGTAGTCTGATCCCGCTCGCCCATTATAATGCATCTGCCGGATTGTGGACCTCCCAGTGACCTGCAGACCCCACTCAGAGCTGTTTATAGCAGCATTCCTCTGTTTATACAGAAAATCTGCATGGCTTATCTTTCACACTGACAGAGGCACAAACAAGAAGCACAGCCTGTATTTAGAGTGTAAGCTCTGTGGGGGAAAGTCAAATTCTCTATTGTTTTTTTTTTTACAAATACAACCCCTGCCATTATAATTATATATATATACACACACACACACACAGTGTATCTGGTGGTTTTGGCATCTGGACTAACAGGGCCTACCAGATCTACACTATATATACACACACACTGGATATATATACACACACATGATATATACATACATACACACACACGCGCCCACACACAGACATTTTTGTCCTATTCATTGTATGTTGAAGGTCTGAGAGCCCTGACACTCCATCTCCCTGAAAGAAATCACTGAATATTGGTACATAAGGGAGAATGCAGAGCACTCACACTACACACAGCCTCCTGTATCAGCACTCACACTGCACACAGCCTCCTGTATCAGCACTCACACTGCACACAGCCTCCTGTATCAGCACTCACACTGCACACAGCCTCCTGTATCAGCACTCACACTGCACACAGCCTCCTGTATCAGCACTCACTGCACACAGCCTCCTGTATCAGCACTCACTGCACACAGCCTCCTGTATCAGCACTCACACTGCACACAGCCTCCTGCATCAGAGCACTCACACTGTACCCAGTCTCCTGTATCAGCACTCACACTGCACACAGCCTCCTGTATCAGCACTCACACTGCACCCAGTCTCCTGTATCAGCACTCACACACTGCACACACCTCCTGTATCAGCACTCACACTGCACACAGCCTCCTGTATCAGCACTCACACTGCACCCAGTCTCCTGTATCAGCAATCACACTGCACCCAGCCTCCTGCATCAGAGCACTCACACTGCACCCAGTCTCCTGTATCAGCACTCACACTGCACCCAGCCTCCTGCATCAGAGCACTCACACTGCACCCAGTCTCCTGCATCAGAGCACTCACACTGCACCCAGTCTCCTGCATCAGAGCACTCACACTGCACCCAGTCTCCTGCATCAGAGCACTCACACTGCACCCAGTCTCCTGTATCAGAGCACTCACACTGCACCCAGTCTCCTGCATCAGAGCACTCACACTGCACCCAGTCTCCTGCATCAGAGCACTCACACTGCACCCAGTCTCCTGCATCAGAGAACTCACACTGCACCCAGTCTCCTGTATCAGCACTCACACTGCACCCAGTCTCCTGTATCAGAGCACTCACACTGCACCCAGTCTCCTGTATCAGAGCACTCACACTGCACCCAGTCTCCTGCATCAGAGCACTCACACTGCACCCAGTCTCCTGTATCAGCACTCACACTGCACCCAGTCTCCTGTATCAGCACTCACACTGCACCCAGTCTCCTGTATCACAGCACTCACACTGCACCCAGTCTCCTGTATCAGCACTCACACTGCACACAGCCTCCTGTATCAGCACTCACACTGCACACAGCCTCCTGTATCAGCACTCACACTGCACCCAGTCTCCTGTATCAGCACTCACACTGCACACAGCCTCCTGTATCAGCACTCACACTGCACACAGCCTCCTGTATCAGCACTCACACTGCACACAGCCTCCTGTATCAGCACTCACACTGCACACAGCCTCCTGTATCAGCACTCACACTGCACACAGCCTCCTGTATCAGCACTCACACTGCACACAGTCTCCTGTATCAGCACTCACACTGCACCCAGTCTCCTGTATCAGCACTCACACTGCACACAGCCTCCTGTATCAGCACTCACACTGCACACAGCCTCCTGTATCAGCAATCACACTGCACCCAGCCTCCTGCATCAGAGCACTCACACTGCACCCAGTCTCCTGCATCAGAGCACTCACACTGCACCCAGCCTCCTGTATCAGCACTCACACTGCACACAGCCTCCTGTATCAGCACTCACACTGCACACAGCCTCCTGTATCAGCAATCACACTGCACCCAGCCTCCTGCATCAGAGCACTCACACTGCACCCAGTCTCCTGCATCAGAGCACTCACACTGCACCCAGCCTCCTGTATCAGCACTCACACTGCACCCAGCCTCCTGCATAAGAGCACTCGCACTGCACCCAGTCTCCTGCATCAGAGCACTCACACTGCACCCAGTCTCCTGTATCACAGCACTCACACTGCACCCAGTCTCCTGTATCAGAGCACTCACACTGCACCCAGTCTCCTGTATCAGAGCACTCACACTGCACCCAGTCTCCTGTATCACAGCACTCACACTGCACCCAGTCTCCTGTATCAGCACTCACACTGCACTTACCCTCCAGTCTCTGCCCCCGAGTCTTCCCAGTCATCCTCTCCTGCATGTTTGTCCATGGCGGGGCTCAGGGGCCCATCCCAGCCCTCAGCTCGTGGAGATGAATGGCTGAGCCCTCTCCCCCTCACCGGAGCCCCTCCATGTCCCCAGGCTGCCCTCCCCTCACTCTCCGCCCTCTGCCTTGCTCCATCTCATTCACTGAGTCCTGAGCTCTCCTTTGGTTGCCACCTCCACCGTCAGGCCTGTCCCCCTCGTCACCCCCCCCCCCGACCTGTCCCCGCCCCGGCCTTTGTGTTGGCTATTGAGAGGGAATGTGTCACTCTGGAGCGGCCTAATGCCTGCTGGAGGGGCCTGGGGACCACTCACACCACACCAAGGCAGCAGGGAGATCAGCCATTACCTCATAAATAATCACTATGCTGGGCACAGAGTGACTGATATAAGGGGGTATGGAGGGGGCAGTCAGAGTTCCCCATTCAAGTTGTGTTACATTAAAAAGTTTCCCCTTTTAAGTTTTATTATTTCTTTGTATTTCATAAAAACATATAGAGGCTCGAATGACAACAACATCTATTATCTGATTACACCCATTGTTTAGTTTCTCAGAGAATCTGTCCACGCACTAACGATCATCAAAATGCTCTCATCTGTCTGTCCATCACCTATTCTGTCTGTTTATCTGTCTTTCTGTCTGTTTATTACCAACGCCTGTCTTTCTGCTTATGCATCATCTATATATCACCTTGTCTGTCTTTCCGTCTGCTTATCTATCTGTATGTCTTTATATTACGTGTTTGCAGTGCTTTTTTTCTGGAAAAATAGGTGGGGGTACTCTCACGTCCGGGGAAAAACTGATTATCAGGACACGAAAATAGTCATAATAAACAATAGTTGCCGCTCGCTTATAGGAAGACACTATAAAAGGGAACCATATTTTTTAATACTGTGTTCTTTTTAAATGAACTACAACTATTGCTGTAACCCTATGGGGCTTATCCACTAAGTGCCTCTGTTGCAAGAAAAGTCTGTATTGCAGGGCAGTTAGCGTTTTTTTGGGGGGTTTTTTGCAATGATGGCACTGAGTGGATACTCCCCTAGCATTTGTGAGCTCCACAGCAATGAAACTCACAGTTTTGCTGAGTATGTATGAGCTCCACAGCAATGAAACTCACAGTAATGCGCAGGGTGTATGAGCTCCACAGCAATACAACTCACAGTAATGCGCAGTGTGTATGAGCTCCACAGCAAAACAACTCACAGTAATGCGCAGTGTGTATGAGCTCCACAGCAATACAACTCACAGTAATGCGCAGGGTGTATGAGCTCCACAGCAATACAACTCACAGTAATGCGCAGTGTGTATGAGCTCCACAGCAATACAACTCACAGTAATGCGCAGTGTGTATGAGCTCCACAGCAATACAACTCACAGTAATGCGCAGGGTGTATGAGCTCCACAGCAATATAACTCACTACCGCCTTACAGTGTCAGCTCCTCTGATCACACTGCTTGCCTGACAATCCACAGCTCTGGAAGAAGTGTGTAAACATGCTGCACCCCCCCATGCTGTTCAAAGTTTCAGCGGCTGCAGAGAGACGGGGGCGCAGCCATCCCTTGTCACTTACTGGGGGAGGGGGGTTAGCAGTCCCTACATATACACTGACAAACGGAAGCGTTCAGGAGCAACATGAGCTGCCGAGCGCTTCCGATTCTCTTCCTGCCACTGCAGGAGGAGGTAGGAGCAGCATGCTCTCTCCTGTTAGTACCGGCACCTCACCACCAGCCAGAACTAAGCGGTGAGGTGCCGGTAATGAGTACCCCCTGAAAAAAAGCCCTGCGTGTTTGTCTTACTGTTTATCTATCGCCTGCCTGTATTTCTGTGTCATCTGTCTATCGTTCTATCATTATTTCTCACACTTATACAGTACGTCTATATAATTATCTGTAATTTAAATGGCCTATATTGTACATATTTACTGAGTCGGGTACACTTGGACATGGTATACAGCTGTTTGAAAAGAAAATATATACACACGCGCACACGCACGCACACACACACACACGCAATCTCACAGAAGTGAGTACATCCCTCACATTTTTTGAAAATATATTTTATTATATATCTTTTCATGTGACAACACTGAAGAAATGACACTTTACTACAATGTAAAGCAGTGAGTGTACAGCTTGTGTAACAGTGTAAATTCGTCATGCGCAAGGAGGCGAGTTTGAGCCCGGGATGCAGTTACACACTGAGACAACAATATCGTTAATCAGGGGGTTTATTATGCCAAAAGTAAAACAGGAGATAACTAGAAAAGGGGACACTGAATAAATAATAAGTATAGGAGGTGGCAGGACGAGATAGGAATGGGATTACTAGACACACTGGACAATGTATAACCAATAAGGGGTAACTAAACAACACAGGAATGGACCAGATAAATATACACAATATACTGGACAGGACACACTGAGCAGACTGAACAGGAGCACTGAATAACTAATAACACAGAGGAGTAACTAAACAGAAATCAATAGGCACAGAAATTAAAGTAAAGAATACACTTACTAGAATAACAGAATAAAGGAGAGGACTGGGGAGTAGGAGACACAGAGGGCAGGCAGCTGGCAAAGGGGTATAGAACGTCCAGAGCAATATGGATGGCATAGTGGTACTTTGGGTTTAGCAAGATCAGGAAGAATATGAAGGGTTGCAAGGAAGGGTTGCAAGTTCAGAATGCAGCAGGGCCTGTTTTGTTTTTCTTGCGCTGCCGCCGGCGGGGGGGGGGCAAGACAAAATTTGCTGTCCCCTCTAAATAACTCAACACACAGCCATTAATGTCTAAACCGCTGGCAACAAAAGTGAGTATACCCCTAAGTAACACTATAACAATTTAATGTTGCTGAACCCAGGACATGCTTGAAAACAAGAGAAATCTCAATGTACCCTTCCTGGTAAAATCCTTTATAAATAAATAAATAAAGTGAAAATGTCCAAATTGGGCCTAATTGGCCATTTTCCCTCCCCAGTGTCATGTGACTCCTTAGTGTTACAAGGTCTCAGGTGTGAATATGGAGCAGGTGTGTTAAATTTGGTGTTATCGCTCTCACTCTCTCATACTGGTCACTGGAAGTTCAACATGGCACCTCAGGGCAAAAAACTCTGAGGATCTAAAAAAAAGATTTGTTGCTCTGGTGGGAGTGTCATGTCTGGGGCTGCATGAGTGCTGCCAGCACTGGGGAGCTACAGTTCATTGAGGGAACCATGAATGCCAACATGTACTGTGAAATGCTGGAGCAGAGCATGATCCCCTCCCTTCAGAGTCTGGGTCGCAGGGCAGTATTCCAACATGCTAACGACCCCAAAAACACCTCCAAGATGACCACTGCCTTGCTAAAGAAGCTGAGGGTAAAGGTGATGGACTGGCCAAGCGTATCTCCAGACCTAAACCCTATTGACCATCTGTGGGGCATCCTCAAACGGAAGGTGGAAGAGCGCAAGGTCTAAAACATCCACCAGCTCCGTGGTGTAATGGAGGAATGGAAGACGACTCCAGTGTAGACTTGTGCACCGATTTTTTTTTCGGTTCGATTTTTCGGATTTTTAAACTTTTCAATTCGGCTCGAAAATACGAAAAATGGTCGATATTCCGAAAAAAAATACACGAAAAACGAATCGAACCGAATCGAAACAGAAATAGGTCTATTTCTGTTTCGATTCGGTTCGGCTCGATTCATTTTTCGTGTATTTTTTTTTCGGAATATTGACCATTTTTCGTATTTTCGTGTCACTTTGCTCGTTTTTTGTATCGACTTTTCGTAATTTCGGAAATTTTCGTTTTTCGAAATTGTACATGTTTTCGGAAGTTCCACCGTTTTTCGTATTTTCGTGTCACTTTGCTTGTTTTTTTGTATCGACTTTTCGTAATTTCGGAAATTTTCTTTTTTTCGGAACGTCTGTTCTCCTCGTTTCAAAGCAATAAATTTCGATTTGACACATTTCAAGTCCATTCGAAAATTCCGAAAATATTTCGTTTCGGCTCGGAAAACTTTTCGGATCTGGCATTTTCGGATCTAAAAATTTTCGGAAATTCGGCCGCATCCGAAAACACGAATCGGGAAATTTCGTGAAAATTCCGAAATTCCGAAACCCGAAACGCACATCCTTACTCCAGTGGCAACCTGTAAAGTTCTGGTAAACTCCATGACCAAGAGGGTTAAGGCAGTGCTGGAAAATAATGGTGGCCACACAAATTATTGACACTTTGGGCCCAATTTGGACATTTTCACTTAACAAGTGGGAGGCACATCTGCAAACTGCTGTAAATCCTACACCGTTCACCTGAGTTGGATGTACATACCCTCAAATTAAAGCTGACAGTCTGTAGTTAAAGCACATTGTGTTTGTTTCATTCCAACTCCATTGTGGTGGTGTATAGAGCCAAAGATGTTAGAATTGTGTCGCTGTCACAATATTTCTGGACCTGACTGTAAATGATAATAAGCGCTGCGGAAACTGTTGGCGCTATATAAATGATGACAATAATAATAAAATAATATATTTATATACATATACACAACAAGAGGGGACACTCTACCTAAACATGCATATCTCATAACAGAGCAACTGAGACTGATAAACAACAAAGTTCAGAGTGCTCAAGCAAAACATATATATATATATATCACAAATGCATTTATCTTCAAAATCATGTTTTTAGGCTTTGAGGCATGACACTGAGTGCCTGAGAATTAATGGTGACATGGAGCGTTGAGCCATGTGTGTAGCAGAATGATTTGTGTTACTAGTTGGGTGGTTGAGGAATGGGTTATTGACATTATGACCCCTATAAACACAGCTTAGGCAAATTCCTCTCATTAACACTTTGCTTGCCAGAAAAACTGGAGAGGGCATGGGTTACTCGTCTTCGTCACTTAATTGATGTACAGGATCTCCGCATTTATATTGTGAATGTTGGACACATAAATAATTCTATATATTATTCAATGAGGACAGTATCAATGTAGACTTTTTGGTCTCTCATTTATATCACGTTACCCATAGCCAAATTAATTCATGGTACGGATTTTTTTCCATTTATAGCAGAATTTCTGGTTCAGGGTTCCAAGTGTTGGGCAGACATATGTTCTTTGTAGCATTCCTTCAAAGTAAAAATGATGCCTTGGGGTGTATACATATGGGGCTATATTAACTTCTTCGCGCAAACGTTAATGCGTGCCCAAAAACGCATTAACGCGAGGGGAATACCCTTTGTGCAGAACGTCAAATTACAATGTCCGCGCAAAAAATGCGCATTAACTAACAAAGTATATGTCCCTTACTAACGCAGGTAAATA
This sequence comes from Leptobrachium leishanense, assembly GCA_009667805.1. Taxonomy (NCBI): domain Eukaryota; kingdom Metazoa; phylum Chordata; class Amphibia; order Anura; family Megophryidae; genus Leptobrachium; species Leptobrachium leishanense. The sequence continues at coordinate 391,551,857 of CM019064.1, forward strand.
ATAAAATAACAGATCTCTTTGCCAACCTTTTCTTTAGGGACGCTGCCAACCATAGCACTTCACCAGCTCTGCTGTTACTCGTCTGTGTCTCTCAAAATGAATCAATTTCTCTCTCTGGTTCCTCACACCCAGGAAACATTTAAGGGCTTTTAATTAGCAGGTGTGGAGACCTTGCAGCAGAGCGGAACAATTTAAAACACATATTTTCTTTCTGGGTTTAAACAGCCCACTGCCCTCTCAAAAACACAGGGGGAATGTACACACCATTGCACACAATTCCTTTCACCTTATCACACTACACAGTAGTGTACCAAGGAAGGGAACAGGAGGGTGACCTTACTGGGAGGCACCCCAGGAGTGGCACTTGATGCGCATGTAAGCCGACAGCCATAACAAAAATAGCCAATGGCAATGACAGTCCTTAATAACTTACCGTCCACTAATATCAGAAACCTGTATCCTGCACCACTGACCCACCAGATTACTAGAAGAACAGGTTCTTACTGGGAGACTGGCCTATCGCTTCCACAAAGAGTGCTGAATGTGAATTTTATTAGCCTATACCCTTCTTTAGTCTCCAACTCCTATGAGAGTGTTTTTAGACCTTGTCACATATTCCAGTACATAGTGCCCTATGAGTATCCTATCTGCTTTTATCTTTGGAGGAAAAGTGGTCCACAGGACCCCACATTGACTGATGTGTTACCTTGTAATTTGATCAATTGACTTTATACCAGAGCCGGTTCTTGAGGGCTCTGTGACATGTGAGTGGTAGCCGATGTGACGGAACCGTTCTCTTCCGCCTGTCTTGACTCTCCAGACACCCCTTTGTTGCGGTCAGCCCGGCTACTGGGAGCGCAGTCCTCAGCGCCTCGAGCAGCTTGATCCGCCTGCTTCTGTTCCTCTGCCCTGGAGCCATTAGGAATTTCCAGAAGGCCGCTCGGTGCCTTCTGAGGTTGAGTGTATAGTGTAGCGTCGCTGAAATAAAACACCAGGCGCGGCTGTATGCTTTAAAACAGGATTCTCTCTCTGTCTCAGTCTCTGAGAGTTCTGACTTTTAATGAACAAAAACGCCACCATTTATGCTGAAATCCAACAGCCATAATTTGCATAAATGACACACATCATCCTACCAAAATGCTAATTACATTATGTCAGATAGGTATTTACAATAAACATTATCTACATTCTTTAGCCTTTAGCTCACACAACAATTGCATAATCTATAGTTCTAACACATCAGATTAAAGACAAACACTATCACAGACTTCTTGAATCAAATATGCAGCCAGATAAGTGGAAAAGCCCTGTTGCATAAATTACACAGCAGTAAAGCTTGTTTACTGGCTATACAAAAACACATTTACCTACAGGAATATAAGTATATTTAAAACTAAAGCTACACCATTTTACACTAAACTAATTTAAACTAAAACCAAACGATGTAAAATATATTTAAAAACACACGATATAAATGAACATTAAGTCTCTTGGGGTTTGAAGCGCGGAGCGCTATGTCAGCCGACTACAATGAAAAAATTACCCCGGGGTCGGGTGTCTACAGCACCCAAAAAAGTCTCTGGAAATATACTTATCAGCTGCTGCTGGAGCGACGAACAACCTCATGGACATTCCCAACCACAGGTAGAAAGATCTTTTCCTTGGAGATCGTTTTTCGCCCGACCCCGGGGTCATTTTTTCATTGTACTCGACATGTGACTAGTATACTGACTAAACGTGGCTGATTTCAGCTCTTTCTTATCCAAACAATATTGCCCTGTGCATTGTGTATCTTTGCTTTTATAATTCCGATGAATCCGCTGTAACCAGGGCAATCCACAGAACACCTTTCCACTGCTCCAGAGTAAAGTGGCAGTGTGCTTTACACCAATCCACCCACACATGTCATTGCAGTTGGTGACATGAGTCTTGCATGTAGCTGCTCAGCCATGGAAACCCATACCATGAAGTTCCCACAACTGTATAACTGTGGTGCGGATATTAATGCTAGTGGATGTTTGGAACCTATCTATGGAATCAGCAGAGCATTGGTGACCATTATGCACCATGCACCTCAGCGCTCGGTAACCCCGCTCTGTGACTTTACTTACTCTTCCTGACTTACTTTACTCTTCCGCTTCGTGGCTGAGCTGCTGCTGTTCCTAAACCCTTCCTCTTTCCAATAATACCTCATACAGGTGACCGTGCAATATCAAGCAGGGATGAAATTTTGCGTACTGACTGATTGCAGAGGTGGCATCCTATCATGGCACCACGTGTGATTTCACTGAGCTCTTCGGAACAACAATTTTTTTTTTATAAATGCAGACTGCATGGCCAGTTGTGTGTGATTTTATACAACTGTGGCTCTGACTGAAACAGCGAATTCTATAATTAAGAGGCTTGTCCCAATACTTCTGTCCATATTGTGTATGTTTGGGTCTGTGTTTTTCACATTGGTGTGTTTTATGTCTTTATGTTTCACATTGGTATGTTTTATTGTAGGATCACGGACAAATTATATATCCTTTTTTATGACAGACTCAACAGATCCATAATATATCGTTATTATATGTATACATCATGTCCTGACAGAATGCTGTAACAAAATTAAAAAAAAATGTGAATTTCCATTGAAATTTCAATCATCTGCACCGGCTGGGTGGAGTAGAGGTAACATCACTGCTCTGCGTGGAGAGAGCCTGTGGAGACATGGGTTCGATCCCAGCAAGAGCATCCCTCCAGTAAGTGTCCTTGGGCAAGACACCTAACGGCACATACTCGCCACCCAGGACTTACTTGAAAACGAGAGAAATCTCAATATATCCTTCCTGGTAAAATCCTTTTTCAAAAAAAAACTGGTTCCCAACCGCTGTCCTCAAGTACCCCTAACACATCTGGTTTTCCAGATATCTGAAGCACAGGTGATATATATTTGCTGCTCAGTGATTGCAGGATTCAGTATGAATTTCCCCAAGGTGATCCCGGCCTGTTAGAGGCACTTGATGACCGCGGTTGGGAAGCACTGATCTACAGTGTGTAAAATAATGTTTTCACATTTTAGCATCCAAGCCTTTGTGGTTATATACAGTTGTGTTCAAAATTATTCAATCCCCACTGAAATTGAGTGTTTTGGCCAGTTTGACATTGATTTTGATCATTCAGTCATCTTGCTTACAATTAAATCAAAGCGGCACGTGTAGGTCAGACAAATATAACATAACATTTATAATGAAATAACCACAAATGTCTTTTCTGTGCTCACATCATTATCAGTTTTATTCAACCCCCAAGTGACATTCAATCTTAGTACTTAGTACAACATCCTTTTACAGTTATAACAGCTTTTAAACGTGAAGCATAGCTTGACACAAGTGTCTTGCAGCGATCTACGGGTATGTTCGCCCATTCGTCATGGGCAAAAGCCTCCAGTTCAGTCACATTCTTAGGCTTGCGCACTGCAACTGCTTTCTTTAAGTCTCACCAGAGGTTCTCAATCGGATTTAAGTCAGGTGACTGCGATGGCCACTCCAAAATGTTCCAGCCTTTAATCTGCAACCATGCTCTAGTGGACTTGGAGGTATGCTTGGGATCATTGTCCTGTTGAAAGGTCCAACGTCTCCCAAGCCTCAGGTTTGTGACGGACTGCATCACATTGTCATCCAATATCTCCTGGTACTGAAGAGAATTCATGGTACCTTGCACACGCTGAAGCTTCCCTGTACCAGCAGAAGCAAAACAGCCCCAAAGCATGATTGACCCCCCGCCATGCTTCACAGTAGGCAAGGTGTTCTTTTCTTCATAGGCCTTGTTCTTCCTCCTCCAAACATAGCGTTGATCCATGGGCCCAAACAGTTCTGTTGCCTGGGAGTTCTGGCATGGAGGCCTTCATTACGCAGTGTGCGCCGTATTGTCTGAGCTGAAACTTCAGTACCCACATCTGACAAATCTTTTCTCAGTTCCTCAGCAGTCACACGGGGACTTTTCTCCATTCTACGCTTCAGGTAGCGCACAGCAGTCGAAGTCAGCATCTTCTTTCTGCCACGACCAGATAGCGTTTCAACAGTGCCTTTTGCCTTGAATTTGCGAATGATGCTTCCTATGGTCTCTCTTGGTATGTTTAACATCTTTGCAAACTTCTTATAGCCATTGCCCTTCCTGTGAAGAGTAATCACCTCTTCTCTTGTCTTCCTGGACCATTCTCTTGACTTCACCATGTTTGTAACGACACCAGTAAATGTCTAGAAGGAGCTGAGTATCACAGTCATTTTAAAGCTGCCTAATTGGTGCTTATTATGCTTTATTGCTGCTCCGTGACATCCACAGGTGTTTTCAATACCTGATTGAAAACACTTGAATGAACCTCTGTTCTTCAGAGTGGTAGTCTTTAAGGGGTTGAATAATTGTGTCAATGAAGAATTCACAAAAGAAACATTTACTACTGTATTACAAAACCATTTGATGTAATTTTAGCTGCATATGGTTCTTTAAAAAGTCCTTGTAGGATTTCATTCTGAATACAATTACAAATGTACACTAAATTCCCTAAAACCCTTTACAGCATTGGGGGTTGAATAATTTTGAACACAACTGTATTCTATGGGGTACGCTTGTTAAAAAATTTAGAAATGGGAACCCATTACAGTATTTTTCTGAGAATGTAGCTAAATCTGAAAAAAAATTTTTTACGTTAGTGCAACATCATTTCACATTATAAATGAAAAGTGAATAATAGTGTTGCTTTAATTAATGTAAAAAACAAAAACATATTTTTACTTATTAATTTTAAAACAAAATAGTGCTTACAAGTAACCTGGTCATGTTTGGTATCATTGGAAAGGTCATGGTCTGACCTTTCTAATGATATCAACCATGACCATCTAGCCTTTATTGTTTTCCATCCCAGGGCAACTGGTGGGCAAGACTGTTGCAGCCCATAGACGCTAGCAGGGCATGTTATGCCACCCCAAAGTGTTAAGGCCCACCTGCCGCGAGAACAGCATAGTATGCCCTGTGGTGGGCTGGGAAAGGGCTAAAGGTATACTTCTACTTATGTAAGCTTTAACTAGTTTACTTGTGCATTACAAGCAAAACCACCTTATAAAACACATGCTGCTGTTTTTGTTCTCTTTATTTGAAGTAATTGCATTTAAAAAGGAAAAATAAAGTTAGGTTTTGATCTCCTGTTTCCATATTGTGGATTTTTGCCATGATGCAACATTTACCAACATCTTTTGGTGAGTTTTACTTTAGCTGTGGTTTAGCTCATACAGTATTTAACAGTCCATGGGATGGAGAGGGCCGAATCGATTGATTAATGCATTAACTGATTAATTGTTTAATTGATAGCCTGAGGGCTCAGATGTAGGATATATATAGTGGAAAGCCTCGTTTTAAATTTTATGTATGATTAAGGCCATTGGGCCGAAACATCAGGTCTAGTGGGGGTTGCTTTCCCCCTGAATAAAACTCTTCCTGCACTTCTCCTGCTTGAAGTCTGACTCCCTCTTGTACCTGGATCTACATTTGTGTAGCTAACTAAATATACCATACACGTGTGCGTTTACCTAATCCAAATCCCAGTAATTAAGTTATGAGATAGAAAGTATTTAAGAGGGTTTAAAGCAAATTAGATGTACATAGACCGGCTTTAACTAACTGGGTGGCAAACCAGGTCAAATAACAAGTGCTTGAATGGATGTGCATTCTATTCAAAATGACACAAAGACTTTGTAGCAGTGGTGTATTTTGGCCAAGCTGACAAGGCCTAGTCCTAGGGTGGCACTTTCCAGGGGGCGGCGGCCTGCACCGGGTGGCCCCACCCCTGAAAAAAATAATAATCCCCTTCTGAAAGCGGATCAAAACAACATAACATAACTGGAAAAAAACAACTCCCTTGTGTCATTTTTTTCAGCACAACTTTTGAGCAGTTTATGTCACTCAGTAGTCTAAAATCCTTGCCTGCGCTGTACTCGGCTGACAGGAATTGCAGGATGGCATATACATGGGCAGAAAAGGAATCCAGATTCCGTCCCAGGCACCAGTAAAACCAAATTGCCCAGGATTTCGGTGGGTGCAGTGGGACTGCCTGAGTTCAAGCCGTCTCGCAGCATCTAAAGGCGCGCGGTGGCAGCGAGTGCTGGGCAAGGCCGAGGCGGCCCATAGAAGTCAACGGGGCCGACCCCGTGCTTCTAAGCCGACCCGCCGCAGGGATCCATGGTACGCCCTGCGTCGGAAAAGGGTTAAGAGTGTTGTTGTCATTTCTTGCTCCAGGAAGTAGTAAATTTGGTAGTAATTTGGCAGAAATATGAGCCTCCATGTCTTGTAATAAATTGTAGCTTATCTTCTCCATGAAGCCCTTTTTTAAAATTAAGAAACAGTTGTAACTTTTTCACAGAGAAAATGGTCAGCGCCCAAATTTGTACCACCACCAGTATCCCAATGCCAAACCAGATCTGTAGAGGTTTCCTCCAAACAAAAGTGACAACAAACGTGGATATACGTATCTGGTAGCGCCAGGGGCGGATCCAGGGGGGGGCAACAGGGCAATTGCCCCCCCCGAGATTTGAGCCGGGGACCCAGATGCCGGGCAGCGCCGGAGTGCCTGCCCAGTCCTGAAGAGTCCGTCCTGTTAAAGGGAAGCGGCTGCGTGCAGGCGCCGGCGATCACGTGGTCCGGCTAATCAGGTGGTACTGAGTCTCTGTACCACCTGACTGGCCAGACCGCGTGACCTGCGCACGCACGCCACGCAGCCGCATCACTCAACAGGATGGACTCTTCAGGACCGGGCAGGCACTCCCGCGCTGCCCGGCATCTGGGTCCCCGGCTCAGAGTCAACCCTGTCCCCTGCCGGAGCTGGAGGCCTGGAGCAATATCCAGGTGAGAGCTGGGCAAATCCATGTGTAAACTGGGGGCAAATCCATGTGTAAGCTGGGGGCAAATCCATGTGTAAGCTGGGGGCAAATCCATGAGCTGGGGGCAAATCCATGACCTGGGGGCAAATCCATGAGCTGGGGCAAATCCATGAGCTGGGCAAATCCATGACCTGGGGGCAAATCCATGAGCTGGGCAAATCCATGACCTGGGGGCAAATCCATGAGCTGGGCAAATCCATGAGCTGGGGCAAATCCATGACCTGGGGCAAATCCATGAGCTGGGGGCAAATCCATGACCTGGGGGCAAATCCATGAGCTGGGGGCAAATCCATGAGCTGGGGCAAATCCATGACCTGGGGGCAAATCCATGAGCTGGGCAAATCCATGAGCTGGGGGCAAATCCATGAGCTGGGCAAATCCATGAGCTGGGCAAATCCATGAGCTGGGGGCAAATCCACGAGCTGGGCAAATACATGAGCTGGGCAAATCCATGACCTGGGGCAAATCCATGGGCTGGGCAAATCCATTAGCTGGGGCAAATCCATGACCTGGGGGCAAATCCATGAGCTGGGCAAATCCATGAGCTGGGGCAAATCCATGACCTGGGGGCAAATCCATGAGCTGGGCAAATCCATGAGCTGGGGCAAATCCATGAGCTGGGCAAATCCATGTGCTGGGCAAATCCATGAGCTGGGGGCAAATCCATGACCTGGGGCAAATCCATGAGCTGGGCAAATCCATGACCTGGGGCAAATCCATGAGCTGGGCAAATCCATGAGCTGGGGGCAAATCCATGTGTGAGCTGGGGGCTCTCTGCTCCTCTAGATTGTAAAATCCGGGGTGCCCTCTGCTCCTCTAGATTGTAAGCTCCTGGGTGTCCTCTGCTCCTCTAGATTGTAAGCTCCTGGGTGCCCTCTGCTCCTCTAGATTGTAAGCTCCTGGGTGCCCTCTGCTCTTCTAGATTGTAAGCTCCTGTGAGCCGGGCCCTCTGCTCCTCTAGATTGTAAGCTCCTGTGAGCCGGGCCCTCTGTAAATTCTCGTGAGTCGGGCTCTCTGCTAAAACACCTTATTTTCTGTAAGTGCCCCTCCCGAGACTAGTCTCTGGATCCGCCCCTGGGTAGCGCGATGATATTATCAGCGCGCTACCAGATACGTATATCCACGTTAGTTGTAACTTTTTATTGTTTTAGATTTTCAAGAACTAATCTACCATTCTCCATATTATTTCTGTAATATTCCATGTTTTATAATGTCTTTCCGGAAAGTTGCTCTGCAAAATTGCAGTGCAAAAATAAATGGCAGGTTTTGACACTGATGTGCTTAGGGTTTTACGGATACATTACACCCTGTAGCATCTGTCTATAAAACAATTAATTAACAAGACTTGTAACCCTATATGAAACATATATGTATCTTGGTACTGGATCAAATGCTAACAGCTGATTACGCTGCACTTTTTTAAACTATCAGTGTTATTCAAAGAGCACCGAAATTTAAGTATTCTTTCGTTACCTGCACTTCAGGGAATCAAAATCCGGACCCTGGGGTGAATTCAACATTCACCACATGCAGGGTCATTCAAAGAGAATCGAAAAGTCACCGCACGTTCGGTGACTTTTTGTTCTCCTCAATTCGGTTCGATTTGGCGATCCCATTTCGGCGACCTTGCGGTGTATTCAGCAAGCACCACAGGGACGTCGTAGTGCAGGGAAAAGCTGCCGCAAACCCGTCACACTGAAAAACCCGCAAAAACCGCACACCGAAAACCCGCAAAAACATCTGGATTAACCCATCGAAAACGCCGGAAAAACCCGAGTAGGAGCCGATAACATGCAGTGCAGCCGCCGGAAAAAGCCGACACCGCAGACGAATGGAGTGAAAAAAAACTACTGAGCGAAAATGTCTGAAATTTACATATGAGATCCAATGAATGATAATAAAAAGGGCTGTTACAGAATAAAGAAAAACGATTTAAAAAAAAAACAGGTTTTTTTTTCGCAAAAAAATCCCGAAAAATGCCTAAAAGATCCAAAAAATCTAAAAATTATGAAACTTTTTATTGCAGAATAAAATAATAAACGGTTTATTAGATATTGGATTAAAACGGGAATATTTTTAACATTGAAGCCTATGGGATTCTCCTGAATAAACCTGTCGAATTAAACCACAGAATGACAGGGCATTTCGGGAACCTTTCACTGCTGGTTTGTGCTCTCTGAATAGCTGAAGCATTGCTTTTTTATGGGGATTCACTGCCCTCGAACAGGCACCATATGTGCAGGCAATTCGCCAGGATTTGGCAAATTGCCAGCTCTCTGGATAACTGATGGCCAAGGCAGCCATTCAGATCTCTTTGAATAACCCTGATGGTCTCCGAAGTGCAGCTAAAAGCCGCCGAACGCATTAGAAAAACCTCAGCAAAACCGCCAAATCGATCCGAAAAACCGTCGATAAAACACCGAACGCATCCGAAAAAAGTCGATGATCCGCCGAACAGAGCAGCGACCAGCTGCCGAAAAAGCCGACGAACGGGGTAAAAAAATAATAAAAATAATAAAAACCAACGCAACTTTAAATAAAAAGACTTTTTGCTGCAAATTAAAAGAAGAGACCGATTAATAAATATTTACATTTTAACCTATGGGATTTGCCTGATTAAATCCTGCCGAATGAAAGCACTGAGTTCATTGCCGTCGAACAACACCGTATTTCACTGGCAACTCACCAATATTTGGCAAACTGTCTGCTTTTTGAAAAGCTGAAGTGCTTCCGAAATACGAATCGGTTCCGTCCAAAACTAAATGTAAACAGAATGAAAATGTATTGATTCAGACCGAAATAAAACGAAAACGAAACGGTATAAAACACAAATTGATTTAGTTTTTACTTATCAATTCATTATACCGTTTCACTTAAACGCTGCACCGCGTCCCTGTCCATTGGCCATGGTGCTGAATCTATTCAGCACTAGGGATGAGCTGCTCGGTTCGATCTGTTCGGTGTTCGATTCGAACATCACCCGTTCGGCTGTTCGTCAAACTCCGAATATTTCCGCGTGTTCACCCACAATGCACCACAATGGACCACAATGCACTTTTCCACTGGCCTGAAGCTTGTAATTGGCTACAGCCTTGCACCTGACCACAAGTCAGGTGCAAGACAGGTGCAAGACTATGCCAATCACGGCTCAGGGTCCTGATTGGGCAAATTTTGCCCAATCATGGGCTCACAGAGCTAAGTCCCACAGCACACTATATAAGGCGTCCCTCGCAGCCCCAGCACGTGTTTTTTGAGAGGAGATTGTTCTGTTAGTGTGTCTTCTCAGTGCCAGCAGCTATTGGGGGGGTCTCACTTCTAGCAGGTATCTGGGAATTGTTGTAATCTGTGTTCTCAGTGCCAGCAGCTATTGGGGGGTCTCAATTCTAGCAGATATCTGGGAATTGTTGTAATCTGTGTCTTGTCAGTGCCAGCAGCTATGGGGGGGGGGTCTCACGTCTAGAAGATATCTGGGAATTGTTGTAATCTGTGTCTTGTCACTGCCACCCATCAGGGGGTCTCACTGATTTATAGGAGGTTCCTGGGAATTGTAATTTGTGTCTTGTCACTGCCACCCATCAGGGGGTCTCACAGATTTGTAGCAGATTTCTGCAAATTTTAATCTGTGTCTTGTCACTGGCTGCCAGCTATCAGGGTGTCTCACTGAGTTATATCAGAGTTCTGGAAATCTTTAATCTAGATAACACAGTTGAATCAGAGTTCTGCATATCTCCAATTTTTATAACAGAGTTGAATCAGAGTTCTGTATATCTTTAATCTATATATCACTCACCATGTCACAAAGACCAAAAAGGATAGGCAGATGCTCCCAGACACAGATAAGAGGGCAAGCAGCCTCTGTGTCGGGAGGCTGTGCCTCTGGTCGTCGTGGACGTGGTGCATCCTCTGCAGGGGCACGCTTGTCCTTTCTAACTGGTGCTGGCCATCTTAAACAGCAGCAACATACAGAGGATTTGGTGGATTAGCTAACCAGGCCATCCTCATCCTCCGAGTCCTCTGCCAGCCAGGCTTGTAGTGGTTTACAGTCCACCTCAGCTGCCAAAACATCTAATTCAGACTCCATGTCCACAGCTACTCCTGCCGTAGCCTCACTATCACACACGGAGGAGTCAGCTGAATTGTTTGACTACAATGACAGTGACATGGTGCTTGAGGATGCGCAGCAACTACAGTGCTCTGATTCAAACTCTGAGGTTGAGGAAGGGAGTATAATCAACCTAGAGGAAGGGGGTGCCAGTGACACACAAATAACTGGCACTTATGTTGCCCCAGCAGCTGCAGCATACTGCCAAGTTGGCTACAGTGACGAGGAGATAGGGGGTGATGACGATGATGAGGTCACTGACTCCACCTCGGTGCCTGATTGAACAGAGGAGTCAAGGGAGGAGGAGGCGGCACAACAAAAACGAGGCAGAATGTCCTCTATGAGCAACCGTAGCCAGTCCAAGGCATCAGAAGTCACAGCTGCTCAGGTGCAGAGCGCTGTTATCTCAAAGCACATGTACAGGAAGTCTGCTGTCTGGGAGTTCTTTAGGAAATGTGCAGCAGACCGCACCATTGCTATTTGTAATCTATGTCAGATGAGGATCAAGCGTGGGAAAGACATCCCACGCTTGGGTACCACGTCCTTGAGGCGACATATGACCACCTGCCACGCATCCCATTATCACAACACTTTGCATAGGTCCTCCTCCTCATTTGTCTCTACCCCCACTGTATGTCCTGCGATGTCATTGCCTACAACCTCCACTGACAGGGATGATGCTACAGTAATGGGTGTACCAGGTCCTTCCTCAGAATGTGACAGCATCCCATCAGCTGAAGATTTACGCAGTCAGATTACGTTGTCCCAGCTGCTGCAGTGTAAGAAAAAATACAGTCCCAACCATTCCCAAGCACAGCGTCTAAATGCCAGCTTAGCAAAATTACTCGCATTACAGCTGCTGCCTTTCCAGCTGGTGGACTCTGCTTCCTTCCGTGAATTTGCTGAATGTGCTGTACCACAGTGGCAGGTTCCAAAACGCCATTTCTTTTCACGGACGGCCATTCCAGCACTATACCAGCACGTGGAAGACAATGTTATGGAGTCATTGGGGAAGGCAGTCAGCAGCAAGGTGCACATGACTTTAGACACGTGGTCCAGCAAGTATGGTCAGGGCCATTACATTTCCTTCATGGCACACTGGGTAACTCTGCTTGCAGCTGGGAGGGATCCAGGACAGGGCTCTGTGCTGGAGCTTGTTCATCCACCATGCCTCCAGAAAGCTGCTTGTATGAGGTCTGTCTGCTCCACCACCTCTTCCTCCTTCTCCTCCTTCTCTGTCTCTGATGAAGCGGCAGTTAAATCGATGCGTGGCAGGGGCTATGCAATGGCTCAAGCAAAAAGATGCCATACTGTGCTTGAGCTGGTTTGTTTAGGGGACAGGAGCCACACCGGGCCAGAAATTCTGTCAGCTCTGCAGGGGCAGGTGCAGAGATGGTTAACAGTACAACACGCCAGTTTCAGCTGGGAATGGTCGTCTGTGATAATGGCAGCAACCTTCTCTCCGCCCTACACCAGACGGTTGACGTATGTACCATGCCTAGCACACGTCCTAAATCTGGTGGTACAGCATTTCCTAACCAGGTACCCAGGGCTGGCACAGCTTCTCAGCCAGGACAAAAAAGTCTGCAGCCACTTCAGACGGTTATTCCCAGCAAGTGTTCGCCTGGCAGAAATTCAAAGAGAATTCCACCTTCCCACAAACCATCTGATCTGTGACATGCCCACCAGGTGGAACTCAACATTAGCAATGCTGCAGCGTCTGTACAAGCAGCAGAGGGCCATCAATGAGTACCTGTGTGAGTATGGCACAAGGACAGGTTCAGGTCAACTTGGTTCCCCCCCGCAGTGGCTGATGATCAAGGATGCATGCACTGTACTGTCACCATTTGAGGAGGCAACGAGGATGGTGAGCAGGGACAGTGCATTCACCAGTGATACAATTCCTTTAGTGTTCCTGCTGGAGCGCACTCTGCGGGGAATTATAGATGTGGCACTAGAGGCAGAGCAGCAGGAGGAAGAGGAGGCCTTCCCTAGCTCTCAAGGCCCCAGTCTTTACGCAGACAGCATTCTTGCGAGTCTTCAGATCAAACAGGAGGAGGATGAGGAGGATGAGGAGGAGGGGGAATATTTAAGTAGTGGGGGCATTGAAGGTGGGAATTCCTCAAGGGAGGGTTTTGTGTGCCCAGAAACGCAAGGACTAGTAAGTGGCTGGGAGGAGGAAGTGCACGATGAGGTCATCCTCATTGACCAGAAAGACTCAGAAGCTAATGCCACCTCCAACCTACGCTGCATGGGCTCCCTTATCCTGCAAAGCCTGCTAAAGGACCCCAGGATTCATGCTATCAAGGAGAGGGATCATTACTGGTTGTCAAGCCTTCTTGATCCACGATACAATGGTAAAGTTGCAGAGCTCATCCTGCCCACACAGAGGGAGCACAGGATGAAACATCTTGAGGACGCTCTAAAGCGACACTTGTGTAACACCTTTCCAGGCACTGGTAGGTTACCAAGTGATGACACAGGTGCTTCTGAGGCTGCGGATGATCAGAGGAAGAGCAGTGAAGGCCGGGGCAGCTTGACTGATGCCTTTTTAATTTTTTTTAGGCCACGACGCCCAGGGACATCAAATGTAGGCACCCATTTCCAGCGCCTTCACCGTATGGTGCAGGACTACCTAGGGGCAAGGGCAGACCTGGATACCTTTTTACAGCAGATGATCCACTGGCTTACTCCTTCTTGAGATTGGATCACTGGCCAGAACTTAGCCAATATGCTATGTAGCTACTAGGTTGCCCTTCATCCAGCGTGCTTTCTGAAAGGATGTTCAGTGTCGCTGGAGGTTTTGTCACAGACAAAAGAGTGCGTCTGTCCACCGACTCTGTAGACCGGCTGACTTTTATAAAAATGAATCAGTCCTGGATCAGCAGCTATCAATCCCCTGATGCTGATGTAACTGAATAGATCGGGGATCTCTTCTGCATTCCCAAAACCTCCACCTCTGCCCTCTTCCACAATACCACAAAGGGATTACGGTGTGAAGGCACTTGCTGCCACCAAAGGTAAAATATTTCGGTGCACTGCCACTGACACCTATACCAGATTCATATCATTTTAATATTGGACCGCAGGGTCCACCGCTGCACTCTTCCACAATACCACAGAGGGGTTGCGGTGTGACGGCACTGTTGCCGACACTAAAGGCCCAATTTTAAAGCACCTATTGTTACTTTCATCCAAAGCCTGCATAAGCTTCACCATAATTTAGCCAAAAAAATCACTAAACTTGTTCTACGTGTCCTAAAACGTCTCTTCTTTTCATACAGGCTGCCGCCCCAAGCAGTTGTTTATGAATAGATTAAAGGAAAACCATTTACCGTCATTTGAAATGTCATTTTTTGTTTTTAAATGTTTCTATACATCCTACAAATCCGCCACTTCACGGGCAGGTTATGGGGACCTCCTAGGCATGATATTTGAAGGAATTTTTCGTTTTTATTCTTAACCTTTATTTTATGGAAAACTCACTGTTCCTTTAAAAACTTTTTTTTTTTACTTTTTGTCCTTGTTTCCTGTCCTCCAGGGCACTACCCGGACCCCCATACAGACCCCCATAATGGCAATTATCTTGCAATTATCTTGCATATATGCCCTCTTGGAGGGCACTCTAAAAATCGAACGTTCGAGTCCCATTGACTTGCATTGAGTTCGAATCGTGTTCACGTTCGAACCCAAACTTTTGAAATTGTTTGAGTTCGAATGCGAACCGAACACGGGGGTGTTCGGCTCATCACTATTCAGCACCACATGCCATGGACAGCGCCATAATGCCGTGCGGTGCGATTCAGCAGCAGTGAAATTCCCCATGGAGAAGTAATGGTTAACCTATTCAGAGATCGCTGAACAGCACCAAAATGTCAGTGAAATGCCCAGTGAAGAACGGTGGTTCTTTTGACAGGTTTAGACTGGCGAATCCCATAAGTTTCAATATAAAAAAATTCCTGTTTTATTAAATATTTATATTACCATTTATTCTATTCACTTCCAGTAAAAAGTCTCTATAATTATTTATTTTTTTAGGATTTTTAGGAATTTTTGGGGATTTTCTTGTGAACTTTTTGGATTCCTAATTTATTTTAAAGCAACAAGACTTTTTTTATTTGCCGAACACAGCATTTTCTTTTCCTTCAGTCTGGCTGCGTTCGGTGGGGGCTGTCTATGGTGCTGAAACCTATTCAGTAACAAGGACAGCATCTATTCTTGGTGCTGAACAATTCAGCACCATGGATAGCAGCTGGGGCTCCCCGTTATAGTTACTGAATAGGTTTCAGCACCATGGATAGCTGCTGTCCTTGGTACTGAATAGATTTCAGCACCAAAGACACTAGACATTAGGTATCTTTTCTTTTTTTTGTTGGGGTTTCGAGTACACCAATTCGGGTAAAACTGCACCACAGACACACCAACTGTTGAAGCCATCAAAACCGAAAATAGCACACTTGAAATCTTTTTATCTGCACATTTTATGTGCCTTTTATCTGCACATTGTAATTGGGTAATGAGGGAATATCACACACCTGGCCATGGAACAGCTGAGAAGCCAATTGTCCCATTACCTTTGGTCCCTTAACAAGTGGGAGGCACATCTGCAAAGTGCTGTAAGTCCTACACCTGAGTTGGATGTATTGTACATACCCTAAAATTAAAGCTGACAGTCTGCAGTTAAAGCACATTGTGTTTGTTTCATTCCAACTCCATTGTGGTGGTGTATAGAGCCAAAGATGTTAGAATTGTGTCGATGTCCCAATATTTCTGGACCTGACTGTATATCTTATTCGGGTCCTGGCTGTTTTACATCTACCAAGGAGGTGGCTGAGGCTGATAGGTGATCCGGTGCAACTAGATAAATTCACTGGCTGCCTTCAAATCTGGTGTCTGAGTTGCGAGACACCAGTAAATGTGAGTAACATAAATTATGGTACATTTGCACCTTAATATAAACTGTGCCACGCTATGTATGATTTTTACTTTTGAGGGCCACAGAGGACCCCAGAAGTAGGCACGGATCCTGCGAACATACCACCACCAGAGCAATGAAGCTCCAACTCTGCCACGTTCTCTCTTTTTGTATGTACTGTATATTTGTTATTCTGTCTCACCCATTGTACAGCGCTACGGAACTTATTGGTGCTTTATAAATACTTGAAACTGTAACTGTGAAAAAATAATTTTACACGCTGTAAATGATTGAAATCTGAATGGAAATTTACATTTGTTTGACATTTTTTGTTATAGTATTCTGACAGGACATAACTTATACACATAGAAATTATTTTTGAATCTTCCAAATTTGCTGAAAAATAAAGATATATATTATGTTGGGGTAAGGCTAGTGTCAGACGAGCGTCTTTGAAGAGCGGAAGGAACATCCGTGAGAGTGGGTGTTCCTTCCACTCGATACCCGTCTGGCCACCTCGCTGAGCGTACTATGGAGAATCGCGCTTTGCAGCCCTGTCAACGAGCGTCCTAGCGCTTTGAAGGAGAGGCTTGGATAACGGACGCTTGTTGAGCGTGCATTTCGTAAGCGTGCACAAGCATGTGACCGGCCCCGTTGCAGCGTCACAACGCTGCGACGGGCGCACATAGCATGCTTGTCTGACGCCAGCCTAATACAACATAGCTGCACTGCGCTCCTTACTTGCAGTTGCAGCTTACTACTGTAGAGAGGTGCGGCTGTGATTTATAATAGAAGAGAAAATCAGTGTGGAGGCCACTAGTAAGAAGTAGAACAGATATGAGTGGATGACGCACTTTAAGTGGGGAGCTGCACTATGGGCCTCTTGGTAGTACTTGGTAGACCAAAGGTTGTCACTCAGCCCCTGGTAATGGCACATTGGGAGGTGAGAAGGAGGGGTAAAGGCACACAAAACTTTTCCGCTCCAGGCCCATGAAGGCCTTAATCCAGCACTTTCCAATATGACAATGCCAGGATTCATCAGGCTCAAATTGTGCAAGAGTGGTCCAGGGAGCATGAGACATCATTTTCACACATGGATTGGCCACCACACAGTCCAGAACTTAACCCCATTGGGAATCTTTGGGATGTGCTGTGTGGTGTACTGTCACTTTAAGAAAGGACACTCTGGAACTGTTTACGGAGAACTCTATGATCGGCAGCCATTTTAGGTCCTGTTGTCAGTTATTCAGTTAGTGTTGTATTGGATCGGAGCTGAATAAAGAGCTGCTCTATGAACATGTCACAAACTGGTGATTGCTCCTGTTAATATGCACACAGAAAACACTACATGGTGTCAGAAGTAATGGACCTATCACTTGCCTGAAGAAAGCCATCGTGATAAGGATCTTGTTTGCAGTTTATCCAGCATCAGCATGGAGATTTTCAGACCGCCAGAAGCTCTCCAGTTCACTGGAAATGTGAGTGAAAACTGGAGGAGATGGGAGCAAAGCTTTTTAATTTATGCTGAGGCAGTTGAGCTTCATAAAAAGGAGCAGAAAACCCAGATTGCCATAGCCCTGCATGTTCTGGGGGAGGAAGGCCAAGAAGTTTACAACACACTGACTGAATCAACCATTACTGCTGAAAGGACATTAGATTCAGTGCTCAAGTTATTCAGGGACCATTGCAATCCCAAGAAAAATGTTGTGTTTGAACGACATCAGTTTTGGACACACCCACATCTGGAGGAGCAAGGTGTTGAAAGGTATATGACAGAACTTCGACTGAAGGCCAGAGACTGTGAATTTGGGGCCATACTCAGCGACATGTTAAGAGACAAATTAGTTTTCAGTGTTACTGACAGGAGACTTAAAGAACGTTTACTCAGAGAGGCTGAACTCACACTACAAAAGGCAATGGACATATGTCAGGCTGCTGAAGCTACTAAAGCACAGGTTCAGGTTATGTCTGCAAACATGTCAGCGAGTGCTTGTCAGACTATTCATGCATTAAAATACAAACCTACACACAGTAAACCAGAAGAGGCTACAAGATCTGAACAGACAATAAAAGTATGCCCTAGGTGTAGCAAAGTACACCCATCTCAAAGATGCCCCGCATTTGGATGTGTTTGTTACATTTGCCACAAAAGAAATCACTTTGCAAGATGTTGTAAATCACAGAGGCAAGAGTGTGAAAATCTGAAAACTGTAAATACTTTATCTATTGGAGCAATGCTGAGAGATATGCCTTCTAACTGTAAAAAACGCAGCCAAGCACTGAAAAACTCTGCATGGTTCTCTGAGGTGCAAATCAATGGTGCGCCCATTAACTTTAAGCTGGATACTGGTGCTGACGCAAATGTATTACCTCACACGTTTTTAAACGGGATTCCTGGACGATTATGCATCAAAAATACTAATATTACTTTGGTTGCTTATGGAGGATCAAGAATCCGCCCAGAAGGTATTGTGTGTCTGACTGCAGCTACTCCGACACATACGGCAGAGCTAGAATTCTTTATTACGCGATGCTCCACACTTCCATTATTGGGAAAAGCAGCATGTCAGGAGCTGGATTTGCTGCGTAAAGTCCACACAGTGTCTACACAAACCATCCATACGAAAGACGATCTGATGAAATGTTACCCTGAGGTATTTCAAGGAATTGGGCAATTTAAGGAACATACCATATCTACTTGGACCCAAGTGCTGCCTCCAGTCATACACGGATGCAGAAAAATCCCATTTTCAATACTAGGAAAGCTTAAAGAGACTCTCATGAAATTAGAAAAAGATCAGATCATTGCTAGAGTACACACCCCCACTGATTGGGTGAACAGCCTCGTTGTTACAGAAAAGAAGAATGGCACTTTGAGGGTATGTTTGGACCGTCGTGACCTCAACAAGGCTATAAAGCGGCACCACTTCAATATCCCTACTGCAGAGGACGTACAGAGTCAACTTGCAGGCAAAACCGTATTCACCATCCTTGATGAAAAGGATGGTTACTGGCAAGTGAAATTAGACAAAGAGTCATCTGAACTGTGTACTTTTAACTCCCCATGGGGGCGCTTTAGATTTTGCAGATGCCATTTGGTATAAAGTCAGCCAGTGAAGTATTTCAGCAGAAGAATATGGAGATTTTTGGGGACATCCCAGGTGTACATATCATAGCTGATGACATGATTATTGCTGCTACATCACACGAGGAACATGATCAGATTCTCCACCAGGTATTGAATCGAGCATTAGAAGAGAACATCAAGTTCAACCCAGACAAAATTCAATTCAAAGTATCAGAAGTCCGGTATATGGAACATGTCATCACCCCTGTTGGTGTTCAACCTGATATGGAGAAGGTCCAGGCAATTAGCAAAATGCCCGACCCTGAGGACAAAAAAGGGCTACAGAGATTTTTGGGCATGGTCCGGTATCTTGCACAATACATACCTGGGGAGGCAGAGATTACAGCGCCGTTGCGGAAGCTTCTTTGCAAGGATATTTTGTGGCAGTGGGTCCGGAGCATGCTAAAGCGGTACAATCTTTAAAAACAGGCACTGATTGAGGCTCCAGTATTGCGATTTTTTGACCCAACAAAAGCAGTGGTGATTCAGGCAGATGCGTCTAAGTCAGGTCTTGGAGCGTGCTTACTTCAGGATAACTGCCCCATAGCTTATGCATCTAGAGCAATGACTACCACAGAGCAGAATTATGCCCAGATAGAGAATGAACTATTGGCCATTGTGTATGCAACAAAAAAGTTCCACCAGTTTGTATTCGGCAAAACAGTCACAGTTCAGTCTGACCACAAGCCTCTTGAAGCAATTCTCACTAAACCATTGAGCAAAGCGCCAGCAAGGCTCCAGCGTATGCTCTTACAACTGCAACGATATGACCTAGAGATTGTTTACACTCCTGGACGTGACTTGCATATTTCTGATGCCCTTTCTAGGGCTACTGTGGATCCGCCAGAGCAAGAAGAGGACATGCTATCAGAGGAAAGGGTTGTTTATACGCTGTCAGTATCAGAAACTATTGGAGCTGATATGCTATCTTATTTACAGACTTCCACAGCAGAAGATGCAGACCTATCTGCCATTAAAGAAATTCTATCTCAAGGTTGGCCACAAAGGAAAAAGCAGCTTCGTCTAAGTCTACAGCCGTTTTGGCAATGTAAGCACTTGCTCCGCATGGAGGATGCTCTCCTATTGCTTGGTGACAAGATTGTGGTACCTCAGAATGCTCGCAGGAAAATTCTGGACAGTTTGCATGAGTGCCATCAAGGGATACAGAGAACCAAAATGCGGGCTCGGATGATCCTGTTCTGGCCCAGCATGTCCAAGGACATACAGCACATGGTAGAGACCTGCAAGATTTGTGCTAGCCACCAACCAGCGAATCAAAAAAGAGCCATTACTCTCACACACAATTCCTCACCTTCCTTGGCAAAAACTGGCAGTGGACATTTTTGAGTGGCGAGGAGCCTCATTCCTTGTGGTAGTGGACTATTTCTCCAAGTACCCAGAAGTGTTAAAGCTGTCTGATAAATCAGCATTGTCGGTGATTGGTAAACTGAAAGAAACCTTTAGTAGACATGGCATCCCAACAGAAATCATCTGCGACCATGTACCCTTTGCGAGTGCTGAGGTGAAGGACTTTGCTGCCAAATGGGGTATATAAAGTTTACTCATTCTAGTCCTGGCTACCCCCAGTCTAATGGACTAGCTGAAAGGACTGTAAAAAACGATCAAACTCGTGCTCCAAAAGGCATGGGAATCAGGAGTAGATCCTCATATAGGGCTTATGGAGTTGCGCAACACCCCAGTCACTGGTATGGCCTACTCTCCAGCACAACTTCTAATGGGCCGGGTGCTGAGGACCAAGTTACCGGTTGTTGCTGCTGCATTACAGCCACGGATCCCACAGCATGCACACCAACAACTGAGAGAATTGCAGCGCAGGCAGAAGGTGTATTATGATCATGGTGCCAAGTCACTA
Source organism: Leptobrachium leishanense (assembly GCA_009667805.1). Classification (NCBI taxonomy): domain Eukaryota; kingdom Metazoa; phylum Chordata; class Amphibia; order Anura; family Megophryidae; genus Leptobrachium; species Leptobrachium leishanense. Next base: position 391,572,788 of record CM019064.1, read on the forward strand.
CCACCCTTCCATAAAGGGGATGCAGTCCTTATGGAGACAACAGCGGGTTGGCAGCCTGCCACAATATCATCCATAGGTCCTGAGCCAAGATCATATGTGGTTGCCAGACCTGATGGCAGATAAGTACAGGAGAAACCGCCATCATCTCAGGAGGGATACCACAGGTGATCAAGACCACATAGAGCCCCAGCTGCTTGTACCTGTGCGAGGAGCGGAAACAACAATGGCAGAACATACAGACTCAGAGACTGAAGTGTCAAATTTAGATGGAGACCAAGGAATCAGTCCCTGTAAATTCTACAGAATCTCAGCAGATAACAACAAGAGCTGGAAGAGTGACACGCCTTCCTGAAAGACTGAAAGATTATGTCATGGGATAATGTGTATTTTGCATTCTTAACACCTGTTTATAGTTTTGTTTATTGTTCAGTAATGTTGCTTGTTTAAAGGGGGGATTTGGAATTAGTTGGGGAGATGTGGTGTACTGTCACTTTAAGAAAGGACACTCTGGAACTGTTTACGGAGAACTCTATGATCGGCAGCCATTTTAGGTCCTGTTGTCAGTTATTCAGTTAGTGAAAAACAAAAATTGGTGGTGTTGCGCTAAAGAAAGTAATAAAACTTATGTATGGTCTATTTTGAAGGCATGCTATACTGCACAGCAAAAAGAGAAAAAGAAAGTTCTATTTCTCAAATAGTCGTTCAATGGATATCCAGTCTCTGTTGTAGAAAGGATTTTCAGTGAAATCTTCCAAGACTTTGGAACGAATGACCACTTCTTTGGTGAATCTTCATTAAAAAGTATATATCTCGGAAAAGAGAAACTCGATAGTGTTATATACCGTTTATTAATGTGTATACAAATCTACTGACATAATATACGTACAGAAAAAAGAGGTAGTGGGTTTAGGATTTGATCTCACCCACTGCCAGATAAAACATCACGTCCCAATCAAGCCTCTATAGACAAAACACCAGGAGCTCCCGGGCTGCTTCCAAGGTGGTCACTCAATACCAAAGGTGGGACCGCGATGATAAAGTGACGTAGTGCTGACGCGTTTCGCCCGCCCACGGGACTTCATCAGAGCATACGTCACTATGCCATCATCCTCTCTAAATAGTGTCTTAACTTGACACACCTGGTGAAATTCTAATGAAATTCTCTGTAGCCACTCCCTATGGGAGATCCTACAAATGCTTCAGTATGTTTAAATATATTGCAAATGGAAGCACAAAAACAAATGTATTAAAAGATTGCCATATATAGGCGATCAAAACAGCCCTAAGAATAATCTTTAAGGCAAAAATTCATAACACCCATAAAAACACTCTGTGTATGGATCAATGATTTTTAAAAAACAATATTAAAAAAACAGCATTGAAAACGAACAGCATTAAAAAACGAACAGCATTTAAAAAACGAACAGCATTTAAAAAAAAAAAAAAAAAAAAAAAAAAAAAAAAAACAGCATTAAAAAACGAACAGCACTAAACAACGAACATTAGAAAGAGTATATAGATTCTTAATACTTCTAAGAACGCTCCAAAAAGGGGAGGGGAGGATCTTAAGACATAACTACATAATTACAAGAGTAAAATGTAAAAAGTAAAAACATATGGACAAAAACATCCGTAAAATATTCATCATTCAAATACTATTAATAATAAAGTACAAACAGTAAAAATATACCGCATACAATGGAATACGTATAGCCATAATAGAGACACATAATAATACATGATGAAGGGCAGGAATCATAACTACCATAAAAATACAATTAGGTAAGGAAATTATATAGATCAAAATCAACATTGAGACCAAAGGAGTGAAAGTTCTTAAATCGTATGCTGTCCTCATCTCTTCCTGCCCCATTTCTGAATGTTATTGCCTCCTCTCCAATATTTTCCTACCCTTTTAATGCCCAAAAACTTTAGACCTCTTGGTCCGAATTATGAGACTTAAAGAAATGTGCGGAAACAAAATGTTGCATATACCATTCCTAATATTGCGAATATGTTCATCTATGCGTTTGTGTAAGGTCTTGCCGTGCGTCCCACATACTGTAGTCCGCACGGACATTCCAATAAATAGATAATATTGTTGTTTTGCATGTAATTAAATTGTTGATCGGGTACTCAATATTTGTTATATTCGATTTGTAATTCTTGACGCAATGCTACTTTTTGGACTATTCGAGTTCTTACACGATTGGCAATTTTTGCAATAGAAAAAACCTTTTTCTTGTTGTAGCCATCCTGGAGGATTTTTTATCGGCGGTTTCAACTTGGAAGAGACGAAGAGAAACCGATTCAGATTCGGCAACATCAGAGGATGCCGAGCTGGACAGAAAAAGGGAAAAGAGAAAAATGAAAAGACCGTTGAGATACTAGTAGAAACTGAACGAATTCCTTTTGACAACACCATCACTTTGAATCAGAAGGGGATTTTCAATCTATCCGAAAGGACACTCTCTCCTATGGAGATTGAAGTTCTCAGTAGGGGTTTGAAATTTGCCCCCACACGTAAACATGATGGGTTTAAAGCATTGATTGATGTCAAGAAATTTGTCCGCAATTTAACTTTAAAAAAGTTTTTTTGTAAGAATCCAATTGAAAACAGCAATCCGATTATCACTACATATGTACACACAGATTTGAAAACTAGATCAACCTTCTTTCCTCAGTTCTGCAAATCTAGCTCCATGGACATGTTTGAAAAACTAGTCATTAAAGATTTAGAAAAAATTAATAACAAAAAGAATTCCGTCTATGGGAACAGGAATTACAACAATATGTCTAAAAAAGAAAGAGAGGCTTTGAAAATACTCAAGGAAGATAAAAATACAATAATTAAACCGGCGGATAAAGGGGGAGGGATTGTTTTGATGACAAAAACCAAATATATAGAGGAGTGTGTAAGACAATTGAGTGATAATAACACATACAAAATCATGAAAAAAGATCCTACTAGTGATATGAAAATAACATTAATGGCACTACTGAATGAAGGGCGGATAAACAATATTTTGAACAAAAAGGAATATGAATATTTGTCTATTAATCATCCAAAAATACCTACCTTCTACATTTTACCGAAACTCCACAAAAATAGAGAAAATCCTCCTGGCCGCCCCATAATATCGGGCATTGGATCCATTTCCTCGAGACTGTCAGAATATATTGATATTTTTTTGCAGCCTGTAGTGAAGAACACTAGGTCATATCTAAAGGATACCAAGGACATTTTGAATATTTTAATACAACATCAATGGCAGGACGACTTCTGGCTAGTGACGGGGGACGTTGCTTCCCTTTATACTATCATTCAGCATTTTAAGGGTCTTCAAGCTACATCCAAATTTTTGGAGATGGATGGAAAAATTCCTTTGGAACAGAGAGACTTTTTAATAGCTAGCATTAAGTGGATTTTACATAATAATTATTTTTGGTTTAATCAAGATTTTTATATTCAGGTGGCGGGCACTGCGATGGGAACGAGGTTCGCACCCAGTTATGCTAATCTTTTTATGGCTTTTTGGGAGGAGACTTTTTTGGATGACTTCCTGGGTGCGGGCCTCGTTACCTATCGTCGATATATCGATGATGTCATTTTTATTTGGAAGGGAGATGAGGCCTCTCTACAGTTTTTTTTAGCTTTTTTGAATAGGAATGATTTTAATATCCATTTGGATTTTAATTATAGCAAACAGGAGGTGGTCTTTTTAGATTTATATATTTATATAGAGAATGCCACCATTAAAACACGTACCTTTTTTAAACCTGTAGATGTCAACAGTTATATCCATTTTTCCAGCGGACATTTTTCCCCTTGGCTTAATAACATCCCCAAGGGACAACTTATGCGTCTTAAGAGGAACTGCACTGAGAATGAGCACTTTTTGAAAGAATCGGTGAAACTTCTAGCTGACTTCAAAGAAAAAGAATACCCCGAGACAATTTTAGAGGAAGCTTTTCAAGGGGTGAAGAAGATCGATAGATCTACTCTTTTAACACAAACGAATTTTGGAAGAAAAAAGAAACCCACAACGAGGTTGATTTTTGATTTTGACAACCTACATATGGATATTAAGAAGACTATAAATAAATTCTGGTATCTTTTGATGGAAGATGAGGATCTGAGGGGCATTTTGAATGAAAGACCCAGTATCACCTTTAGGGGTGCCCCCAGTTTAAAACAAACCTTAGTCCAGAGTTATATAAAAGAACATAAACAAACAGGATGGCTACAACAAGAAAAAGGTTTTTTCTATTGCAAAAATTGCCAATCGTGTAAGAACTCGAATAGTCCAAAAAGTAGCAATTGCGTCAAGAATTACAAATCGAATATAACAAATATTGAGTACCCGATCAACAATTTAATTACATGCAAAACCAACAATATTATCTATTTATTGGAATGTCCGTGCGGACTACAGTATGTGGGACGCACGGCAAGACCTTTACACAAACGCATAGATGAACATATTCGCAATATTAGGAATGGGTATATGCAACATTTTGTTTCCGCACATTTCTTTAAGTCTCATAATTCGGACCCAAGAGGTCTAAAGTTTTTGGGCATTAAAAGGGTAGGAAAATATTGGAGAGGAGGCAATAACATTCAGAGAATGGGGCAGGAAGAGATGAGGACAGCATACGATTTAAGAACTTTCACTCCTTTGGGTCTCAATGTTGATTTTGATCTATATAATTTCCTTACCTAATTGTATTTTTATGGTAGTTATGATTCCTGCCCTTCATCATGTATTATTATGTGTCTCTATTATGGCTATACGTATTCCATTGTATGCGGTATATTTTTACTGTTTGTACTTTATTATTAATAGTATTTGAATGATGTAATATTTTACGGATGTTTTTGTCCATGTTTTTTACTTTTTTACATTTTACTCTTGTAATTATGTAGTTATGTCTTAAGATCCCTCCCCTCCCCTTTTTGGAGCGTTCTTAGAAGTATTAAGAATCTATACTCTTTCTAATGTTCGTTGTTTAGTGCTGTTCGTTTTTTAATGCTGTTTTTTTTTTTTTTTTTTTTTTTTTTTTTTTAAATGCTGTTCGTTTTTTAAATGCTGTTCGTTTTTTAATGCTGTTCGTTTTCAATGCTGTTTTTTTAATATTGTTTTTTAAAATAATCATTGATCCATACACAGAGTGTTTTATGGGTGTTATGAATTTTTGCCTTAAAGATTATTCTTAGGGCTGTTTGTGATCGCCTATATATGGCAATCTTTTAATACATTTGTTTTGTGCTTCCATTTGCAATATATTTAAACATACTGAAGCATTTGTAGGATCTCCCATAGGGAGTGGCTACAGAGAATTTCATTAGAATTTCACCAGGTGTGTCAAGTTAAGACACTATTTAGAGAGGATGATGGCATAGTGACGTATGCTCTGATGAAGTCCCGTGGGCGGGGCGAAACGCGTCAGCACTACGTCACTTTATCATCGCGGTCCCACCTTTGGTATTGAGTGACCACCTTGGAAGCAGCCCGGGAGCTCCTGGTGGTTTTGTCTATAGAGGCTTGATTGGGACGTGATGTTTTATCTGGCAGTGGGTGAGATCAAATCCTAAACCCACTACCTCTTTTTTCTGTACGTATATTATGTCAGTAGATTTGTATACACATTAATAAACGGTATAACACTATCGAGTTTCTCTTTTTCCGAGATATATACTTTTTAATGAAGATTCACCAAAGAAGTGGTCATTCGTTCCAAAGTCTTGGAAGATTTCACTGAAAATCCTTTCTACAACAGAGACTGGATATCCATTGAACGAACTATTGAGAAATAGAACTTTCTTTCTCTTTTTTGCTGTGCAGTATAGCATGCCTTCAAAATAGACCATACATAAGTTTTATTACTTTCCTTTAGCGCAACACCACCAATTTTTGTTTTTCATGTTATATGCTTTCTGAATTTGGTGGATATCAGGGTGGTGTTTTTTTGCTGCTCATTGTTTTTGGGTGTTTCCACAGTATAAACCCTCTTTGCTAGTTATTCAGTTAGTGTTGTATTGGATCGGAGCTGAATAAAGAGCTGCTCTATGAACATGTCACAAACTGGTGATTGCTCCTGTTAATATGCACACAGAAAACACTACAATTTACATTTGTTTGACATTTTTTGTTATAGTATTCTGACAGGACATAATTTATACACATAGAAATTATTTTTGAATCTTCCAAATTTGCTGAAAAATAAAGATATATATTATGTTGGGGTAAGGCTAGTGTCAGACGAGCGTCTTTGAAGAGCGGAAGGAACATCCGTGAGAATGGGTGTTCCTTCCACTCGATACCCGTCTGGCCACCTCGCTGAGCGTACTATGGAGAATCGCGCTTTGCAGCCCTGTCAACGAGCGTCCTAGCGCTTTGACGGAGAGGCTTGGATAACGGACGCTTGTTGAGCGCGCATTTCGTAAGCGTGCACAAGCATGTGACCGGCCCCGTTGCAGCGTCACAACGCTGCGACGGGCGCACATAGCATGCTTGTCTGACGCCAGCCTAATACAACATCGCTGCACTGCGCTCCTTACTTGCAGTTGCAGCTTACTACTGTAGAGAGGTGCGGCTGTGATTTATAATAGAAGAGAAAATCAGTGTGGAGGCCACTAGTAAGAAGCAGAACAGATATGAGTGGATGACGCACTTTAAGTGGGGAGCTGCACTATGGGCCTCTTGGTAGTACTTGGTAGACCAAAGGTTGTCACTCAGCCCCTGGTAATGGCACATTGGGAGGTGAGAAGGAGGGGTAAAGGCACACAAAACTTTTCCGCTCCAGGCCCATGAAGGCCTTAATCCAGCACTTTCCAATATGACAATGCCAGGATTCATCGGGCTCAAATTGTGCAAGAGTGGTCCAGGGAGCATGAGACATCATTTTCACACATGGATTGGCCACCACACAGTCCAGAACTTAACCCCATTGAGAATCTTTGGGATGTGCTGGGAGAAGACTTTACACAGAGCTGCGACTCTCTCATCATCAATACAAGATCTTGGCCAAAGATTAATGCAACTCTGGACGGAAATAAATGTTGTGACATTGCAGAAACTTATCGAAACGATGCCGCGGCGAATGCGTCCGGTAATCAAAGCAAAAGTTGGCCCAACGAGATATTCGAGTGTGAGACTTCTTTTTTGGCCGTGCAGTGTATACTGTGTATGATAACACAAAAGCCTAATGTGAATACATGTAGAGCAGCTGGTGGTGCCACTCGCTGATTCCTTTCAAACACTCACGATCCTCCACCACATCGAGCCATTTATGTTCCGTGCCATGCCAGCCAATTCCAGTACACTAAATCATTGTACATCAGATAATGCTGACATTAGTCAGTTCACAAACATGGTCAATGTGCTGTTGTTGCCAAGTGGGCTTGCTTCACAAAAAAGCTCCAGTGTTTTATATAGCTTCATTCAGTAATTGATTTCATGGAGAATTACAGTATGACTTGACTTCATCCTCACTACTGACGTAATCTGTAAGGGACAATTTGTTGAAAAATTAAAGATTAGAAGCTACAGTGAAATTTCTGAATTTGTAAACCCCGGCAGGGTCTTTCACATGGGCAGTGAGGTGCCGAGGTGTTAAATGATAACACAAGCAGCACGAAGCTCCATAAGCTCTTGCAGAGCTCATGTAAATGAGATCCGGCTGGACGGAGGAGGGATATACGGAGGTACACTGGGTAATATTCCGCTGTCTCCACTGAAGGATCTAAGGTTAGTATTGTTTTTTTTTGCGGAGGTTAAATCATTGTGTTAGATGGTTGTGCAGATACGCAGTCACCTAACACCAGGGTCTGGAAGACGGTATACATTTTAGAAAAACGTCAGGCACAGATGGAGAACAGGCCCGTTTGAAGTAGTTCGTCCTCCATCTGCTGGGGGCATATTAGTGTCTCCCATACAAAGTATGGTAGATGCTAATGTACAGTAACCATCTGTGATGCAAGCTCAGTTTGCGTCTCGTTTGCAATATGACCTTAAAAGAATAAGCACAGAGCTTGTTCCGGTTTGCTGTAGTGTTTGAGTTCTACTAAGGCCTGCGTCAGACGAGAGCACTATGTGCACCCATACTGACGTGCTTAACGGCACCCGTTGCAGCATTGTGACACTGCAACGGGGCCGGTCACACGCTTGTGCATGCGCACGAAATGCGCACGCAACAAGCAACCTTTATCAAAGCCTCCCCGTCGATGCGCTAGGACGCACGTTGACAGGGCTGCAAAGCACGATCCTCCATAGGAGTGCGCTCAGCGAAGTGGCCAGACGGGCGTCAAATGGAAGGAACTTCCACTCTCACGGACGTTCCTTCCGCTCTCCAATGAAGCTCGTCTGACCCTAGCCCTAATGGCAACATGGGAATATGGCCCAAAGTACTGTAGTTAAGCTCTCACCATAGGCACACCTAGGTAAAATGACGTCTATCGCCAGCACTGAAATTTGGGGACAGACCAAAATCAAGAAATTCTTTTTAAAATGAAAAATGGTAAACCAATTCCATGAAACCTGCGTGAGCTCTACCGTTAACTGCGATATCTACCGCATATTACAATCCAAACGCAAATGCTTTCCAGGCAGAGGAAGCGCACCTTACTGAACTAGACGGTTTGGTGCTGTTTCAAGACCGTATTGTTATACCAGCCAGTATGCGGCGAGAGATGTTGAGTCGAATTCACGATGGCCACTTGGGAATTTCTAAATGTAGAGAGAGAGCTGCCTCTGCGGTGTGGTGGCCTGGAATCAGCACTGACATTGCAGAATATGTATCAAGATGTGCCTTTTGCCATGAACGTCGGCCTACACAGAGGAGAGAGCCTCTACTTTCTACTTCTACTACTAGCTTCTACTTTAGCTTGGAAAAAAGACGAGACAGAGGAGATATGATAGAAACATTTAAATACGTAAAGGGAATCCACAAGGTAGAGGAAGGGAGTATATTTAAAAGGAAACAAAATAGCAAAACAAGAGGACATAGTCTTAGATTAGAGGGGCAAAGGTTTAAAAGTAACATCAGGAAGCATTATTTTACTGAGAGGGTGGTGGATATATGGAACAGTCTTCCAGTAGAAGTGGTAGAGGCCAAAACAGTAATTGAATTTAAGCAAGCATGGGATAGGCATAAGGCTATCCTAAACAAAAGATAAATCCAGGTAAAGTATCCATGTAATTGGGCAGACTAGATGGGCCGAAAGGTTCTTATCTGCCGACATTTTTCTATGTTTCTATGTTTACCCCGCTGCCTGCAGGCCCCTGGCAGAAGATTGCAGCAGATTTATGTGAGCTCAACGGGAAAAAGTATCTGGTTGTTGTGGACTATTACTCAAGGTATTTTGAGATTGCACCGTTAGTTGAAGCGACCAGCGTGGCTGTCATCACACGCCTGAAGAGCATGTTTGCCAGGTGGGGGGTACCGGCTGAGCTGGTGAGCGACAATGGAATGCAGTTCGCTTCTATGGAGTTCAGGTCCTTCAGTGGGGACTACGATTTCCTTCATTCTACTTCCAGTCCACATTACCCACAGGCCAACGGGATGGCTGAGAGGGCGGTTCAGATGGCAAAGTTCATTTGAGGCAAACAGGTCCTTATTTGGCCCTCCTGGCTTATAGGGCGACTCCTATTCAGGCCACGGGATGTAGCCCTGCACAGTTGATGATGGGGAGACAGATTCGTACCACGCTGCCTTCGGTGGGTGCATTCCAGCCTTCCTCCCCGTTCTGTCTGAGAATGTTCGGAGTAGGGATGAAGAGGCGAAGCGGAACTACAGATACTATTATGATAGGAGACACTCTGCGTGCCAACTGCCTGAACTGTACCCGGGGCAGAGTGTCAGAGTCAAACTGGATGACGAAAAGAGGTGGAAGACACCGGCCATAGTTGTAGCTGCTGAGCCAAGGTCCTATGTGGTCCGCACAGAAGCAGGGACTGTTGCCCGCCGCAATAGACGGCACCTCCAGGTGGTTCCTGAGGAGCTAGGTGCCGAGAATTTGCAACCACAGCCGGTGGAATCTCCGGTTTTAAGAGGTACACCCGCTCTGCAACAGGATTACGGCGAGAATACATCACTGCCTGACTTGGAGTCGCAACCACTCTCACAGGGATCTGGAGAGGGTCCTTGCAAAATGACTTTGAGTGGTAGAGTTGTGAAGCTTCCAGTGCGCTACAGAGATTAGCGCTGTAGTTAGAACAGTGACTGGAAGAATGGGCAGAATAATCCCATAGTCACTGTGGACTAGGGTAGTCTACCCCGATGTCCAAGATAGCATTGTACCTTTATCTGTATCTGTGTGTGTGTTTCTGTTTATTTGTTTTATTGTCTGTTTAAGAAAAATTTATTGTTATTAAAAAGGGGGAGATGTGTTGAGAGCCAGCAGTGACATCAGAGGAAGGGGCGGCTCTAAGGGTAGTACCAGGAAGACAGCTCCGAGAGGAGGCAAACCGTGTGTCTCCCCTGTGTTAACTACTGAAATAAACACCTGTTGAACCCAGCTCGCCGTGTTATTTGGATCTCATGACACCACTAATGATAAGATGATGCAAAATCACTTTGCTGCTGGTATTTTTTCCAATACTGGCTGCAGATGAAAATACCAAAAAACCTCGAAATCGCTGCATCTCCAGCAGCCTCAGCATTAACCCTTTTGTAAACTTTGCATAAGGGTGGAATAACGTCCTTACAGTTCTGTGATTCATTGAGTGGGGATGATCACTGCATCGTTTTATTCCCCAGTATTCCACTAGGTGTGAGAGATTTAGATCATCTTTTGGCAGATTAAAATCATACAGTAATGGAATTTTTTGTCCCTGCTGGAATAATTTTTGGTGCAGTGCTCCAAGGAAAGTTTGTGTTCTTTTTTTTTTATATATGTGTCCTGCAACCATTTTTTTGTTTTGTTTTTTTCCGTGCTCGATATACTAGATCTCCATAATATATTTTCGTTTTGTGATCTTGCAGATGTTTTTATCGTTGTATTTGATTAACCGTGTGTAACGGACTCTTGGCACTCTGGCTGATTATCACTGTAATGTCCTCTCTCTCCCTCTGCTACAACTGCTGAATAGAGAAATCAGTTACAGCACGGACCCTGCACCATGAGTCGTGACTGGATGTTATTATTATTATTAATATTCTTTATTTATAAAGCGCCAGCATATTCCGCAGCGCTGTACAATAGGCACAGTATAGACAGGGTTACAATACAATACATTGAACAACATTTGACAAACATTGGGGTCAGAATAGAACTTTTTTATTCAGTTTCTACTTGTGGAAATAAAACTTAACTTTTACTAGACATAAAATTGACATTGAAAATTGGCGACAACACTCAATGAGCACGATCATGTCTGACAAACAACGCAGAGCACTCCTGATGAGTCTTGACTGGCAAAACGCGGGTCGAGTGTGTACAGGGTTAAGGACTACTAAAAAAATCTGTCAGGGCCGCTGGGCCAATGACGCCAGGAGCGGCCACGCCTCTGTCCACCCCGTGCTACAGCTCGGCAAGCTGGCATGCAGCTGGGCTGATGAGCAATCGATCCGCAGGCACATGGGCAGCCTAGCTCACCTCCTTGGTGTGGCTACAGTCCCCAGGGTGGTTACACGCTGCTCCATTGACTGGCGGCTGTGGGTATCTGCCGGAGCAGCAGGTTGTTGGGCCCAGCTAGGCCTCAGATGAGGCACGCACATGCTAGGCTCCACCAATATGGCGGCCAGGCCCACGGCGCACATTGCTGCCCAATAGCGGGGAAGAGCTACTTAGATAAAAGCCAGTCAGATCAGTTGCTCCTTGCTCCGGTATTGCAGCAGTTCCCCACTCTCCTTGCTATTATTGTCCATTCTACTATATTTACTTGTGTACCGACCCGTACTGTGACCCATACTACGTGTGCCTCTCCAACACCGACCTCGGCCTGTTACTGGACCTCTCCTACCTACCCAGGCTTGCGCCTTACCATACAATCCAGCCTCGTCCCCTGGGTTTAGCCCTTAATCTTGCCGGGATTCCTGACAAAATTAATCTTTCACCTACATTCTACGTTATATTGCTGGCACTGTGAATAATCTACAATTTTTTCAGCTGATTGTCATGGATGTGGCGGGATGCCAGTGTGGTATCTAATTATGATTGACTCAAAATTTGAACCCATACCTCTTTATACTTTGGCAAATATTTGAGTGGTCCTTCACATGCATGAATTCCAAGAGCCTGGAGGCGCCATCTATTGTAAGTGTGCAATTGGCAATTTATATACCTTATTGAAATTCCACACGGAATTCCACTAGGGATATTCCCGATTTGTCTTTTTATTCTATCATGTATATGAGAGTCTTGAGGAAGAAAAGCAGTCAGGTGATTGGGTACCTGTGAAAGAGAGGTGAACACCCAAAAAGTGGACCACACTAGAGCCAGTTAAGGCTCAATCTATGTGAGTGCGTAATCTCGAAAATTCACTATTATATATCACCTATCTGGATATACTGCACCATTGTTTTTTATGCTTTTGTCTTTGCATGGTTTATGAGAACATTGAGAAAAACCGGGAGACATTAAGTGGAGAAAATATCAGGGTTATTCAAAGAGAAACGAAAAGTCACTGCATGTTCGGTGACTTTTCGTTCTCTTCAATTTGGTGCGATTTGGCGATCCCATTTCGGCGACCCTGCGGTGTATTCAGCAAGCACCACAGGGCCGTCGTAGTGCAGGGAAAAGCCGCTGCAAACCCGATGAACACTCACCGCAAAACCCGGCGACGGCACACGAAACCCTGCAAAAACATTTGGTTTAACACCGCCGAACACCCTGGAGAAACCCGAGCAGCCGCCGATCACAGCGCAGAGCAGCCGCCGGAAAAACCCGACACCGCAGACGAATGGAGTGAAAAAAAAACAGTACGCTTGAATGTTTGAAAAGTGAAACGCTGTTTGCAAAGAAACTACAGAACGAAAATGTCTGAAATTTACATATGAGGTCCAGGGAATGATAATAAAAAGGGCTGTTACAGACGAAAGAAAATACGATTTAAAAAAAGGGAAAAGATTTTCGCATTAAAATCCCAAAAAATGCCTAAAAGATCCTAAAAAAATCTAAAAATAAAGAGACTTTTTACTGCAGAATATTATAATCAACGGTTTATTAGATATTGTATTAAAACAGGAATATTTTTAACATTGAAGCCTATGGGATTCGCCTGAATAAACCTGTCGATTGAAACCACCGAACAGCAGTGCAATTCGGCAACTTTTCACTGCTGGTTTTTGTTCTCTGAATAGACGAAGCATTGCTTCTCTATGGGGATTTCACTGCCCTCGAACAGGCACCGAACAGGCACCGTATGTTCAGGCAATTCGCCAACATTTGGTGAACTGCTGCTCTCTGGATAGCCGAATGGCCAAGAAAGGTAACCGTACGCTGAATTTCACTGTTCGGTTACCCTTCGGCCACAATTCGGATCTCTTTGAATAACCCTGTATATCTTCCAAAATTTTGAGTGCGCTGTACCTACCCTTGAATATCAGGCGAATCCCATAGGTTTCAATGTAAATAATATTCCCAGGTTTTCCAAAGTATTTATTCAACCATCCATTATTTTCACTTGCAGCAAAAAGTCTCTTTATTTATTTATTTTAAGCATTTTTTGAGCGAACTTTTTTCAGATTTTGTTTTAAACTGGCGTTTTTTCTTTAACAGACCTTTTTTATTAGTTTTCATAGGACCTTAGATGTTATTTTCAGAGCATTTTCGTCCAGTAGTTTTTTTCCAAACATCTTTTTAAAAGTTGCAGTGTTTTTCCCCATTTGGAGCCTTGTTAGTTATTTCCGGCAGCTGGACGGCGCTCTGTTCAGTGGGTGGTTGCCTTTTTTTGGATCGATTCGGCGGTTTTGCGGTGGACTGACGGATGCATTCGGGGGTGTTTCGGATCGATTCAGTGCAGTGAATGCTGAAATTACCACAGGGTCGGCGAATCAGACTAGCCGAAGTGCGAGGAATGGCAGAGCAATTTCGGTGCTCTCTGAATAACCCTGTATGTGTTCATAATGAACATATTCTGTGTTGTTTTATAGCTTGATTATTGGTGTATGTGTTTTTATGCCAAAGATATTAATGAAGCTTAGTGTACAAAAACCATCAAATTTGCTGCAACTAGTCCTTACTGAATATAATATGTTTAATTGCAGCAGACATAAGAACAGTCTCTCCTATGGACAATGGGAATTAGTTTCCAGGCAGGCGATCTAAACCACTCAGCTTTCTTTCTATTCTAACTCATCACATTTTGGCTGTGTGTTTGAACAGCACTCTGAAGAGTCTAAAAATCATCAAAGAGCACAAAAGAAACTGCTTATCAACAGAAATTTCACAGATAATGGAGAGATGCCACAGAGGTGATGGGGAAATCCACATGGTTTTATGAGGTTGAGAGCTCCACCTAGTGGACGAGCTGAAGCATCACATATACTAGTTTATTACAAAGTTTCCAATAACTAACAGGGTTATTCAAAGAGATCCGAATTGCTTGAGAAAGGTAACCGAATGCTGAAAATCAGCATTCGGTTACCTTTCTTGGCCATTCGGCTATCCAGAGAGCAGGCAATTCGCCAAATCCTGGCGAATTGCCTGAACATACGGTGCCTGTTCGAGGGCAGTGAAATCCCCATAAAAAGGCACTGCTTCGGCTATTCAGAGAACACAAACCAGCAGTGAAAGGTTGCCGAAATGCCCTGCCATTCGGTGGTTTAATTCGGCAAATTTATACAGGCGAATCCCATAGGCTTCAATGTTAAAAATATTCCCGTTTTAATTCAATATCTAATAAACCGTTCATTATAAAATTCTGCAGTAAAGAGTCTCTTTATTTATAGATTTTTTAGAATATTTTAATCATTTTTCTTAATTTTTTTTTTTTTTTTAAAAGTCCGATTTTTTTTTTTTTTTAAGTTTACTTCTTTTTTCTGTAACAGCCCTCTTTATTATCATTCCCTGGACCTCATATGTAAATTTCAGACATTTTCGCTCAGTAGTTTCTTTGAAAACAGTGTTTCACCTTTCAATCATTCATGCAAACTGTTTTCCTAATTTATTCACTGCCTCTTCTGGTGTCGGCTTTTTCCGGCTGCTGTGATCGGCTCCTGCTCTGGTTTTTCCGTGGTTTTCGGCAGGTTAATCCAGATGTTTTTGAGGGTTTTCGGCGTGCATTCGCTGGGTTTTGCGGTTAGTTTTCGTCGGGTTTGCGGCAGCTTTTCCCTGCAATTCGGGGACCCTGTGGTGTTTGCTGAATACACCGCAGGGTCACCGAAATGGGATCGGCAAAAGGAACTGAATTGAAGAGAACGAAAAGTCACCGAACGTGCGTTGACTTTTCGAATCTCTTTGAATAACCCTGTAAGAGTTTTTTCATATTTATGGAATTTATGTATGACCCCTCAACCTTTTATTTAAAACCTTGATTGATGTTTTCAGTCTGCAAGCAAATAGAGGATGAAATACTGTATTTAAATAAATTCTTAGCAAAAAGAAAGCTGAAACAGTTGAACACGGCGAAGCTAAAATCTGATCAAAACTCGTCAAACAAGGTTTTATAACTTTTCAAACATCCGGGAAGCGCTTTCAGTTCCCATCACAAATAAATAAGAGTTTTGTCCATTTACGCTTAATACAGCATCCTAGATCCACGTTTTGTGTTCTCTGCAGAATAACTGTGAAACAATTCCGAATTTGAAAAGAATTACTAATGCAGATTGCATGGACTGTGATATCTGAGGTTATTTTCTATATAAATTGAAGCCATTAACTGTTACCTCCTACTTTGAATTCTCAGCATCACCTACAAGCCATTAGTTGGCTCCCTATGGTTTACTGTAGTAGAGCCACCTTGTGGACGCGGCTGTAAACAGCAAGTTAAAAAAGTCACAGATCCAAAACATTTGTTAACAATCAAATGCTTGGTAAGTAAAGCCGTGTTGCTACATCCTAAGACAGTGCTCTAGTGTTGTATTTTCAGTGCCACTTACCTCCAAACATTTACTGATGAAAGTACGGTACAAAATTGACACTGGTGTTGGTTTTAGGGTTAGGGTTACTTTACGCATTAGGGTTAGGCTTATTTTGATCTTAATATTTTGATAATATTTCCCGCAGCCACCGCCAGCAGGTTCCTGATCCTCACTGCTACTAGAACCAGATACATGGTGCTGCACCAGTGCAAACTCAGTCCTGGAGTCCATAGGACTCCATGGGACTGTCAGAGCATCACATTACCCAGGCACAAGGACACCGGAGAACCATTCTCAATGACTTTCATTCTGTGGTGAGAGAAAGCTGGCATCACGCTGTCCTTTTCCCTAAACGATCTCAGGTGAGTTTTAGCTTTATAAAAAACACAAAGTTTATTAAAGGGACAAGGAATGACAAACTGAACAAAATATGAACTAGGACAAAAATCCTACAAAAGCATAAAGTAAATACATCGTAGAATAGAACAGAAACAGCCATAATCATCGTATAGAATTAAATATTACATGAGTAAAAGCTATATCGAAGCATCTACAGGTCCCCAGAGATTCAACCATCTTTGAGTCATATATAATACGCAGAGGTCCCAGTCGGTCCCAACTACGTAGAGTAAGGAAAAAGACCCAGGGCATCGGGAGCCAGTCCTCGCAACAGAGCTGGGTTAGAGAGGGCATTTAAAATTAACAGTGGTAGAGGGAGAAAGAAGGAAGGGTAAAAGGAAATAAATTCAGCCATTTCTTACCACTGACACCACAAAGCAACTCATCCACGCTCTCGTAATCTCCCGACTTGACTATTGTAAATCTTGTAGAATAGGGCCCTCGATTCCTCCTATACTGCTTTATCAAATGTTGTTCAGTCTCAGATATGACCCACCAGTTTGCCTCATGACTGATAAGCAGCGTGAGCAGTGATGGTTCACTACACAGCAGCCTGTGGCTTCATTTTGGATAGGACCCACCCTCACTAGAGGTGCCTTGTCATTCGGCGGGTGAGCTTACTCTTTTAATGGCCATTAACAGAAACCAAAGCCTCTAATTGTGTTTTGTTTCACACGGTATAATGGGAATAAGCGCAGATGACATTTTTCTCCTTGTTATGTTTTATACATGTTGCTGGGCTGGATACATTTGGTGGTTGCAGCTGCCCCATCGGGGAATAGGTGCGACCCCACCCCTCCTGTATTATGTATGTTTTATTGTACCTCCAGCCAGGTCATCTTTTGCAGCATGATTTTGCTCCGTGTCTTTGTTTTTTTGATCCCAAAGGTGGATTTTGTTCTGGGAGGGCATAAATATGACCGACCCAGTTTGCCTCATGACCTCCAGAAGGTATTAATGGAAAAGTATGTCTTTTTGCTGATGACACAAAGATTTGCAACAGGGTTGACGTTCCTGGAGGGATCAGCCAAATGACAAATGATTTAGGTAAACTAAAAAAATGGTCGGAGTTGTGGCAATTGAGTTTTAATGTGGATAAGTGCAAGATAATGCACCTGGGACGTAAAAACCCAAGGGCTGAATATAGAATATTTGATACAGTCCTAACCTCACCATCTGAGGAAAGGGATTTAGGGGTTATTATTGCAGAGGATCTAAGGGTAAGTAGTCAATGTAATAGAGCAGCAGGAAATGCTAGCAGAATGCTTGGTTGTGTAGGGAGAGGTATTAGCAGTAGGAAAAGGGAAGTGCTCATGCCACTGTACAGAGCACTGGTGAGACCTCACTTGGAGTACTGTGTGCAGTACTGGAGACCGTATCTCCAGAAGGATATAGACACCTTAGAGAGAGTTCAGAGAAGGGCTACTAAAATGGTATACGGCTTGAAGGAGAAAAGTTACCAGGAAAGGCTTAATGATCTTAACATGTACAGCTTGGAAAAAAGACGAGACAGAGGAGATATGAAAGAAACATTTAAATACGTAAAGGGAATCCACAAGGTGGAGGAAGGGAGTATATTTAAAAGGAAACAAAGTAGCAAAACAAGAGGACATAGTCTTAGATTAGAGGGGCAAAGGTTTAAAAGTAACATCAGGAAGCATTATTTTACTGAGAGGGTGGTGGATACATGGAACAGTCTTCCAGTAGAAGTGGTAGAGGCCAAAACAGTAATTGAATTTAAGCAGGCATGGGATAGGCATAAGGCTATCCTAAACAAAAGATAAATCCAGGTAAAGTATCCATGTAATTGGGCAGACTAGATGGGCCGAAAGGTTCTTATCTGCCGACATTTTTCTATGGTTCTATGTTTCTATGATTGAAAAGCAGCGTGGGCAGTTATGGTTCGCTACACAGCAGCCTGTGGCTTCATTTTGGATAGGACTCACCCTCACTAGAGGTGTCGTAACGTTGGTGGGTAAGCTTACTCTTTTAATGGCTATTAACAGAAACCAAAGCCTCTAATTGCGTTTTGTTTCACATGGTATAATGGGAATAAGCGCAGATTACATTTTTCTCCTTAACCCTTTCGCTGCTGAGGCTTTTCACACCTCTGTGCTGAGGTAATTTTTACCACTTTCGCTCATCATGTTTAACCACGTTTTGAAGCCATACTTATATAATATGTCTGTGTCATATATCAATCGTTCTTTCCAGCAGACTAGGCAGATTCATAATATGTCATTATTATATGTAAACGTCATGTCCTGTCTGTATATTATAACAAAAAATGCAATAAAATTTGAATTTTCAATAATTTACAACGTGTAAAGTGGGTTTTTTTTCACATTTTAACATGCGAGCAATTGCGGTTATATTTTCTATGGAGTGCGCTTGTTAAAAAAATTAGAAATGGGGACTCGTTACATTTTTTTTGGGGGAAAATTTTGCTATTTTTAACAAACGCACCGCATACAAAAATCGTTAGTGCAGCATCATTGTTCACATTATGATTGAAATGGGAACAATATTGCTGCATATAACAATAAATATTTTTTTATTTTTAATTTTTATTTTTTAAAAAAATATTTACATGGTAATGTTTGGTATCGTTGGAAAGGCCATGCTCTGGCCGATCCAACGATAACAAACATTAACCCCTAGCTGCCACGGATCGGGAGATAGGGGGTTCATTGGAACCCCCTATCTCCACCATTGCTGGCAGCTAGGGGTTAACTCCAGGACTGGCGTCATTGTGCTATGCACGATGACGCCAGTCCTCAGGGGGAGTTCCCGGAGGCTTGGCCGATATCCAAGATGTCGGCCAGCTCCGGGAGAGGATCATGATCCGGCGCTTTTCAGCGCCAAATCGTGATCCAGCTCCCCAGGGGTTAATGTCAGCCACCGTTTGGAAGGGCAGGCTGTGCCCTTCCAAATGGTGCCTGCCTTAACTCTGTGCCCCCTGACGATCGGGAGGGAGAGAGGTCCGAAGGACCTCCCCCCTCCCTTTCAGGCGCCTCCTCCGCACATGCGGGGGCATCTTTATTAGATGTCATCGCACCACCGCAATGACATCTAATGGCCCCGCCGGGGTCCCGGAGTGCACCGGGGGGGCGCAGCAATTGGCGCTCAGCGCGTCCATAGCACAGGAGAATCACTTGGCTGGACACGCTGAGCGCGTCCATAGCAGCCAAGTGGTTAAAAGGAAATAAATTCAGCCATTTCTTACCGCTGACACCACAAAGCAACTCATCCACGCTCTTGTAATCTCCCAACTTGACTATTGTAAATCTTGTAGAATAGGGCCCTCGTTTCCTCCTGTACTGCTTTATCAAATGTTGTTCAGTCTCAATGTATTGTAACCCTGTCTATATCGTGCCCATTCTTCAGGGCTGCGGAATATGCTGGCGCTATATAGATGAAGTATAATAATAAAAAAGAAACGAGGAAGGGAGAGGAAAAAGGAAGAAGAGAGAAGAAAAAAAGGGAAAAACAGGGGGAGGGGGAATAGCAGTAGGGAGGGAAGAAAAAGCATCAGGGTTTCCTAGACTCCCCGTTTAGAGAGCCAATAACATATTTTTTTAATTTCCAGCTTACAGTAGAATAACAAGTATCTGGGAATCTTGGGACTGTCATTACGCCATGACTTGGAATAGCTGCTAACTCATTATTTGTGAGTGCAGCCACAAGAGTTAAGCTTCATGGAAAATATATAAGGGTTACTATAAATAGGGGTCAGTTTTAATACTGCAATTAATCACTTTAATTCACTGATATCAATAATTTTCTGTTTTGTTTTGGAAGTGTTATTCTAACAACAAACCATATTTCATTTTTTCGCCACATTTGGTTTTTATCCACTTGATACATTCTGTTTTCTCCATGGGAAGAGAGATATGTGCTTTTACTGGTGATAAACAATGACCTGTCTCTTGGCCTTGTTCTCTCTCTTTAATGAGTGCACACGCCGATCTCTCCACTTCCAGGATCTGTAATTAATTATGCAGTGAGGATGACGAGGGAGCAGTGTCCATAGCACTCAGTCACCAAACACAGGCAGCCCTATACCAGTCCAGCTGAGCTTCAACAAAATCACTTACAGGGTTATTCAAAGAGAATCGAAAAGTCACCGCACGTTCGGTGACTTTTCGTTCTCTTCAAGTCGGTGCGATTTGGAAATCCCATTTCGGCGATCCTGCGGTGTATTCAGCAAGCACCATAGGGCCGTCGAAGTGCAGGGAAAAGCTGCCGCAAACCTGCCGAACACTCACCGCAAAACCCGGCGAATGCACACCGAAAACCAGCAAAAAAATCTGGATTAACCTCGAACACGACGGAGAAACCCAAGCAGGAGCCGATCACAGCCGCCGGAAAAAACCGACATTGAAGACGAATGGAGTGAAAAAAACAAACAGTTCGCTTGAATGTTTGAAAAGTGAAACGCTGTTTGCAAAAGAAACTAATGAGCGAAAATGTCTGAAATTTACGTATGAGGTTCAATGAATGATAATAAAAAGGACTGTTACAGAAAAAAGAACAAACGTTTAAAAAAAATTAAAAAAAAAAAATTGCCAAAATAATCCTGAAAAATGCTTAAAAGATCCTAACAAAAATCTAACAATAAAAAATCTTTTTACTGCAGAATATTATAATAAACGGTTTATTAGATATTGAATTAAAATGGGAATATTTTTAACATTCAAGCCTATGGGATTCTCCTGAATAAACCTGTCGAATGAAGCCACCGAATGGCAGGGCGATTCGGCAACTTTTCACTGCTGGTTTTTGTTCTCTGAATAGACGAAGCTATGGGGATTTCACTGCCCTCGAACAGGCACCGTATCTCTGAATAGCCAAATGGCCAAGAAAGGTAACCGAACGCTGAATTTCAGTGTTCGGTTCCCTTTCGGCAGCCATTCGGATCTCTTTGAATAACCCTGTAAACACATGAAGAAAACCTCATCATATATCCAATACTTACCTTCGTCTCCACAGTGTAGGGGACGGTTTGAACCTCCACCTCCTCTCACTAAAAGTCAGGACAATGAACACATATAGTGCCCAGTATCCTTATGCCAGCCCTGACAGTTCTCATTTATGCGTTCTTGTGGAGGGCTCTATTTCATATCCATAGTGTCCTATAGACTCCAGAAGATGATATTAGGTGGTGATGCATGGCCCCAGTATCTGCCAGCAGCCTAGGCCCTCCAGCTGTTTAGGAACTACACTTCCCTAGATGCTCAGCCAGTCCTTAACATCGTTGAACCACATGGGAAATGTATTTCCCAAAGATCTGGAAGCCAAGGTTGCTGCCCCCCCTTGTTAGTGGCTTCCCAATATTAGGAGTCGAGGCACTAACATATTGGCTCACACGTAACAGAGCCAGAGAATAGGGATAGACTGATCATTATCAACTCATGCCAGGGCTGGACTGGGACAAAAAAACAGCAATGGACTTCATCCAGACCGGCCCACTCCGATATGCAAACACGCAGGGCCGGATTAATATATTGATATGGACTGGAGCAGGGCCAGCATAAGACATTGTGCTGCCTGGATCCAAGGATGAAATACTGACCCCCCATGCCCACCAAAACATGTTGATACGTGTCACAGAGTGGCACAACAATAAAACTCACAGTAATGTGCAGTGTGTAAGAGCGTATCACAGAGCTCCACAGCAATAAAACCCACAGTAATGTGCAGTGTATAAGAGCGTATCACAGAGCTCCACAGCAATAAAACCCACAGTAATGTACGGTGTGTATGAGCGTATCACAGAGCTCCACAGCAATAAAACCCACAGTAATGTACAGTGTGTATGAGCGTATCACAGAGCTCCACAGCAATAAAACCCACAGTAATGTACAGTGTGTATGAGCGTATCACAGAGCTCCACAGCAATAAAACCCACAGTAATGTACAGTGTGTAGGAGCGTATCACAGAGCTCCATAGCAATAAAACCCACAGTAATGTACAGTGTGTATGAGCGTATCACAGAGCTCCACAGCAATAGAATTAAAAAATAATTATTAAAATAGTATTTTAATATGAATTATATATTCATGTAAATGTAATTTGAACCCGCCTTGGGTGTTATATCTTTAAGAAAGCACGGACCGCTTGGGTTTTCATAAACAAGTTCTTTACTTTATTGAATTAACTGCTGTTCAGCAGGCAGCAGTTTCAACATTCAAAATAAAACAAACACATCCCTATAAAACAAACCCTAGCTCCTTTGAGCGCTGACTCACTTAAATATACCTTACTATCAGGGCTTTCTTTTAAACTAAACAAACATAGGTTTCACCAACCTTAGAACTGTTGTTTTTGCTTGGACCCAAAAACACTCTGCTCCTCTCCACACAGGCAGTAGGGATGAGCGTTCGGTTCCATTCGAATGTGAGTTCGAATCGAACATCGGCCTTTCGAGTGTTCGGCGAACGCCGAACATTATGGGATGTTCGCGGTTTGTTCGACCGCGGACATTCCATAATAAAAAATGCGTCCACAGGTCTCCTAAATGTACCGGCGGCTGCCGGTACATTTAGGAGACCTGTGGCTGCGGCCCCCGTATCTCACCTGTCCTGCAGCTATCCCGGCCTCCTGTTTCCTGGTCCGTCTGGCCACGGCTCCTCTCTGCCCCACGTCTTCATGCTGAATGATCTGATTGGGCAAAGTCCGGTGCCTGACCTGGACTTTGCCCAATCAGGGCTCTAATTCAATATTGAGCCCTGATTGGGCAAAGTCCAGGTCAGGTGCAGGACTTTGCCCAATCAGAGCTCAGCAAGAAGATGAGCTTTAACCAAGCTCTGATTGTTTAAAGTCGGTGCAAGACTTTAACCAATCAGAGCTTGGTTAAAGCTCTGCCCCATGCCTCATCTTCATGCTGAGCTCTGATTAGACAAAGTACTGCACCTGACCTGGATTTTGCCCAATCAGGGCTCAATATTGAATTAGAGCCCTGATTGGGCAAAGTCCAGGTCAGGCACATGACTTTGCCCAATCAGATCATTCAGCATGAAGACGTGGGGCAGAAGCCGTGGTCAGACAGACCGGAGGAGCTGACGGACCGGGGAACAGGAGGCCGGGACAGCTGCAGGACAGGTGAGTTACGGGGGCTGGGGGCCGCAGCCACAGGTCTCCTAAATGTATCGGCAGCCGCCGGTAAATTTAGGAGAACTGCGAACACATTTTGTGTGTTCGGCCCCCATACGTTACATTATGTTCGAGTCCGTATTTAAACATTTCAGCCGTTCGGCTGTTCGGATGCGAACCGAACACAAAGGTGTTCGGCTCATCACTGACAAGCACCTCCCTCCAAGTGAAAAGCAGGCAGTGATTTCTTTTTACTACTGCTAAATGACTTCCAGCTGACCAGTGTGTGGAGAGAAAAAGAACCTCTTGGACTTACTTATGTAGCAGACAAATGCTCCCCCTGGAGCTAAACATCATATTCCTCCCTAAAAAGATTAGAGGGAATATACACATCGTCACAGACCACACCGTGTACTTTATCACAATATGCATTAAAATATACTTAATTTAAATTAGAATATTGATTAAATTATTTTATAAAAAATAAATCATATGATAAATTTTAAAATATCCTATATAATAAAACAGTTTCAAAGTCCGTCGCCGTCAAGCGCTGAGTGCGCATGCGCGACGGGCATTTCAAACTGTTAGAAAAAAAAGAGGAGCCGTTGGAGAGGCGCACGCAAAGCGCCTCTCCCTCTCTCACCTCCTCACAGCTCAGTCGCTGAGCTGTGAGGAGGTGAGAGAGGGAGAGGCGCTTTGCGCGTGCCTCTCCAACGGCTCCACTTTTTTTATGGTGGAACTACCGCCGGTGCGGGCGCACCAGGGCCTCAGTCCTTACTGCCGGCGTGCCTCCCTGCTCGCTGGTGGCTGGGCCCATGTAGGCCCACCGGCGAGCAGGGACTTCAAGATGGCCGCTGGCGGGCCCCCTCTGATGATGTCAGAGGAAGCCCGCCAGCAGCCATCTTGAAGTCCCTGCTCGCCGATGGGCAGGCATGTACTGGCCATCGGGAGCACCGGGAGATTCCAGAGGGGCCGATGGGTCAGTGGGCCAGCTGAGCCTGGGGATTTTTTTTAAAACTTAGTTCAGCACTTAGTATAACCAGGAATGGATAACACTAGTGTGGAATGTCAGCACTTATTTCAAAGGTCTGAAGGATTTCTGCATTGCAGGGTGGGTTAGGGGGGCTTCCTAGGACACCCACACATGGATTCTGGAGCTGGCTATGGCTTTATTGTGTGTAAAGGATTGGAATCCACAGAGACTGCGTGGATTCCGCTCCACATTTTACTTACAGCTTCTCCTTCCAGTGACTAGTGGCTTCAGAGTTTGAAGTCAGCAGCAGCTGGAGCACATGTTGCCAAACCTCTAATGCCTGTGCAGTGACCAGGAGCCATCCCAAAATGTGAAAATACGTAAGGTATTGACTAAACATGCCAAGTGAGGGTGAATCCTACCCTTATGTCTTATACCTCGGCACTGATGCATCTCACAGCCAGGCATGCAGGGAGCTGTGAATATGACAGATCCTCTGATCTGACAGTCCCTTTCTATAGCCTATTAAGCCGGAGCTCAGTGTGGCAGTGCTGTGCTTTCTCTATAGGAGCACTCAATGGGTTAATTATCACAGGAGTCTGCAGAGCTCAGGAAAGTATTTGCTAATCAGCCATAGCCATGTAGCAGGAAGACATGTCCAAATTCTAGGTCAAAATAGCCAAACCAGAAAAATTCTCCCATTTATCTCACTTTCCAAATTGGCTATTTGGTCTAGATTGTTCATCCTCCTGGCAATTCAAGGTTTTCACCGCTCTCTGAATAACCCTATATGACACAGTTCTGAGCCCCTTCTTAGAAGTGTACCCGAATTACATTTTATTAAAGTATATTTTAATATTTATCATATGATTTATTTTTAAAAAATAATTTAATCAATATTCTAATTTAAATTATGTATATTTTAATGCATATTTATTTTAATTGTTCAAATTACATTTACACGACTATATAATTCATATTAAAATACAATTTATTTTAATAATCCATAATTATTTTTTAATTCTATTGCTGTGGAGCTCTGTGATACGCTCATACACACTGTACATTACTGTGGGTTTTATTGCTGTGGAGCTCTGTGATACGCTCATACATATTGTACATTACTGTGAGTTTTATTGCTGTGGAGCTCTGTGATACGCTCTTACACACTGCACATTACTGTGAGTTTTATTGTTGTGCCACTCTGTGATACGCATCAACATGTTTTGGTGGGCATGGGGGCAGTGGAGTCACTAGGGTTGGTGTTACCCGGTGCGGTAACTTATGGTGTCCCCCCCCCCCCCCGAGTTTTACAGATTTTTTTTAACTACTCTTACTCATAAATCAGTACTCCCATATAACACTGAATGCTCATGCACAGCGCACATTACTGTAAGGTTTATTGCTGTGGAGCTCTCTCATATGCTCACACAAATATTTGCCAACTGCCAGCAAGTACGGTGCCTGTTCGAAGGCAGTGAAAGTGAAAGCACACATGGATATATATTGCCCCAGCAGCTCTGGATATATTGCCCCCCGCAGCTCACCCATGGATATATATTGCCCCAGCTCACATATGGATATATTGCCCCAGCAGCTCACCCATAGATATATTGCCCCAGACCAGCTCACACATGGATATATTGCCCCAGACCAGCTCACACATGGATATATAGAATCCCCTGCACCTTTAAGGAAGGGGGACATGACTGATGGCCTGGGCCGGATGGTCAGAAAAGGAAATGTGGAGCTATTGGTCATATGTGTGCAACATTGTTTCACTTACCTATATATGCATCTGTGGGGGTGGGTTCTGTCTCTTTGTTCCCTGCCAGCGTCAACTGTGCATCAAGGAGATTCTGTGAGAGAGAAGAAAAACGTGGTGATTAGTTTGGTGATTAGTTTGGTGATTAGTTTGGTGATCTGTTCTGCTGTAATGGCTTCTACTTCGCTGGATGCTTTGCTGGATCAGTTGAGGGAGCATGCTGCTGCTCGTGGTGCAACTCTGCAGGATCTACTACAGGATGCATTGGTGCCAGCACGTGAGCAGTCTCCTGAGGATGCGGGGGAGCCTCGTCAATGGCGGAGAAAGCGGCCTTCCAGACCTCTGGTTCGGCTGAGCCCTAGTCTCCCCCAGGCTTCGTGGAGCCCTGCAGCAAGACGGTGGCATGGATGGGCCTGATGCTGATTCTCAGACGTCTGAGGGATCGATGGTCCAGGATACGCCGCCAAGGGAGCTGCGGTCTGGCCTACGGAGGAGGGTGAGCATAGGGCGCGTTGTGGTGGTTCCCCCTTTAATTACAGATGCGGCTGGTGGAGAGAGTCAGTGGGCTGATGGTGTGGACCCGGCTGCGGGTGAGCGGTGTGAGACCCCCCTCTGTACCTGTCAAGAAGGCCGACGGCTGCAGCGCTCAAGGAGCCCTCGTGGAGCTGCGGCGCTTCCGGTGGCCGGAAGGAGAATGACGCGGAGGTCTGAGTCCGCCCTCAAGCCCCCTCCTACTAGACGCAGGCCTGTGACGTCACAATCTAAGCGACGGGCACGCCCACAAGATGGCGGCGCCCATGCTGGCGACGGAAATTCAGGAAAAAGAGCGATTTCGGCGGGTGCTGCATCTGGTTCTTCACCTGTGGTGGCTGTGGATCAACCAGCGCCAGGATCAGCGGCTTCAGGAGGTTGGTCGATGGCTCGTGGGGCCCGTAATCGGCGCTTTCCTGCTGGGAGTGGCTTGGAGTCCAGGTCTGGGGATCTGCTGGATGCAAGGAGGTTGTCTGGTCGTGTGGTTCCAGGGCGCCCATTGCCGGACCCATTGGTTCCTGCTGTTCCGGTGGCTCCAGGAAGATCATCCCTTCTGGTAGCACGTGAGTCTGACCTCGTTGGTGCTGTTACTGGCTCGCGGGGTCGTTCGGCCAATGCTGCGTCAGGTAGGATGGAGGGGCTAACAACGGGGTTCATGGAAACCCTGGTTACGGCTCTCAGGCAGTGGCAGGATGGGGCATCGGCAGTGTCGCACGCGGCTGCGTCAGGATCCCCTGCTGGTGTTGCTGTCGCCGGGGGCGCGGCGCCGGTGCTTGCTGTCGCGTTGGCTGCTTTGGGGGTCCCTGATATGGCTCCCTCAGTGAGTCTTCCTCTGGCCCCAGCTCCTGTTCCAGCCCCTGCTGTGCTTGGCGCAGCTTTACCAATTGCAGTGCATGCCCCGGTTTCTGCTGCGGCTGTGGTCTTGGCTCCTGCGGCTTTGAGCGGTCCTGCAACGCTGGTTAGTGGGGCTCCGGTGCCTGGTGCAGTTGGTGCGGAGGTGCGCTCTTATGGGGCGTGTGATTTGTCTCCGCTGGGTTTGACTGTCTCTGCAGAAGTGCGGGAGAAGATTTGGAAGGGGGAGTACGTGGACTTGCTCACTTTGATTTCTCCGGATAGGGAGACGGTTGATCGTCCAAAACGTATCGATCCTTTACCGGGGGACAAGGATAAAGAAAAAGTGAAGCCGTTGCCCCAGACGTTCGGCAATTGGCTTCAGGGTTTTTTGGCTTACAGTGCGATTTTGTGCGAGCGATTTCCGGAGCGTGGCATGGCTTTATTTTCTTACTTGGATCTGATTTGGGGGGCTTACAAAATTTACGGGGGGCTTTGCTGGTTTAAATATGACCAACAGTTTCGTCAGAAGATGGCGGTGCGGCCCGGGCTTCGTTTTGATTTGCAGGACATGAATCTGTGGCTGCTGCTCATGATGCCGAGCCGTCCAGTGGTGTCACCCTTTGCTGGATCCGCGGTGCCCAGAACCCCAGGAGCGCCACTGGGTACCGGAAAGGGGTGGTGCTGACTCTTCAATGAGTCCCAGTGCCGTTGGTCCGCAAATTGCCGGTTCAAGCATGAGTGTTCTTCCTGTGGGGGATCCCACCCGGCATTTCGATGCTTTAGAAAGGGACATGGATCGGCCTTTAGGGCTCCAGGTCGGGGTAAGCCTGATAGAAGGGATCACCCTGGTGATGGTTTGGGCTATGGTTCCTTGGCTAGACAGGTACCCCAATAGGCGATGCACTGAGTTGTTGTTTGATGGTTTTTATGACAGTTTTGTTATTCCGCATGTGGCATCGGATTTTCCTCAATTTTCTCAAAATTTAATTTCTGCGCGTCAGCAAGGCGAGGTTGTGGCTGACAAGTTGGCTAAGGAGGTTCGGTTGGGTCGGATGGTGGGTCCTTTTGCGGAGCTCCCCTTTTCTAATCTTCGGGTGTCTCCGTTGGGCATTGTGCCCAAGAGGGAGGAGGGTAAGTTCCGCATGATCCACCATCTTTCCTACCCGGCCGGTCTTTCTGTTAATGACGGTATTGGAAAAGAGGGATGTCGCATGCGATATTCTTCTTTTGTCGAGGCATTGCAGATTGTGCGGGAGGCTGGTCCTGGTTGTTTGTTGGCGAAAGCAGACATTGAGTCAGCGTTTTGTTTGTTACCAATTCGACCGGACTGCTATCATTTGCTGGGGTGTTCCTTTCGTGGGGGTTTTTACTATGACCGTTGTCTTCCAATGGGCTGCTCGATCTCTTGCTATTATTTTGAGTTGTTTTCTTCCTTTTTGCACTGGGTGGTGTGTCGGCGCACTGGACGGAATTCGGTGGTCCATTATTTGGATGATTTCCTGTTTGTGGGACCGGCGGATTCCGGCGACTGCGCCGCGCTGCTGCAGATTTTCTGTGAGGTTGCCGGAGAGTTTGGTGTGCCTTTGGCTGAGGAGAAGACGGAGGGCCCAGTTCGATCGCTTGCATTTTTGGGCGTATTGAGATCGATACCATCCTCCGTGTTTTCCGTTTGCCGGTCGACAAAATCCAAACCTTGTTGCGGTTGGTGGGGAGGGCGCAAGGGGTTGCGAAAATGCGGCTTTCCGATATTCAGTCGTTATTGGGTCACCTGACATTTGCGTGCCGGGTGATGCCAATGGGCCGGGCTTTTTGTCGCAGGTTGTCTCTGGCTACCGCCGGGGTACGCGCACCCCACCACTTTGTTCTCATCTCTAGTGCTTTGAAGGCGGACCTGGTGGTGTGGCAATCCTTCTTGCTGCAGTACAATGGGCTGACGTATTGGCAAGAGGCGGACGTGGACAATCAGTCCCTCAAGCTTTTTGCTGATGCGCCTGGGGCGCATGGCTTTGGAGTGTACTTCCAGGGCGCTTGGTGTGCCGAAGCGTAGCCCCCGCTTTGGGCGGCGTCTGAGTTGGTGAGGAATCTCACGTTTCTGGAACTTTTTCCATTGATTATGGCCCTGGAGCTGTGGGGGGAGCGTCTGGCTAATAGGCGGGTGGTGTTCTGGACGGACAACCTGGGCGTGGTGCAGGTGGTAAATCGTTCGTCATCCGGTTCCCCTCCCGTCTTGGCTCTTTTGCGACACCTGGTACTGCGCTGTCTAGAGCGAAATGTATGGTTGCGGGCTCGACATGTGCCGGGTGTTCGGAACGTGATTGCTGACGCTCTCTCCCGGTTCCAGTGGGACCGTTTTTGGCAGGTGGCTCCGGGGGCAGCGAGGGCTGCGACACCCTTTCCTCTGTGGCTCTGGACCCTCGCTTCGCCGGGCTGAGAATGTTGCTGGAGGACTCTTTGCCGGGAGCATCGTGGACTGCCTACGATCAGGTCTGGCGGAGGTGGGGGTTGGTGGCACGGGGGAACGGGGTTGGCATACGGCGGCGGATCGGAGGTGGGCCACCTTGATTTATTTCAATTCCCTCCGGGAACAAGGGGGCTCTGGTTCGGGAGCGGCCAGAGTACTGACTGCCCTTTCATTTTTGTGCAAGGCGCTTGGGTGGGAGGATGTTGGTTGAGATTTCCTGCTTCACAGAATTGTTTCGGGTTGGAGGCGGATGGCGATGCCTGATGTTCGGCGCCCAGTTTCTGGCTCCATGTTTTTGGATTTGTTGGAGGTTTTAAGTGGGGTTTGTCACGATCTTTTTGAAGCGTGATTATTTCGGGTGGCGTTTGCCTTTGCTTTTTATGGTGCTTTGAGGGTGGGTGAACTGGTTGCTCCTAACTCTCGGACCCATTCTGCCTTGCGCTTTGCACATGTCTCGGTGGCTGCCGCTCAGGTGCGGGTTTTGATTGCCAGGTCTAAGACGGATCAGTTGGGTAGGGGTGTGCTTATTACGTTGGATGCTGTTGGGGGGATCGGGTGTCCTTTGGGCCTCACACGGGAGTATTTAGCGGTTCATCCAGATTTGGCTGACTCCTTTTTGATTCACCTTAATGGGGTTCCTCTGACCCGGTATAAATTTTCGGCAGTTTTTAAGCGATGCGTGCAAGTTTTGGGTCACGACCCGGGATTGTTTGCCTGTCATTCTTTCCGGATTGGCGTGGCAACGGTGGCTGCGGGCACGGGCGCGTCGGACGGCATGATTCGTCGGTTGGGCAGGTGTCGATCGGATCGCTTTCGCTCGTATGTTCGTCCTAACTTTTTATAATTTCAGGTACTTCCCCGCGGTTGGTCTGGATATTGGGTCATTCCTTCGTGCATTGGGCGGCGGTGCGGGCTGAACAACGGCCGCATGGCAGGAACCTTGGCTTTTCAACGGAAGTGGTGGAGATTTGCTGGTTGGGTATCCGGGGTTTGCGTTGGGCTCGGGTGTCGAAGGAATGCGATATTTTGGCAGGGAATGTTCCCAGGGAGGTTATTTTAGTTGTTCATGCGGGGGGGAATGATTTGGGGAAGGTTCGTTCGGTGGACCTGATTCGGGCTATGAAGCTGGATCTGGCCCGCTGTTTTGCTAAATTTGGGGGATTGTCGCTGGTGTGGTCCGACATTATTTCTCGACCTCGTTGGGAGGAGATGGCGGCGCCACGGGCCATTGACAGGGCTAGGAAGAGGGTTAACAGGGAAGTTTCTAAATTTGTTCGGCAGTTAGGGGGTTTCAATCCGTCACACGTAGTTGGAAGGCGACAATCGGAATGTGATTCGCGGTGATGAAGTCCATTTGACGGACATTGGTTTGGATATATTTTTAACTGGTTTGATATCGGGGATCGAGGAGGCGCTGTCTGCGGTGGGGCGCAGGGGCAGCCATTAGGAGACCATGGTGCCCCTGGCGTTGGCGTGGTTCCTGGACAGCGGTGCTTTAAAATGGTTAAGCCGCCTTCGGGTGAGGCATTTAACGAGACGAGCCCCGCTTGATCTCAGTCAGGCGGGGTGACGAGCTCCTGGTTTTGGATCGGTAAACTGCCTATTACATGGGTAATAGGGCGGATAACGGAGGAAAAGCACTGCTGGATTACATGGTGTAAATACTTAATAAAGCTGTGGCCCATGCCCTTTCCAGTTAAGAAGTTGTTGTGTCTTTCTTTATATTAAGGGGTATGGGTCAAGGAGGTCCCAGGTTTAATCAGTCAAGAATCCCCTGCACCTTTAAGGAAGGGGGACATGACTGATGGCCCGGGCCGGATGGTCAGAAAAGGAAATGTGGAGCTATTGGTCATATGTGTGCATCATTGTTTCACTTACCTATATATGCATCTGTGGGGGTGGGTTCCATCTCTTTGTTCCCTGCCAGCGTCAACTGTGCATCAAGGAGATTACCGCCCGCCCACCCTGTTGAAGTTCGTCTTCTTCGTGTCACAGCTTTGGATTGGCGTGGTTCCTGGACAGCGGTGCTTTAAAATGGTTAAGCCGCCTTCGGGTGAGGCATTTAACGAGACAAGCCCCGCTTGATCTCGGTCAGGCGGGGTGACGAGCTCCTGGTTTTGGATCGGTAAACTGCCTATTACATGGGTAATAGGGCGGATAACGGAGGAAAAGCACTGCTGGATTACATGGTGTAAATATTTAATAAAGCTGTGGCCCATGCCCTTTTCAGTTAAGAAGTTGTTGTGTCTTTCTTTATATTAAGGGGTATTGGGTCAAGGAGGTCCCAGGTTTAATCAGTCATGCCCCCAGACCAGCTCACATATGGATATATTGCCCCAGACCAGCTCACACATGGATATATTGCCCCAGACCAGCTCACATATGGATATATTGCCCCAGACCAGCTCACACATGGATATATTGCCCCAGACCAGCTCACACATGGATATATTGCCCCAGACCAGCTCACACATGGATATATTGCCCCCAGACCAACTCACACATGGATAGATTGCCCCAGACCAGCTCACACATGGATAGATTGCCCCAGACCAGCTCACATATGGATATATTTCCCCAGACCAGCTCACATATGGATATATTGCCCCAGACCAGCTCACACATGGATATTGCCCCAGCTCTCATGGATATTGCCCCAGCTCTCATGGATATGCCCCCAGCACACATGGATGCTGTCCCAGCTCACATAGATACTGCCCCAGCAGCTCTCATGGATATGCCCCAGCAGTTCTCATGGATATGCCCCAGCAGCTCTCATGGATAATGCCCCAGCAGCTCTCATGGATATGCCGCAGCAGCTCTCATGGATATGCCGCAGCAGCTCTCATGGATATTGCCCCAGCAGCTCTCATGGATATACTGCCCCCAGGCCCCAGCTCACCTCCTGCCAATCTAAGGGGGGGCCTGTTCCTGTGAGTTTACAATCTAAGAGGGGAAAAAGGAGCCGCTCCGGTGAGCTTACAATCTAAGAGGATAAAGAGGAACCCGCTCCCGTGAGTTTACAATCTAAGAGGATAAAGAGGATCCTGCTCTAATATATAAATATCTTTGTAATGCGCTGGCAGCTGCGTGCACCCATCATAGCTGCTTACTCGGCCCTCCCGTTGCAGACGGGACGGCGACGGAGGTGTTACAAATGCATTTATATAGGGAGATACTCTTGGATAGGACATTGAAAAGCAAATATGTGGACACAGATTCTGAGCTGGAAACAATAACAATAGACTACCCTCGGGGCAGGCTTAATAACTAGTACTTTAATAAAATGTAATTCCGGTACACGTTTAAGGGGCTCAGAACTGTGACATACCTTGAGAATTGCCAGGAGA
Organism: Leptobrachium leishanense; assembly: GCA_009667805.1. Classification (NCBI taxonomy): domain Eukaryota; kingdom Metazoa; phylum Chordata; class Amphibia; order Anura; family Megophryidae; genus Leptobrachium; species Leptobrachium leishanense. The sequence continues at coordinate 391,606,226 of CM019064.1, forward strand.
ATGAACAATCTAGACCATATAGCCAATTTGGAAAGTGAGATAAATGGGAGAATTTTTCTGGTTTGGCTATTTTGACCTAGAATTTGGACTTGTCTCCCTGCTACATGGCTATGGCTGATTAGTAAATACTTTCCTGAGCTCTGCAGACTCCTGTGATAATTAACCCCTTGAGTGCTCCTATAGAGAAAGCACAGCACTGCCACACTGAGCTCCGGCTTAATAGGCTATAGAAAGGGAGCAGTGGAGAGGGACTGTCAAATCAGAGGATCTGTCAGATTTACGGTTCCCTGCATGCCTGGCTGTGAGTCTGGCCTCTATAATGCTCTCAGGAGACGCATCAGTGCCCAGGTATAAGACATAAGGGTGGGATTCACCCTCACTTGGCATGTTTAGTCAATACCTTACGTATTCTCACATTTTGGGGATGGCTCCTGGTCACAGCACATAGCACACAGCACACAGCACAGGAGAGGTTTGTAGCAACATGTGGTGCTACGCTGCTGCTGACTTCAAACTCTGAAGCCGCCAGTCACTTGTAGGAGAAGCTGTAAGAAAAATGTGGAGCGGAATCCTCGCAGTCTCTGTGGATTCCGCTCCTTTACACACAATTAAGCCATAGCCAGCTCCAGAATCCATGTGTGGGTGTCCAAGGAAGCCCCCCTAACCCACCCCACCCCTGCAATGCAGAAATCCTTCAGACCTTTGAAACAAGTGCTGACATTAAACACTAGTGTTATCCAGTCCTGGTTATACTAAGTGCTGGACTAAGATTTTAAAAAAAAAAAAAGCACCCCCAGGCTCAGTCGGCCCACTGACCCATCGGCCCCTCTGGATTCTCCCGGTGCTCGCGATGTCCAGTACATGCCTGGCTCATGCCAAATCCTGCAATTAAGGGCTCATTATTACGGCTTCAAGCAGAAGAAAACCCTGCGTTCACTACATGGAATCCAATATTTAGATTGAATAACCCCTTATATGTACCATTGCTACAGAGAGAGACGATCTGGCCCCGAAATGTCACCAAAAGGGGATTTTCCCTGTATGGTGACATTTCAGGTTCGGCTGTTCAGAGACCAGCAAACTGCCTGCAAGTACGGTACCTGTTCGAAGGCAGTGAAATCTCCCATAGAGAAGCAATGGTTAATCTATTCAGAGAACAGATGAGCAGTGAAAAGTTGCCGAAGTGCCCTGCTGTTCGGTGGTTTCATTCGGCAGGTTTATTCAGGCAAATCCCCATAGGCTTCAATGTTAAAAATACTCCCGTTTTAATCCAATATCTAATAAACTGTTTATTATTTTACTCTGCAGTAAAAAGTCTCTTTATTAATAGATTTTTTAGGATCTTTTCGGGATTTTTTCGGGATTTTTTCAACAAAATATTTTTTCAGTTTTTTTTAAAAGTGTTTTTTCTTGTTTGTTTCTGTAACAGATCTTTTTATTATCATTTATAGGATCTTAAATGTTAATTTCAGACATTTTCGTTCAGTAGTTTTTTTGCAAACAGCGTTCAATTTTGATACTTTCAAGCAAATAGTTTTTTTTACCCCGTTCTACAGCTTGTTGTTTTTTTCCAGCGTCTGGTCTGTGCTGGGATCGGCGGCTCGTTGTCTTTTTCCGAAGTGTTCGGTGTGGTTTTTGCGGCAGTTCCGGCGGGTTTTCAGAGGGTTTTCAGTGGGATTGCAGCGGGTTTGCGACGGGTTTTCCCTGCCCTCCGGGGACCCTGCGGTTAATGCTGAATTCGCCGTAGGGCGGGGAACTTTGATTCCCCAAAGAGCAGGGAATTGCGAGGAACGAGAGAGCACCGAAATGTCACCGACATTTCGGTGCTTTCTGAATAACCCCTATATTTTTATCTGCTATAGAGACAGAAATCTATTATAGTGCTCTTCTCTTCATCAGATGTTTTCCATAGGATGTCTATCATCTTAAATATGTTACATTCCTCGTGTCATTGTTCTTTATTTTATATTTGAAATTTCTGTACATTGTAATAATTTTTTTCTATTCACACATGACACATTTTCTGAAGAGGCAAGAACTATGCAGCAAGGTCCTTCTCGTTCATACTACTGGCTAGCGCGCCTTCCATCTGGTTATATGACTCTTCCATTTCCCTAACAATAAGCTGCCATCAGATAGTCGTGTACTGTCACGGTTGTCATGGCAGAGAAAACCTGACACCATCTCTGGCGGGCTGTATCAGTGATCACTGAATTTTGTTTTCAGACGAACTTACCAATGGACTCCTACGAAGGTTGGCATAATACTAGTTGCAATACGGGGGGAAATACTCAGAGAAATTCCCCTGTTGACGACTTGGATGTCAACAAGTATCAAAAGATTCCTGTTTGAGAAATGTTGGCCAAGTAGATGCATTTGATCCAAAGACACGTTTGTAGACCGTACAAGACTTCTTCTACTACATGGACTAACTGCCTGGTAGCATTTCGGATTTACTGAAAATGCACATATATGAGCACGGTGGCTTTGCACAGCATTATACCACAAACATACAAAACATATGATAACATGTTACGGAAAATCCATTCCATCTTTCACCCGAATTCCTGCAGCCGAGATCTTGTTGAATTATCTTCCAATAATGATATAATTTCTCCAGTTCGACTGGTTCGCAGTACGTCTATGTATGTGGTGGGTACCGCCAGACAAAACGTCAGCGAGACATTGAAAAAATACAAAAGTACCACCAGTATCGATGTGTCTACGGGTGGCAGCCAATACAAGGACGACGACAGAGTGTGGATGTTTGCGAAGACGCAAGATTTTCTGCAATATCTTCAGGATCTGTTAGCGCTCAGAAAGAAGTATTTGGCTGGTCTGCACAATTTGAAGTCTCTTACGGAAAACTCTGAATACTGCCCTAAGGGTACCACACCATCCAAAGATGGGAAAAAAGCAGCAGCTCCTCAGGCAACAGAGTGTAAGGTATGTAGCACCATGATGGTTTGTATGGCAACGCTTTGTATAGTAGGATGAGTTCTATTCTTTGTAATCATTTTGAATCTGAAGGCTAGTTAATTTCCAGATGTTCTGATGTTATTGATGAAATGGCATATATTATATTATATTAGGATAACCTGCTGTCTGCTTCCTATCTGTCAGTTTTAAATTATAAAAAATATTGTATAAGCGACAGAACTGGTTACATGTTTATTTAATGCAGTGTAAATTTAAAGCTTTTTTCAATTTAACCTTAAACTTGCTGTCAGCATCCTTTGCCCTCCAGATGTTTTGAAACTACATCTGCCATTTATTTATTTATTTATTTATTTGTAAAGTATTTTACCAGGAAGGATACATTGAGATTTCTCTCATTTTCAAGTATGTCCTGGGTTCAAGAGCATTGAAATGTTACAGTTGTTACAGAAATACAAAGTAATAAATGCAAGATATTAAGAACAAAACACAAATATACAGATTAACACAGAAAATAAATATGTAAGTAATATAGTTACTATGTTATATGTTTACAGGTGCATTCTGTACTGAGGTATGCTAGTAAGGAGCTCTGTCTTGAGTGACTTAAGACTGGGGGAAGATTTGATGGTGTCTGGAAGGTTATTCCATAACTGCGGTGCTCTGTAGGAAAATGAGGATCGAGACACTTTCTTTTTGTTTTGTGGTATTGCAAGTAAGGTGCAGGTCCTGGATCGGAGGTTATAGGATGATGGAACTGCTAGGGGAAGCAGCCTATTCAGGTAGGGTGGTAGCTTCTCAGAGAAGCTCTTAAACACCAGGTTGGAAAGGTGACGAGTGCATCTAGATTCCAACAACGGCCAGTTTAGCTCTCTTAACATGTCACAATGGAGGGTCATGTAGTTACATTGTAGCACAAAGCGGCAGATGATCCTCAAGTACGTATTAAGGGCTCTATTAAATTCATCGCGCAAAAACACTCACGCAGCACGTTAATTTGTGCGCGAAGCGTTAAACATTAATGCACGTAACTTAACGCTGGTATTACAATCCGAGTGCATTTTTCCATCCGTCAAAAAATAACGCGCGTAAAAAAGATGCGAAAAAACATGCCCACATTAACGCTGCGTGCAGACTGTTTTTTCACGCGATTCAGCCAATCAGAAGTAAGAACCACAATTGTCTCCCGTTCAGTTATTGTGCCTTTCAAAATGAATCTGAGTATATATGCTGCAGCAATAATAAAAACACGCACAACTTCTCAATTTAAGTGTTTGGGTATGTGTAGAATGTGTAACTATACTGTGCTGTATTTTTTTTTCCGTGCTGGTGTATTTGGTTACGGCCAGGACGTTCAGATTTGCCATTAACACCAGCTTTGAAAAGACGTTAAAATTATGCGCGCAAACGTTGTCCGTTAAAATTTGGGCATAGATTGTAATACCATCCGCGTACCAGCGCACAAACGCATTTGCGCTCACAATGTTAAGTATAGGACGCGCAAAGTACATTACGCTCGCGCAGCATTCACGCAGGTTCACCCGCGGTAGACGTTAACGCGCATTTTTTGCGCGGACATTGTAATATGACGTTCAGCGCAAAGGGTTTTTACCCTTGCGTTAATGCGATTTTGCGCACGCATTAACGCTTGTGTGAAGAATTTAATAGAACCCTAAATTTACTGAGCCTCATATAGTTCCAAAACATCTGGTGGACCAATTTTTGATTGTTGGCCCCTGCCCTAAGAAAATTATGTTTTCTGCCAAAATGCAATATGATTTCATGTAAACCTTTGAAAACGTCTGCCAAATAATAAAAATGTTTACCTGTTCATCTGAAAAATAAAGAAATGGATGAATCTTTAGTGTTTTACGGCTGAGCTTTCTGTCTTACTGTCTCAACACATTGTAACACAATATCAATAGTCTCCAATGTCTCCTCTTACACTGAACCAGGATTTTTATAAAGTACTGCTGACACTGTCAACACTATATAAACAATGATAATATACTGTTCATTATAATTTGGACCTATGCTCCTTGAAGGGAATATTGTCAGTGACTGCATTGCCTTGCAAACACTAAGGCCCCTATTACATTCTTTGCGCAATTTAGTTTGCGCAAATAGTTTTGCGCGCATCCGTCCAGCGTTATCGCACAAAAATTAACGTGGTATTCCGATCCAAACGCATTTTCTCATCCGTCAAAAAATTACGTTTGTAAAAACGACGTGCAAAACGAAGAGTAATACGCGCGCAGTAACGTAGCACACATCAGTCAATGTGCGGACTGTTTTTTTCGCGGGATTCAGCCAATCAGAATTAAGAACCTTAATTGACATCAATTTACCTTAACCCTTTCGCTGCGGTGGACGCGCTGAGCGCGTCCAACCGCATGTCACGTTGCGTGCGGAGGACGCGCTGAGCGCGTCCAGCCTTTGGGGTCAGCGTTCGGCCGGGTTCCGGCCGATCGCTGGCACCCCCGGTGCGGGCTGACATCCTCGATGTCAGCCCAGCATCCGGAACCGCCGCCGGGCTAATTAGGTGTCATCGCGGCGGCGCGATGACACCTAATTCAGGTGCCCCCCCCGCATGTGCGGAGGAGGCGCCTGAAAGGGAGGGGGGGAGGTCCTTCGGACCTCTCTCCCTCCCGATCGGCGGCGTTGCGGGGGTTAACCCAGGCACCATTTGGAAGGGCACAGCCTGCCCTTCCAAATGGTACCTGGCATTAACCCCTGGGGAGCCGGATCACGAATCGGCGCTGAAAAGCGCCGATTCGTGATCCTTTCCCGGAGCTGGCCGACATCTTGGATGTCGGTCAAGCCTCCGGGAACTCCCCCTGAGGACTGGCGTCATCGTGCATAGCACGATGACGCCAGTCCTGGAGTTAACCCCTAGCTGCCACCAATGGTGGAGATAGTGGGTTCCAATGAACCCCCTATCTCCCGATCCGTGGCAGCTAGGGGTTAAAGTTTGGTATTGTTGGATCGGCCAGAGCATGGCCGTTCCAACGATACCAAACTCGAATGTGAAAAAGTTAGTAAAAAAAAAAAAAAAAAAATATTTAAAAAAAAATGATAAAAAAAAATAAACAAGTTTTTTTTCTTTTTTTGGTTTGTAAATGCAGCAATATTGTTCCCATTTCAATTATAATGTGAACAATGATGCTGCACTAACGATTTTTGTATGCGGTGTGTTTGTTAAAAATCGTGTAATTTTCCCCAAAAAAAAATGTTACGAGACCCCATCTCTAATTTTTTTAACAAGCGCACCCCATACAAAATATAACCGCAATTGCTCGCATGTTAAAATGTGAAAAAAAAACACTTTACACATTGTAAATTATTGAAAAATCATATTTTATTGCATTTTTTGTTATAATATACAGACAGGTCATGACGTATACATATAATAATGACATATTATGAATCTGCCGAGTCTGACGGAAAGAACGATATATAATATGTCTGGGTCATATACTAAAATAAGCCTTCAAAACACGTTTAAACATGATGAGCAAAACCGGTAAAAATGACCTCAGCATAGGGGCGGGAAAAGCCTCAGCAGCGAAAGGGTTAATTGACTCACTTAAGTTTTTGCGCCTGTCAAAGTAAATCTGAGTATACATGCTGCAGCAATAACAAAAACACGCACGAATTCACAATTTTATTGTTTGGGTATGTGTAGAATGTGTAACTATACTGTGCTGTATTTTTTTTTTCATGCTGGTATTTTACGTTTCGGCCAGAACGTTCTGATTTGCAGTTACCACCAGCTTTTCAAAGACGTTAAAATTATGCGCACAAACGTCGTTTGTAAAAAGATGCGTATCGATTGTAATACCATCCGCGTACCAGCGCACAAACGCATTTGCGCTCACAATGTTAAGTACAGGATGCGCACAGTTCATCACGCTCGCGCAGGTCCATCCGCGTTAGACGATAACGCGCATCGTTTGCGTGAACGTTGTAATACTACGTTCTGCGCAAAGGGTTTTGCCCCTCGCGCAAATGTGCATTTGCGCACGCAAAACCAAATGCGAGAGGAATGTAATAGGGGCCTTGTAATGGAGTGGACCTTGTCACAGGAACACCACAGCAGGGTAAGTGTTTCATCAAGCAGTCTTTATTCCTTGTAGCACAGGTGTATACAGGCACAGCTGCTTGGTTCAACCAAATAAACAAAAGAAGAAAAAAACATTCTCTTCTATCCAGCAATCAATATAACAATAACAAAAGATTGTGTCCTCAAATCACAGGCCTTTAGGAGCTGTGTCTGTCTGAGGGGAGATCCACCAAAAATGAACCTCCTGTGTCTGTATAGGCGTGTCTCTTTTAAAGCCCCAGCAATCACAACATCAAGCCATTGTGTGTGTTGCTGGGCTGATCAACCCCGCCAAGTTAACCCTTTCCTCAGGGAACCTTATATACACCCCATCACAGACCTAATAATCCATTGTGCATGTTGTGTTATTTTCTACCACTTGTAGAGCATAAATACATGATCATTGATTGTTTATCGTTATTTTAAGAAACCGAAATACATCCATTATCTGTTTTTACAGGCAACAAAGGAAAACACAAGACAAACCCAAAATTCGGATATCTTAGATGCCATATCTTACTTTGACTCCGTTATTGCAGAATTGGATTCAGAGAGGAGAACAAGAGAAACAAGAAGTGTATTTACCAATGAAGATGTCGACTTTGACGGTTTGTTGAATCATTTTTTGAGTAACGCTTTCATGGATTCATGATACTTTAGCATGGCAGGGAATGGCACTATCCTTGGCCTGTGTAAGACTTGCTGTTGGATATATTTATGGCTGAATAAATGGATTTTTACCTTTTACCATGTGGTCTACTGCCAGTGGCATAGCGTGGGGGGGCAGGGGGGGCCGTGGCCTCGGGCGCAGTTTTGTTAGGGGCGCATAATTTCTTTTGAAATTATGCGCCCCTAAAACTTGTGGCCCGACTGACCCGCCGGGCCCTCGGGCGCCGCCCAAGGCCCGCGGGTTGAGGGGACCCAGATGCCGGGCAGCGGGAGTGCCTGCCCGGTCCTAAACAGTGAGTCCGTCCTGTTGAAGGGGAGGCGGCTGCGTGCAGGCGCAGGTCACGTGGTCCGTCTAATCAGGTGGTACTGAGTCTCTGTACCACCTGACTGGCCGGACCGCGTGACCTGCACATACACGCAGCCGCCTCCCCTTCAACAGGACGGACTCGCACGCTGTTCAGGACCGGGGCGGGCAGGCACTCCCGCTGCCCGGGAGCTGGGGCAATATCCAGGTGAGAGCTGTGGCATATCCATGTGCTGGGGGGCAAATCCATGTGCTGGGGCAAATCCATGTGCTGGGGCATATCCATGTGCTGGGGCAAATCCATGTGCTGGGGCAAATCCATGAGCTGGGGCAAATCCATGAGCTGGGGGGCAAATCCATGAGCTGGGGCATATCCATGTGCTGGGGCAAATCCATGTGCTGGGGCATATCCATGTGCTGGGGCAAATCCATGTGCTGGGGCAAATGTGTGAGCTGGGGCAAATCCATGAGCTGGGGCAAATCAATGTGTGAGCTGGGCAAATCCATGAGCTGGGGCAAATCCATGTGTGAGCTGGGGCAAATCCATGTGTGAGCTGGGACAATATTCATGTGTGAGCTGGCTGGGGCAAATCCATGTGTGAGCTGGCTGGGGCAAATCCATGTGTGAGCTGGGGCAATATCCATGTGAGAGCTGGGGCAATATCGATAACGTGTCCACAGGTTGGGGGGGGGCGCACAATTCTTGGCTGGCCCCGGGCGCTGACAACCCACGCTACGCCACTGTCTACTGCCCCATCAGTGAGAAGCAATGTTTGCAGTTATAATCATGGATGTAGCATTTCATGGAGATCAAATGGTTGTGTTAAACCTCAGGGAATGAGAATTGTGCATTTGTTAGGAGGTTACATATGTTTATTGTAGTCTGTATAATTGTGATGAGTTGTGGAGGCTGAATTATCGTGATGACAGTTGTCTTATGAAGTCTATAGGTGTATATGTGTGGTGCGGACCATAAGGCCCCAAATTACCTTCCTGATGCTAAACCCGTCACAATTCTGCTAGTGCACCGGTGATTGCTCTAGCTTGCGTGAGCTTAGTGTTCTTTGCGCATCCTATACTTAACATGGGGAGCGCAATCAGTAATTAGCCCTAAGTAAGGTATTAAAAGTGCTAGCGCTAATTACGTCACCGATGCGCTAACAGAAATTTTAGTGACACCTAAAAGTTGGTGCTAAACAATTCCACTTTTGCAGAATCATTTAGCACCCCCTAAACCCCCCCTCATAATTCAGATTCTCACCTCTCATCCCGCCGGCGAGAATGGTGGCTCGATCTGCAGCTTCTCCTGGCCGCGAGCAGAGTGAGACTGAGGACAATTAGTTCCCAGTCTCCTTCCGTGGCGCTTCGCGACAGGCCGGCAGCGCAACCCTCCATGGAGTCCTATAGACTCCGGGAGGTGATACTCCCGGTGGCGCGGAACCACTTCATCCCGGGGCAAGGTGCCGAAGTAGCACCTGCCCCAGAATGTAACGTTAAAATGGGGACTCTATGGGGAAACGTGCAGGCACAGGTTTTCCCCATTAGTGTCCTCATTTTAGCATTAGTTAGGGAATAGGGCCTAAGACCTTTCACTGATAATTCAGCGGTTCTTCCAGCCCCTTATCTTTTCGTTGCTGTTCCCAATCACCCACGTTTATAGTCAGGCCCTGTCACCCAGATGCTTACAATCCTTTTACAACTATATAATTAAATATTTGCACTTAAAGTGTTTTATCCATTTCTTTCAGTGGCTACAAGCAGCCAAGAGCACAGCCTGCATTCAAACTGGATACTGAGAGTTCCAAGAAGGACCAATGATGAACTATCAAAACCAGCGTCTGGTCATAGTCCCACATGGAGAGACAGTAACGGGACAACAAGCTACAAGAGAATACAGCGATATCCCATCTATTTACCAAAGGCTGTAGAAGGAGCATTTAACACATTGAGATTTAATCCTAAATCCCAATAAAACTGAATGATTGTACTGTGTAAAAAAATGGAAGAAGAGGGCGCATGTAGGAACCACATTGATGTTATCACCAAATTCGATGTTAAATCATTGTTCGCCCGGATAATAATAGGTATTTAGCCTAATATTTTGCTTTTCTGCTGCATGTCCTGTGACATTCCCAGGAGTAACAGCATTTCCGATGAAGAACAACGTGATGTTTATTACCACACTTTCACCAGAGAAGAGGAATATTTTGGTGAAAACTGCTGTTGGACTTTTAGTATAGTTGAACGGACAGAATGGTTTACAAGAGAACATGGTTTTTCTTTCTTCAGCAACAAATCAAGACTTAAACGCTTCACTACAAAGATTGTGGGCTCTATTACAATCAATGTCGGAATTCGTACGCGCGGCGCAATTTTTTTTGCGCGCAGTGTTAAACGTTAACGCGTGTAAATTAACGCAGGTATTACAATCTGAGCGCATTTTTTCATCCGTCTAAAAGTATTGCGCCAAAAACGCGCGCAAATTAATGCTGCGTGCAGAAATCGGTGTGCAGACTGTTTTTTCACGCGATTCAGCCAATCAGAATTAAGAACCACAATTGTCTCCCGTTCAGTTTTAGCGCCTGTCAAAATCAATCTGTGTATATATGCTGCAGCAATAATAAAAACAGGCACAACCTCTCAATTTTATTGTTTGGGTATGTGTAGAATGTGTAACTACAGTGTGCTGTATTTTTTATTTTTTTTGGGCTGGTGTATTTCGTTTCGTCCAGAACGTTCAGATTTGCCGTTACCACCAGGTTTTAAAAAACGTTAAAATTATGCGCGCAAATGTCGTTCGTAAAAAGTCGCGCATCGATTGTAATACCATCCTCGTACCAGCGCACGAACGCATTTGCGCTCACAATGTTAAGTATGGGATGCGCGCACGAACTTGCGTTCGTGCAGGGTTTGTGCAGGGTCACTCACGTTAGACGTTAACGCGCATCGTATGCGTGAGCGTCGTAATTTGACGTTCAGCTCAAAGGGTTTTTCCCCTCGCCTTGATGCGTTTTTGCGCACGCACACATTTGTGCGTGAAGAATGTAATAGTGCCCTGTGTATACTCGATCACCAAACCACCTGCTTTAGTCGATTTAATATAATTCTGGAGCAATGGAAGGGAATTTTGATAACTGCAATTTTAATTTGTTTGCAAATGGGTCCCCAAACTTTAGCACATTGAGCATGACATCTGATGTGCTAAAACATTCTGAATAGCTTTGAAACTGTTTTCTGTCCAAGTGAAAACGGTCCCGAACTGTACTGCAGAGATGTAGTAGCACTTTTTGGCCAGCAGATGGCGCCATCCGCATGTCAAATAGTTCATATAGTATGAAACCGTGGCTTTATGATTTGCAGCACACTTTCACTGTTTGGCTACTGCACATTTGTTTTCCATCAATCCACTGGGTGCTGGCAGTGGTTTTATGGAAAACAACCTGGAAGTGAACGGGTTAATACAATGAAAATAAGAACTAGAGAAGATGTTGCATGGATCAGGAAAATAAATCTGGTGCAGACTCAGTTATAAAATTTGCATAGTGACCAGTGCTTTTCATACAGCTGCGTGTATAGTGCATGGAATTACAGGATGATATTATGTGCCACTTAAAAGCATAAGAATAAAATAAAATTATATAAAGCAAATGATTTACATCATTGTTTCTGAACTCCGGTCTTCAAGTACCTTTTAATAGGCCAGATTTTAACCCCTTCGCTGCCCAGTGATTTTCCAAAAAAACCATTGTCAGAAACCAGTGTTTTTTATTGAAAAGTCATTTTAAATTAATGTTAAAGTAAGAAATAATTGAGCTTATACCTATTGTATGTCTTACTTTCCACTGGCGTGCACAGCCTGTTACATTAGGGTGTGCACACATGGAACATTTATTTATTGAAAACGTAGGTTTTGAAGATATTGCACAATACACATTTTTCATTAGAATTAATAAACTTGCAATCAGACACACAGTTAGTTTTATGCCTTTCAACAGATTCAGGACATCTAAAATATCAATGTAAGAGGTGAAAGAGTACCTATTCACCTAACATTAGAGTGTGCCTGGGCACACCAAGCACACCCGCTGTGCACACCTGTCAGCAGGAACCAATAAGGCAACGACTCCAGCCATTAGCTTAAAGACTTAGGGCTCTATTACATTCTTCACGCAAAAATGCACGGTAAACGTGTGAATTTTTGCGCAAAGCGATAAATGTTACCATGCGTAAATCAACGCTGGTATTACAATCCTCGCACATTATTTCATTCGTCAAAAAATAGTGTGTGTAAAAAAGACGCTCAAAAACACGCGCGCATTAACATTGCGCGCAGAAACCGGTGTGTGGACTGTTTTTTCACGCGATTCAGCCAATCAGAATTAAGAACCACAATTGTCTCACGTTAAGTTTTTGTGCCTGTAAAAGTCAATCTGAGTATATATGCTGTATCAAAAAAAAAAGCACAACTTCTCAATTTTATTGTTTGGGTATGTGTAGAATGTGTAACTATGAGGTTTTAGTTTGTTTCAATGGCCATTGCAACGTAAGCTCACTCGCCCCTTCAAGGCACCTCTTTGTAGAGTGAGTCCTAACCAATGTACCAAAAGCCGCTCTACTGAGCAGCTCGGGGGCGAGTGAAGTTACGTTGCAATGGCCATTGAAACAAACTAAAACCTCATAGTGTTTTGTTGTACATGGAAATACAAAGAAACGAGCGCAGATGACACCTTTTTCCTCTTGTTATGTTTTATACATTAACTGGGCTGTTACTCCTGGTTGTTGCAGCCGCTCCCGTGAGTATGGGCGCGACACCATTTTTTCTGTATGAATGTGTAACTATACTGTGCTGTATTTTTTTTTCGGGCTGGTATATTTGGTTTCGGCCAGGACTTTCAGATTCGCCGTTACCACCAGCTTTTCAAAGACGTTAAAATTATGCACACAAACGCTGTGCGTTAAATTTTGCTAGATTAGATTGTAATATCATCCGCGTACCAGCGCACAAACGCATTTGCGCTCACAATGTTAAGTATAGGACGCGCGCAGTACAGTAAGCTTGCGCAGCGTCCGTGCAGGTTCACTCGTTGTAGACGTTAACGTGCATTTTTTCCGCAAACATTGTAATACGACGTTCAGCGCAAAGGGTTTTGCCCTTCGCGTTAATGCGTTTTTGCGCACGCATTAACGTTTGCACGAAGATTGTAATAGAGCCCTTAGAGGGTTATTCAGAGAGGGGTGAAAACCAGGAGAATGATTGGAGAAGTGAAAATTCTAGGTCAAAATAGCCGATTTGGAAAGTGAGATAAATGGGAGAATTTTTCTGGTTTGGCTCTTTTAACATAGAATTTTCACTTCTCCAGTCATTCTCTTGGTTTTCACCTCTCTCTGAATAACCCTGTGATCTAGCCCTTTAATGGCTCTGATATGTTTATGATCTGATCTAGTTACGTTTGCACCTCACTCGGAATCTATCCCTTAATATGCGGAAAAAGAAATACAGCAGACTAAACCCTACAAATCAGCGGAACATCCCGCACAATGATCAATTAAATAATTAACATAGAAGGGGTTATTCTGTAGCTGGTGGAGAGTTAGATATGGAATACATATTTTGATTGTAACACAATTGCTTAAAATGTGCAATTCCTTAGCAATTCTCAACCAATTCACTGAGTAGACGGTAATATATTAAAATTCAGTTAGTGACAGATTTCTTTCCTTGGAGAATTTTATTACACAAACAGGGTTATTCAGAGAGCGGTGAAAAGCAGGAGAATGACTGGAGAATGTAAAATTCTAGGTCAAAATAGCCGATTTGGAAAGGGAGATGAATGGGAGATTTTTTCTCGTTTGGATATTTTGACGTAGAATTTTCCATTCTCCAGTCATTCTTATGCTTTTCACCTCTCTTTGAATAGCCCTGTTAGTGGTGCTTATTTGAAAGGTGCCCACCATATTTTTCCATTATAATTTATTAAGATGAATTTCTGAAAAACCTAGATACATAGCTCGAGTCTCAACTTCAAGCGGTCCATATGTGACAAAATATAAGTCATGGAAATATCTGGATGTTTTGTTGTTAAACACGTATTGTCTTCCAAATAACATCATGTAAAAATAAAACAAAACCCCTGAATAATTTTTTTTTATTACTACGAAGCATTGCTTTGTTTATTCCGGTATCCACTCATGCTATACAAAGTGGAAATTATCAACTCACAAAATTAGACACAAAAAACTAAATTTTTTCCTTCACATTAATCAACTTGTACAACAGAAGGTATGGAGAAGTGCAGAGACTTGGGGACCTATTACATTCTTAACGCTAACGTTAGTGTTCAGATATGGGAGCGTTAACGCTAGCTTAGGCTAGAGTCAGACTAACGCATTTTTTGCGTTGTCCGTGAAAAAGTGCGTTCGAATGAATGGACGTATTTTTTTCACTGAATACGCGATAGCGGTCATACGATGCACATTTTCGTCTGTGATTTTGTACGGATCATCAATAAAACACTTTTTGCGGCTGGAAGTAATGTTGGCCGGACATTAGCAGCGCCTGACGTCTCCTAATCACACACACATGCCGCTAGCGGACGCAGCACACTCTGTACGTCAGTACTAGCGGTTTCACGTTCTCGAAAAAATGCGTTAGTTTGCCACTTGCGTTGAGCGGCCGCACTTTTGTGCGGCCGTTCTTCGTATGCTGCCCGGCATTGGACGTAATTTGCTGCTAGCGCGGCCGTGATTAAGTGTGGCTAAACGCACGTTAATACTGCGCTCGTCTGACCCTAGCCTTAATGAGGCCTGAAGCACCTAAGGCGTAGGGCCTTTAAGTTGCCTCTGATGCCAGGACGCAGGGAGGATTTTTCTAGAAGGTTTTGCAACACGTGAGGAGATTGAGTGGGAGCAGTGTGAGAGGAGTCGACAGGAGGGTACTTAAGGCGCATGTGGAAAGGCTCTGCGCCCCTTTTTCTCCTGAGGTAGAGCGGTGATAATCTGTGCTGCGTCAGAGAAGCGGTGTTTTTTTCGATTTTGCCTTAGAATTGTTCTGGAAATGGCCGAAGGTGGTGAGCTGGAGTCGCTGCTAGAGGAGGTGCGGGAGGCGGCCCGGCTCTGTGGTGTGGAGTGCGCTAGGAGAAGCTTGTCGGAGGTGTTGGCGGCGGATGGGGGTTCTCGGCCTGCCAGGATTTCGAGGCCTCCAGTGCGGATTAATCCGGGAGGCGAATCCAGTGTATCGGCGGCCGAGAGAAGGAGATTGAAGGCTGTGAGAGGTCGTGGTCGGTTGGTCCAACGGATGTTGGCTGCTGGTGACGCAGTTGGGGACGAGGCTGGAGTGCGCGATTCCAGAAGTGTGGAAGGTAGGAGATTGAGGCCGGCTTCGGGGGCTAAGGATCCTCTCGGTCGGAGGGGTGGTGTGGTGAGCTCTACCAGGAGAGAAGGAGTGCAGAGTTCGAGGAGTTCCTCGGGGAGAAGGAGAGGTCGGAGTTCTGCCAGGGGTCCCAGAGGAGGAGCAAGGGCTGTCTCAGGGGCTGATGTGTCGGCGGTAAGACAGTTGGTGGATAGGGATGTGGACGGTGGTGTGACACTGGGTGTTGGTGTGCGGAATGAGGGCGCCCATGAGCTCGAAGTAAATTGGTGTTCAGGTGGTGGAGATGACGGGGCTCCGGAGGTTGATGTGAGGGAGCGTGTTGCTGATTTTGGTACTTCGGGTTCTGGGGCTCATCGCACTATTAATTTTTCGTCCGCAGTTTCAAGATTTCGGGAGAGGAGTCCACAGCCGGTGGATGGTTTCCAGGCTGCTGGAGTTGGTGGAGGTGGTGCTGGAGGTTTGGATTCGGTGGCGATGGAGGTTCCAGAAAATTCAGGTGGATCTCGTGTGGCGTCAGGTAACGGAATTGGTGGTGATGTTAGTTCTTTCATGTCTTTTTTACAGGGGGCCTTTGAGGCCTGGTCGGGTTCACCAAGGGGTGTGAATCAGGGTGTGGATTTGGCTCAAGCTTGGAAGGGGGCAGGTGGGCCAGTTGTGAGAACCGGTGGAGCTCTTGGTGGTGAAGTTATGGCTTCAAATGGGCCAGGTGGCATTGTGGGTGCACTCTGTGAGTCCGCAGGAGTGGCGGATGTGGCAAGGAGGAATGCCTACGTGTCATTTTCTGGGCCTTTGGGGTTTCATTTGAAGCAGGAGGTTAAAGAAGGCATTTGGAGGGGGGAGTATGTGGAACTTTTTTCCCTGCTTCCGTTGGATGAGGTGGCTGGGGTAAAAGATGTTTCGTCTAAAGACGGTTTAAAAGACGAAGAGGAAAGGAAGAAGAGGTTTCGGAGGATTCCTAAGTCATTCGGGAATTGGCTTCTGGCTTTCTGTATTCTGGCTAGTGTGGTTGGGGAAAAGAGCCCACAGCACTGTTCGGGCCTTTTTTTGCTATGTGGACGGGATTCGGGAGGCTTATCGAATTTACAGTGGTTGGGCATGGTGGAAATATGATGAGCAGTTTAGACAACGTTTGGCGTCTCACCCAGGCATGGGGTGGGATCATTTGGATATTACGCTGTGGTTGCGTTTGATGGGGGCACAAAAGGCATTGTCCTTTCTCGTTCCCTCCGGTGCGGGATTTGAGGATATCCCCCTTGGGGGTTGTGCCGAAACAGAAGGCGGGTGAATTTCATTTGATTCATCATTTATCCTTTCCACAGGGAGAATCGGTGAATGATGATATTGGTGAGGAGTTGGCCTCAGTGTCATACGCATCATTTGATTCTGCGGTCAGTTTGGTTCGTGATGCAGGACCAGGTGCTTTAATGGCCAAGGTGGATATTGAGTCGGCTTTTCGGTTATTACCTATTCATCCTTCGTGTCATCATCTTCTGGGATTTTGGTTTGAAGGAGAATTTTATGTGGATTTATGTTTGCCTATGGGGTGTTCCATTTCCTGTTCCTTTTTTGAATGTTTCAGTACATTTGTGGAATGGGTGGGACGTGAAGTGGCAGGATCGAACAATCTGGACGATTTCTTGTGAGTGGGGAAGGAAGGGACAGGAGAGTGTCGGCACATTCTTAGGTCTTTTCAGTGGGTGGCACATCGATTTGGTGTTCCTTTGGCGTCTGACAAAACGGAAGGTCTTGTATCCGCCCTGTATCCCTGCTTCCCTTCACATCAAAGCTCTTAGAAAAACTAGTCTTCAACCGCCTCTCCCTCTTCCTGTCCTCCAATTCCCTACTTGACCCCCTGCAATCTGGCTTCCGTCCCCTACACTCAACTG
This sequence comes from Leptobrachium leishanense, assembly GCA_009667805.1. Taxonomy (NCBI): domain Eukaryota; kingdom Metazoa; phylum Chordata; class Amphibia; order Anura; family Megophryidae; genus Leptobrachium; species Leptobrachium leishanense. Next base: position 391,623,493 of record CM019064.1, read on the forward strand.
AAACTGCCCTCACCAAAGTCACCAACAACCTCCTAACTGCTAAAAAACACGGCCACTATTCTATTCTCATCCTGCTTGACCTCTCGGCTGCTTTTGACACTGTTGACCACCCCCTCCTTCTACAGACCCTCAACTCTCTAGGTCTCGGTGACACTGCACTCGCTTGGGTTGACTCCTATTTATCCAACAGGTCCTTCTGTGTGTCCTTTGCTGGTAATTCCTCCTCTTCATTGCCTCTATCTGTTGGTGTACCTCAAGGCTCTGTCCTCTGCTCTTTTCCATCTACACCTCCTCCCTGGGCAAAATCATCAACAGCTTTGGCTTTAATTACCACCTCTAGGCTGATGACACTCAGATCTACCTCTCTATCCCTGATCTCTCTCCCCCTGTCCTTTCCAAAGTCAGTGACTGCTTATCTGGCATCTCCTCCTGGATGGCCTCCCACCACCTAAAGATCAACATGTCAAAGACTGAGCTCCTACTTATTCCTCCCTCCAATGCCTCCCCACCTCCTGACTTCTCTATCACGGTGGAGGGTATCACCATCTCCCCATCAAACCAAGTTCGCTGTCTTGGAGTTACACCTGACTCTGCTCTTTCCTTCATCCCCCACATCCAGTCTCTTTCCTCCTCCTGCCGATACCAACTGCGTAATATTTCCAGAATTCGGCCATTTCTTACCGCTGTCACCACAAACAAAATCATACACGCCCTGGTAATCTCCCGACTTGACTATTGCAATAATCTCTTATCTGGCCTCCCTCTGTCCCGCCTCTCCCCCCTACAATCCATCCTGAACGCCTCCGCCAGGCTAATCCACCTCACCTGCCGCTCTGTCTCTGCCGCTCCCCTCTGCGAGTCCCTTCACTGGCTCCCCATCCACTGCAGAATTAAGTTCAAAATCCTTATCCTTACCTACAAAACCCTTACTAACTCAGCTCCCCACTACCTGTCCTCACTAATCACCAAATACACCCAGCCCGCTCCCTAAGGTCAAACAGCGACCTGCGCCTAGCTTCTCCCCGCATCACCTCTTCCCATGATAGACTGCAGGATTTCTCACGCGCAGCCCCCACTCTCTGGAACGCTCTCCCTCGTACTGTCAGACTTTCCCCTAACTTCTCTTCCTTCAAACGCTCCATTAAAACGTTCCTATTTAGGGAAGCCTACCACCCAACTCACTGACGCAACCATCAATCACTCTCACCTTGCAGTCCTCTCCTCCTGTTTCCAACCCCAACCCTCCTAGATTGTGAGTTCCTACGGGAATAGGGCCCTCATCTCCTCCTGTACTGTTTGTCAAATGTTGTTCATTGTATTGTATTGTAACCCTGTCTATACTGTGCCTATTGTACAGCGCTGCGGAATATGCTGGCGCTTTATAAATAAAGAATAATAATAATAAAAGGTCCAGCGTCAGTTATCACTTTCTTGGGAATTGAGATTGATTCAAGTAAGGGTGAGTGTCGTTTACCTAAGAAGAAAGTGGTGAAGGTTTGAGGCAGGTTTAAGGGGCATTGTCGGTTAAGAATCTGCAATTGAGAGAGCTCCAGTCGTTGATTGGTCGCTTGAATTTTGCGTGCAGGGTCATTCCGGTGGGAAGAGTCTTTTTACGTGGTTTGGCTTTGGCGACGCGGGGTGTACGGGAAGGTCATCACTTTGTTAGGATTTCCAGTACCATGAAAGTAGATTTGGAAGTGTGGAAATCCTTTTTGGTGGGGTTCTATGGGGTGGCTTTATTCCCTTCAAAAGAGATTTTGGCTAAGGAGTTGGAATTTTTTACGGACGCCTCGGGAGGTGTTGGTTTTGGGGTATATTTTGGGGGACGTTGGTGTGCGTCTCGTTGGCCAGATAGTTGGTTGGCATCTTCCTTGGTGCGGAATGTGGCCTTTTTGGAGTTGTTTCCATTAGTAGTGGCCTTGGAGCTGTGGGGAGGTGTTCTGGAGGGAAGAACGATTCTGTTTCGTTCTGAAAACATGGCGGTGGTGTCGGCGGTTAATTCTTTGTCGGCTTCATCATTGCCAGTCATCAGATTGCTGAAGAGATTTGCATTGATGTGTCTTAAGTTTAATGTTTTATGCAGGGCAAGGCATGTCCAGGGTCGCCTTAACTCAGTGGCGGATGCTTTGTCTCGTTTTCAGTGGGGCAGGTTTCGTTCCCTGGCTCCGTTGGCAGAGGAGGTGGGCACCCCTTGTCTGGAGGGCCTTTGGCAGCTAGGCTCGGAATTTTTGGAAGATGGGTGAGAGGTTAGTTGTCAGAGTCATCTTGGAAGGCCTACTCGCGAGTATGGAGGGAGTGGGACGCTTTGGCCGAGCGGTTCAGGTATGTGACAGTGGATGGCTTGGATGAGGATAGTCTGCTTAGGGCATACCTCATTCGGTTATTTGAGTCTGGGGCATCTCCTGGAGTGGTTCGGCAGTCTTTAGCCGCCTTGGCTTTGCTTTTTCATGTTTCGGGGAAAAGAGACTTCACCAAGGATTTTGTTATCAGATGTGCAGTTCGGGGTTATGTGAAGGGGAAATGCAGGGAGGACGCTAGGCGTCCAGTTTCGAGACAATTATTGGAGGGGCTATGGAATTTTGTTGGGAGTTTTTGTTCTTCACCTTATGAGGTTCGGCTCCTGAGGGCGGCTTTTTGTTTGGGGTTTTTTGGGACTTTTCGAGTGGGTGAGCTGGTTTGTAATTCTAAGAGAGGAGGTGGTGGTTTAGGAGCTGATGCGGTTTGGTTGGGAGTTAATGATCTGGTTATTTGGGTTGCTAACTCCAAGACGGATCAGTGGGGCAAGGGGCGTAGCGTTGGTTTATTCAGTGTGGATAACTGCGTGGTTTGTCCAGTGGAGAACGTTAAGAAATTTTTGGAAGTAAGGGTGGAGTCTAGTGTGGCCTTTTTATGTCACGCGGACGGCTTTATCAAGATTTCAGTTTATTTCTATTTTTAATAAGGGTTTGGTGAGTTTAGGGAGAGATCCGAAGGAATTTGGTTCTCATTCTTTTCGTATTGGGGCTGCGACGGCGGCTTCAAGGTTGGGTTTGTCGGCAACGGAAATTCAGGACTTGGGAAGATGGAACTCAAGGGCTTTTAAGTCTTACGTTCGTCCTGGTTTGCTGTCATGAATTTTGTAATCATCTGTTAAAGCTGGGAGGCTATGTGGAGAACAGTTTGATGTATGTTATGTGATGTTATGTTTTCAACTTCACAAAAAAAAAAAATTTGAATATGAATATATAAACTTATACATGAAATATAATTATGAGAAGTAAGACAGCGTGAATCTGGCGCTTTTCTTAGTGGTTTGTGAGATTATTAAGGCGTGCTCAATATAGGTGGTGCTGCAAGCTAGAAGATATGTGTTTACAACCTCAAAAAACACGAATATAATAGAAAAAGAAAAACACTTCCAGGCGCACCTTACTAAAATTTCCCCCCTTTTTTTAAAACCAAAATATGGCCAATGTGCAAACATAAATAATTAATTTTAAACAAAACAGTGGTTATATTATGAATAAATTGTATACTTTAAGGAATACTTATATTTCAGTGGTGTTTTTCTTTTTTTTCCCTCTCTCAGCATGGGGTCCTGCGATGTAGCTGTTCGGTATCCCCAAGAAAAAGGGAGGGGGGAGGGTATTTCTCCACTTGATGTAAAAAAGGCAGCAGAGCGGCAGATAATTCAATTGAAATGCATTTATTAATCAATAAAAAGGTAGACCTTCAACTTTTAAAAAATCAATTGTTAAAAATACTAATTAAGTAGGATCAACAAAAAACGCGCTTTCACCAATAGGGTTCATCAGTTGTTATCCTTTCTGTGAATGATCCAGTCTGTTCAAGAGTGCAAAAAGTCCAAAAGTTTTTTTGGGTGCCCTGAGGCACGGTGAAGTTCTCCATGTGCTGGTGGGTCACATGGGAGGGAACGATTTAGGTGTGGTCCCTCTTTGTATGCTGCGGGAGCAGATGCAGGAAGATCTGCGGCAGTTGAGGGTGTGGTCACCATGGACAGCGGTGGTGTGGTCCGAGGTGATGCCAAGGATGGTGTGGGAGCAGGCGGAGAATGAGGAGGCGGTGCGGCTTGGCTGTATTAAGCTGAATCGAAGCATGGGAAGGTTCGTGAGGAGGATGGAGGGTGTGGTGGTGCAACATCTACCATTTGAAGAGGAGGAGGCGGAGTGTTATGTTATGGCAGATGGTGTTCACCTGACAGATGTGGGCAAGGATCTGTTCATCCTGGGACTCAAGGAAGGGATCGAACAAGCCCTGTTTTTTCTTGGTGAGGGAGCTCTCCCATAAGGGGTTATGTGAGGAGCTTGTGGCGGGGGCTTGTAGGCAGTGCTGGATAGGGGTTCCTTTTTAGTTAGGATTACTTTGTTAGATGGTTGGGAGTTGGGTAGATTTTTGGTGGTTGGTTGGTTTGGAGGTGTGTGGGGGTTGTGGGGAGTCCTCTTTCAGCACTGGATTATTGTTTTAATTTGTTATGAGAATTGTTATGTTATTATGGTGGGGTTTTTAGTGTGGAGTTTTTAGCTGTGGCCTATATATAATAAATATATATATTATTCCACAGTTATGTGTTTGCGTATTTTTGTGTGTTTCTTGTCTCCCGTAGTCCGACCCGGTCATCAGTAGGCGACTTAATGAGGCCTGAAGCACCTAAGGCGTAGGGCCCTTAAATTGCCTCTGATGCCAGGACGCAGGGAGGATTTTTCTAGAAGGCTTGGCAGTGCGTGAGGAGATTGAGCGGGAGTGGTGTGGGAGGAGTCGACAGGAGGGTACTTAAGGCACGTGTGGAAAGGCTCTGCGCGCCTTTTTCTCCTGAGGTAGGGCGGTGATAATCCCCACCCTCCCTCCCTTTTTTATTTTACTCTTAGGTGGGTTGGTTTTTTCGTTAGAGCAGTTTTTTGTTTGTTGGGCTCCTTTGTCACGGCGGGGGCTTGCAGGCAGTGCTGGCTAGGGGTTCCTTTTTAGTTAGGATTACTTTGTTAGATGGTTGGTAGTTGGGTAGATTTTTGGTGGTTGATTGGTTTGGAGGTGTGTGGGTGTTGTGGGGAGTCCTCTTTCAGCACTGGATTATTGTTTTAATTTGTTATTAGAATTGTTATGTTATTTTGGTGGGGTTTTAGTGTGGAGTTTTAGCTGTGGCCTATATATAATAAATATATATATTATTCCACAGTTATGTGTTTGCGTATTTTTGTGTGTTTCTTGTCTCCCGTAGTCTGACCCGGTCATCAGTAGGCGACTTAAGTCGCCCTAGTGCAGAACCCCCTTATCACATTCTGAACGGTAACAGGTTAAAAAAACAGGTAGCGCATTGGGGATTGCACTCGATTCCGCAAGCTTACTGTACTTTGCGCTCCCCATGTTAATCATAGGGAGCGCAATCAGTAATTAGCATTAGGTTTACAAAGTCCTAATTACTGCACCGCTGCGGTAAACTGAAAAGTTAACCACAGCTAGAAGCTGCTAACTGATACCGCTTCTGCTGAACCAGCTGAAACCCCCCAAAAATCAGATGCTCACCTCTATTCCCAAGCCGCAAACTGTGCGCCAATCCACTGCTTCTGGCCGCCAGAAGCAGAGCGAGACTGGGGACAAATAGTCCACAGTCTCCTTTCGCGATCACTCTGCATCCCTGCACGATCTCACGACAGCAAGATCCTGCAGGTGACGTGGCCCAACAGCACAAGCTTCCATGGAATCCTATGGACTCCAGGAGGGGATACTCGAGGCGGCACGTTAGGGCAACCGTGAGTATCCAGGGGCTTAGCGCTGCATATTTACCGGACAGGCTGCTGAATCAACGCCTGCCCCATAATAGGGTGCTAAAACGGGGATGCTACGGGAGGTTTTCCACCTTAGCATCCCCATTTTAGCAGGAACATTGTAATACTGTCATTCCTCTTTAGTGGTGGATGGTCTTTGGAAAGAACTTTAGATTCTCTCATAAACGTTGTAGGAGAAACTGTGCTATAAGAAAACAAACTCCTTGATGCCAACGCACTAAGCTCCTGTTCTATGCTATATCTTGAAAACCCTGAACGATTCAAAGATTCTCGAGTCCCATTACACTCAACTTCTACTTTTTATGATAAGAGTAAAATGGTGATAAAGGATACCATTGAAGTATTTACTGATCATTCAAAATGTATACACCAGGACGCAACATATATTCAAGGATCTCCTAGTTCCCAGTCACTCACTTCAATGAGAAAATCCCTTATGCTTAGCGTTTCACCTCAAAGACTGCAGAGGCAGCTCTCGGGTTCACCTCTGTGGAGCTCTCGCTGGAGAGATCTGTCCAAGAATGGCACACAGGACCCGAGACTTCCTCTGATGCCACGGGGGAGCGTGACCTGTGCCTGACAAGGGAGCTGCCGGACTGAGTGAGGTAGATTAAAATATCACTCAGTCACATTTGTTTAATTCATGTTTCAAAATTCAAATTTCAATTTAGAACAAATTAGAAAATGTTACCAGTATATTTATAATCAGTCAAAGTTTTATTAATTCAGGTTGTGCAGACTGGTCAAGGACTCTGCTATGACATCATCAGTGTGATGCAGCATGACGTGCTGCTAATTTGCATAAACCTGTGTAAAAAATTGCCTGACCTGATCTGATCATGCAAGCAAAGTCCCAGTGAAGTGGCTAATGTTGCACATTCTCAGTGCATGCACAATGACTGAAACAAAGAGAACACAAAACCTATAAAGTCATTTGCTTTACTACTTATTTAGTACAAATGGTCGGTGTCGACACAACTTTGTATGTGATATCTGTCGAGCAATAACGTGCGTTAAACAGACATGAAAAAATGCACGCGCAGTAACATTGCGCGCAATCAGTGTGCGGACTGTTTTTTTCATGCGATTCAGCCAATAAGAATTAAGAACCACAATTGTCTCACATTAAGTTTTTGCGCCTGTCAAAGTCAATCTGCGCATATATATTGCAGGAATAATAAACGCACACACAACTTCTCAAATTTATTGGTTTGGTATGAGTAGAATGTGTAACCATACTTTGCTGCGTATTTTTTTTTGGGCTGGTGTATTTGGTTCGGCCAGGCTGTTTAGATTTGACATTAACACCAGCTTTTAGGAGTTGCTAAAATTATGCGCGCAATGACTATGCATTACAAACTGCGCATAGATTGTAATACCATCCGCGTACCAGCGCACAAATGCATTTGTGCTCACAATGTTAAGTATCGGACACGCGCTGTAAAGAACGCTTGCGCAGCATTCGCGCAGGTTCACCCGCGGTAGACGATTATGTGCGTTTGTTGCGCTGACATTGTAATATGAAGTTCAGGGCAAAGGGTTTTACCCCTCGCGTTAATGTTATTTGCGCCGGTGCAAACGTTTGCATGAAGAATGTAATAGGGCCCACATACTTTAATTATTTTTTTTAAAAAAGTTAAAGCTCCTCAGTTACTTTGTTTGTAATATATTTGTACAATTTATTGTTGTATTAAAAACAATTCTTAAAAATGGATTTGCATAATTCCATTGGCACCAATTAACACATTTTACATAGACTTATCAGATAAATCAGTAAAACTTCATATAGTGCAACCTCTTCATAGGATTCCTTATTAGCACTGATCCAAACTGTGTGTGTGTGTGTAATATATATATATTTGTATTTTTTTTTACATAAATCATAACATAAAGCGATTCCTAGCATTACATACCCGCCCCCACCAGTTATGCAAGCCTTTCATTTCACAGATGAATTTGGGACCTCCCTGTGATACACAGGTGTGCCACATGTACACATATATAATCTCTTGTTTTGTGTTAGCTGATGCACTAATAAAGGAGACTGAGGAATTTTAAGCAATTCGCTAACAAGCCACCTGGAGAAAACCTTTCACACGGCCATTATACCGGTGCCATGGTAAGTCTCTGGGATCACAGCATAGGCAGCAGTGTATACATATACATTTCAACCATCGTGCCGCGATATTCTTACATTAATGGTGATCTTGCACACTTTGGATTAACAGTGAGACAGTTTTGTTTTGGATCTGATTATTTGATTTGTTGATATGAAACGGACTAAAGGTTTATATTGTTTATTTGTCAATTTATTTTAGTACGGGTTCATCAACACCTGCTTAAAATCTCTCGTAGTGGAGAAATTTGGTGAAGTTGTCTGGGAAAAACTGAAGTGAGTATATTCTGAATTATGAATACTGAGCGTTCTATTCATTAGAATCAGCAAATTACGAGAATGTAGCGGATTGGAATAATACAATGACAGTCTTGCTAAACTATTCTTGTTTGGAACATGACTCATCAGGATAATATATATATATATATATTATTTTTTTTTTAGAAAGGATTTTACCAGGAAGGATACATTGAGATTTTTCTCGTTTTCAAGTATGTCCTGGATGGCAAGTATGTACCGTTAGGTGTCTTGCCCCAGGACACTTACTGGAGAGGTGCTCTTGCCGGGATCGAACATGTGTCTCCACAGTTAGAGAGCAGTGATGTTACCTCTACTCCACCCAGCCATATAACATATTATATTTAAGTGCATTGCACTGTGTATATACAGTAATTATTAATATTATATATATTATTATAACACAAAAAGATATTTTTAGCTACATACGTTTAGGAATATTTATACAGTGTATACAGTGTGTGTATTTTATATATATATACACACACAAAATAAATGAAGCCTGCATATACCTCCTCGCAATAATAACTTCACAGGTGCAAAAAATCCAACAGTTTAGACCAAAAAAATTGATAAATGAATCCACTCAGGGACTATCAAAAAGAGTAAAAACGATCTTTTATTAGATAATCATGAAAAATATCCTGTAATCACGGTCCGACGTTTCGGCTCTTTCAGAGCCTTTCTCAAGGTAACCCTTTATATATATATATTGCAAGCGCCCCGCACTCCATCACTACGAAAATATTACAAAGAGTAAGGTCGGGTGCTGGAAAATGTTGAAAAATACAACGGTCAAAAATAATCCGCTACACTGCCAAGCAAGTATAAAATTTACTAAATTTATTTATTTATAAAGTATTTTACCAGGAAGGATACATTGAGATTTCTCTCGTTTTCAAGTATGTCCTGGGTATTTTTAATGACAGACGTTTCAGTTCTTCCAAACCTTTTTAAAAGTGCCTGAAAAGTATTAAATAAAACTAGTTAATTTTTTTCTTGCTTGTCAGTGTAGCAGATTATTTTTGGCTTTTATATATATATATATGTATGTTTATTATTGCAGAAGCCACTTGCACATCACAGCAATTCAAATAATTGCATCTCAGAGCTCCTGTGCCACATTCCCCATATGCAGCAAGGAATTCTGGGTAGGATATGCAAATGACATCTGTCTTACTTTTATGCATCCTGGGTCTGTTATTACACAGAACAAAGCTTTGACCAGTTGCATAAACCTTATCTCTGCTAGAAAGCCATAGTATGGCATAGCATTTAAGGGTTCAGAGGGACTCCAAAATTTCTAAGGTAACTGACAACTTACCACTAATTTGCTACAAACGTAATCAGAACCTTCGGGATCTGGTCGTACATACTAATCCATTTAACCATTTTTCTGAACATAAACACATTAGTGGTGGATGTTTCAGATGCCTGGGCTGCACTACGTGCAGCCATGTAACACCAGGCAAGGTGTTCTACCACCCACGCAATGGCAAAAAATACAGGATTAGACAGAATATTACATGCATTACGCCCTATGTAGTGTATAAAATCTTATGTCCATGTGGACTAGCCTACATAGGCAAAACTATCAATGGCCTTCGTGAACGCCTTGCCAATCATCGTTCAGCCATTAGGGCAGCCTTGGCAGGTCAAGATAGTGCCCAACCGGTGGCCCGCCATTTCGCTGAGGCTCAGCACCCATTGCCCTCACTACGTGTGATGGCTATAGACCATGTCCCCCCCTTAATAGGGGAGGGGACCGAGCAACCGAATTGCTCAAACGTGAATCCTTTTGGATTTTCACACTAGAGACCATGTCGCCACTTGTATTAAATTAAATGAATTCATATACTGCTTTTCTATCTACACGTTAATTATTTATAAAGTCCAAATGAATACTGTTTACCCTGGCCCTTACTAATATGGATTGTTTGTAACTATTAGCTTGTGTATAACTCCTAGGTCCAGGTGGGCTTAGTGAGCCCTGGCTTGTTCTTAATTATATTAGTGTTGCATTAATTATACCGGTGTTGCTTTAATAGGAGCCCCTATATGTGCACCTTACCCCATTGGGTATAAAATCAGTTACTTTTTAAACACGGCAGAAACTTTAAGTCTATTATGAGTTTAATGGGGGTTAAGTGCATTATATTAGGCATCAAACATGTTGGCTTTCTTGCTTGGTTTCTGGGGATATGGATCACCTGGTCCAATGGCATTATGCAATTGATTGTTTTAATTACAAGTCTGTGTTGAGTTTGTCTAATGATGTATGCTATTTATATGTGCTTTTTTATTTGTGTTTTGTTATGTCTTGAGAAAAGTCCAGCATGGACTGAAACGTCGACTCGCAATAATAAAATTCATTTTTTATCGATACCAAGTCTCTCGAGTGCGCGATTCACCCATCACGATTTCTACCTATACGTATAGCAGCACCGGAGCATCTAAACTTTCTTGTTAAGGGTTGAATACCAGGCACCTGTTGGATTACAGTATTCCCCCGCAAATTCGCGGTTCGGTAATCGCGGACTCAGTCATTCGCGGATTTTGCCGCTTACCACGTGGTAGCAGCATCCTGGTGTGTCATCTATGGTTCCTTATTGAATATTGTTCAAAGGAGCCCTCGGCAAAGAACGGAACTCCACCTCCCCAGGCTCCAACACATCAGCGCCTCCCAAACACACCCCTTTGTGCAGCCCCCTGATGTGTTAGAGCCTGGGGAGGTGGAGTTCCGATCTTTGCCGAGGGCTCCTTTGAACAATATTCAATAAGGAACCATATAGGACACAACACCCCGGCAGAGAAGCTGCTCCTGTGCGTCTCCGGGCGCACGATCGTGGCCAGGGCATTCCCTTCTCTCGGCATCATTGCGAGAGAGGAGATGCCGAGCCTCCTGGATCCCCGGACCACGCTTGCAGGGGTGCACAAGAGTCTCGGCATCTCTGAACGGCATCTCTGAACGATGCCGAGAGAGGAGAATGCCCTGGCCATGATCGTGAGCCCGGAGACGCACAGGAGCAGCTTCTCTGCCGGGGTCTAAAGGTCTGGAGATGTACAGGAGCAGCCATTCTGCCAGGAGGACGGCGGCTCCTGGGTCCTGATGCCGCATGGCTGTGCTTTTTTTTAGCACAGCCACAATTCGCAGTTTTTCAAAATTCGCGGGGGTTGTTGGAACGTAACCCCCGCGAATTTCGGGGGATTACTGTATATATAAATATATATCTATCAATATATATCATACAATATACAGTGCACTCCACTTAAATATAATAATAATTAATATATTATCTATATAATATCATATCATAAGAGGAAAGAGATTTTACTCACATAACTTTAGGATTATATATAATGTATTATTTCCAGATCTCTGGCTGGGGTTCAGGATACCTTCATGACATATGAAGTTTATGATGATGCTATTACAATGAAGTTGATCCAAGCAGCGTGCAGCATGCTCAGTAAGTGGGTTACTTGTTATTGTTTTTAATGTTGATGACATAATATAACTTTGTATTGCTATAGCAATACTTTTATGTTGACTTGCCGGGTTGCCCTATTTATATCTTTATGTCACTATTATTGTATTTGCTTTATTACGTTTGCTTGAACAAATGTACATTTTTTTCTATCTGCTATTATTCTGTTCCTTGATGCACCCTAGGCTTAGGAACATTGTAGGCTATTTGTGGGGTTGTTTGTTAAGGGATGACACCTTGAGAATTTTACGCAAATAAGCTGAATTTGAAAACAAAATTCCAATTTCAGCATTTTTGCAGTTTAACCCTTTCGCTGCTGAGGCTTTTCCCGCCTCTGTGCTGAGGTCATTTTTACCGGTTTTGCTCATCATGTTTAAACGCGTTTTGAAGGCTTATTTTAGTATATGACCCAGACATATTATATATCGTTCTTTCCGTCAGACTCGGCAGATTAATAATATGTCATTATTATATGTATACGTCATGACCTGTCTGTATATTATAACAAAAAATGCAATACAATATGAATTTTCAATAATTTACAGCGTGTAAAGTGTTTTTTTTCCACATTTTAACATGCGAGCAATTGCGGTTACATTTTGTATGGGGTGCGCTTGTTAAAAAAATTAGAGATGGGGTCTCGTTACATTTTTTTTTGGGGAAAATTACACGATTTTTAACAAACGCACCGCATACAAAAATCGTTAGTGCAGCATCATTGTTCACATTATAATTGAAATGGGAACAATATTGCTGCATTAACAAACCAAAAAAAAGAAAAAAAAGTGTTTATTTTTTTTTATAATTTTTTTTAAAATATATATATATTTTTTTTTTACAAACTTTTTTCACTTTCGAGTTTGGTATCGTTGGAACGGCCATGCTCTGGCTGATCCAACAATACCAAATGTTAACCCCTAGCTGCCACGGATCGGGAGATAGGGAGTTCATTGGAACTCCCTATCTCCACCGTTGGTGGCAGTTAGGGGTTAACTCTAGGACTGGCGTCATTGTGCTATGCACGATGACGCCAGTCCTCAGGGGGAGTTCCCGGAGGCTTGGCCGACATCCAAGATGTCGGCCAGCTCCGGTAAAGGATCACGAACCGGCGCTTTTCAGCGCCGATTCGTGATCCGGCTCCCCAGGGGTTAATGCCAGGTAACATTTGGAAGGGCAGGCTGTGCCCTTCCAAATGGTGCCTGGGTTAACCCCCGCAACGCCGCCGATCGGGAGGGAGAGAGGTCCGAAGGACCTCCCCCCCTCCCTTTCAGGCGCCTCCTCCGCACATGGGTGTTTTCTGCACCCATCATTCTAACTACACGAAACTATAACTCCAAGAAGCAGTGAAGTGATGAAGATTTGCAAAGAAATATTGAAATTTTTGGTCAGTAAGTGATTAACCACTTCTATGCGGAGGACGCGCTCAGCGCGTCCTCCGCATGGCTGCTGGTGTGCTGAGGACGCGCTCAGCGCGTCCTCACTTTGGGGTCAGCGTTCGGCCGGGTTCAGCCCAGCATCCGGAACCGCCGCCGATGAATTAGGTGTCATCGTCGCGATGACACCTAATTTCATCGGCGGCGGTTCCGGATGCTGGGCTGAACCCGGCCGAACGCTGACCCCAAAGTGAGGACGCGCTCCTCAGCACACCAGCAGCCATGCGGAGGACGCGCTGAGCGCGTCCTCCGCATAGAAGTGGTTAATCACTTACTGACCAAAAAATTCAATATTTCTTTGCAAATCTTCATCACTTCACTGCTTCTTGGAGTTATAGTTTCGTGTAGTTAGAATGATGGGTGCAGAAAACAACGTTAGTTAAAAACATTACAGAAATACTATAATGATGATTTTTATGTCAATTTTAATTTTCTTTTTTTAACTGTGACATTTTTAATTAAAATAAATATACTCACAAACTGTGGACTCTACATGGAGAATTCTTTCTCCCACTTCTTCTGCTTACTTCATGTGTTATCAATGGACATTCATTTTTTAAGATTGATATCGGCTAACATCTCTCTACTGTTATTATGTTGTACCTTTCTGATGCGCCTTTTTATGTAATCAAGTCTGTAAAATATATATATATATATATATGTAGCGCAGGCTTCTTGAACTGTGTGTGTACTATTGTGTTTCGCTGTGTCCCAGGCTTGGACAGAGACATGCAGCCTGTCACAGCTGCGGAGTACTTTCCCCCTCCCTTTTTCCCTTTCTCTTCACTGGCAAAGGAAGTTGTTTAAGACAGGAAGATGCAAAGGATCTTGGAACATGTAGTTTCAATGACAGGGGGCCTAATGCAATTTGTCAGGAAGAGAACTACACCTCCCAGCAGTGCCTAGGGGAAGTGCACGTGCAGGGCAGAGAGAAGGTAGAGAAGGTGAGACTGCTGAGGTGAACGGTCCTATGTGGTGGATCGTGCGTCCAGCGGCTGCGTCGTGTACCCAGAGAAGGAGAGATCCGGTTGCCCTTACGTGTTGCCAGTACCAGCGGAATGAAGATCCGGCTGTCCCTGTGCATACAGCAGAGAAGGGGTCCGGCGGCCTTCGTGTGTTTCCAGTGACAGAGGGAGCGATCGAGTGTATCCAGCAGAGAAGAAATCCAGCTGTCCTCGTGCGTCCCGTGGAGAGGGATCTGGCTGTCCTTGAGTGATTCCAGTGCTAAGAGATAGCGGTCGAGCTACCGTCCAGCAAGGAAGGGGTGAGCGTATCAAACGGAGAGAGGTATTCAGCCATCCTGCGTGAGTTGATAATGCTAACTTTATTATCTGGCCTAGTTCTACTGCCCACGCAGTTGCAGCTAAGGCTAGGGTCAGACGAACTCAGTGCGAACGCGCATGCAGCCGCACTTAATCACGGCTGTAGTAGCAGAAAATGACGGCCAATGACGGGCAATATACGAAGTACGGCCACACGAAAGTGCGGCCGCGCACCGCAAGCGGCAAACAAACGCATTTTTTTGAGAACGTGATACCGCTAGTACTGATGTACAGAGTGCGCTGCGTCCACTAGCGGCATGTGGGCGTGATTAGGAGACGTCAGACGCTGCTAATGTCCGGCCAAATAACGTCCAGACGCAAAAAGTGTTTTATTGATAATCCGTACAAAATCACAGACGAAAATGCGCATCGTATGACCGCTATCGCGTATTCCGTGAAAAAATACATCCATTCGTTCGAACGCACTTTTTCACGGACGATGCGAAAAATGCATTCGTCTGACCCTAGCCTAAAAGGAGGATCGCTGCAGTTACAAATCTTGTTGTTCTGTGACACTTTGCGAAGATTTTTTTCTCACTTTGTGGAATACAAATATGGTTTCATGTTAAAGGTACCCAACGATAGACGTCAAGGGCCCCAACGCTAGCAGCCTTGAACGCTTGTGTAATTTCCACTTGCCAGTGGTTAGATAGAAGGTACAAGGTTAAGATAGGCTGTTGATATCGGTTACTATTATTATTATTGTTGATAATCTAACTGCTTTGAAGTATGGTAAAGGTTGCCGTCTCATTCATTCATCATTGTGTCGAATAGTGATGCTGAATTAACTTTTTCAATAATGTTATACTGTTGATTACTTTTTCCTACAAAGGCTTTGCTCGCTATTTCTAATAAACCCCATTTTATTTAAAGTAATCTTGTCCTGGCATTACTTGGCGCCGAAGGTGGAGGTGGGTAATCACTGGAGTGAGACAGAAGGCCCGTCAAATTCAGCAGCTCTCGCGGGAGTAGCGCTACATATATATATATATATACACAATAACTCTGAGTAATGGTTTTCTGCAGAGCTGCCATCAGCAGGGTGACAGCCCATGACATGTTCATGGGTCCAGTGTCTCCAGGGGCCTCTGAACAAAATCCGGTGGCAGCTTGCTTGTAAGTGCCACAGGTGTAAGGACCTCTCTATGTGACCAAGGATTAGCCAACCAGGTTACCAACAAATTTCCCATGTGGCCGTAGCATCTGTTACCTGTCAGAGCATGCCAACTCATCACTGAGGGAGCGATTAGTATGGTCTGAGGTAGGCTGAAGTGCAGACCAATTACTCCACTGCCAGACCAACAGGAAATTCTTTTAATCCCCTTGTTGAACCACTAGGGATTTAATCCATTTTTAGTCCTAATTTTGTAACAAGCAGAGGGCGAAAAATTTTTTTTTAATTAGTTTACAGAAATGGGTAGCTGGGGAGAGGGAGGCCCAGACCAATGGTTCAGTAAGGGGACCCATGATTTCTGATGGCAGCCCTGGGTTTCAGAATACTCTATAAATTGAAGTTAAATGCATTAATTTTGGTTTTAACTTTATACTTCCAGATGTATCCGAGGAAGATGTGCTTAAACTATTTGGAGAGTATTTCTTTGCCTTCTGTAAGCAGTCTGGATATGATCGCATGTTACGAACACTGGGAGGAAATCTGATGGAATTTATTGAAAATCTAGATACCCTTCACAGCTACCTGGCACACTCATACAAGGTATCTTTTCTGGTAATGTTGCAAGAATATAGAATTTATGCTTGATTTCAGGAGGGAAATTTCTATATGCAGACATGGTGGTGTGGGTTCCCTTGTCAAATTGCTTAGGGTTATTTATGGGTTCATATGCCATGCCAGGTCAATAAAGAGAATTTATAGGTTGTAGTATGGATGGATCAGTAGACAGAAACACATAGAGGGTTGCTCCCTCCACCGAGAGAAACAACCCAATTAGATCAGGATTGCAGGACCATAAAATGTAACTTTAAATATTCTTATATAAAACAAACAAAACTTCTCAAGCTCCAAATAAAACATAGATCAGAAAATTAACATAGACAAATACACACAGGGGGCACAAGTGAGCATTTACTCACTTCACAAAAATGGCCTTATACCCAATAGTCAATTAGGGGGAGGGTTGTCAGATTATTTGAATAGTTAATATTGTTCTATCCAAAGAACTGGAATTGCTGCCCACTCAATTACTTAGCTTGCCATTCACTAGCAGAACCACCATACACTCGGTTGAATACAGCAATCCTTATTGTTCTTGCTGGTCCCAGCCAGAGGTCCATACATACAAGTATTTTCCTCCTGATCAGACCCTTGCCATCTAGTTTGATATCTACTCTCACCATGCGGCTACAGACAACATAAATAATTAAAACACCAAGGCTGACACGTGGTTAACCAGTATACCAGATGCCGGATGCCGGAGCCAAATACTGAAGGTGTCCTTGGCCCTCCAAATCTCTTTCATTTACGTTCCCCATGAGTCTCACCAACCTAATGAGTGACTGAGCATCATGAGATATAGTGCTTCAATACATCTGGAGGGCCAAGATTGCTGACCTCTGCTCTACGATGGTCTCAGTTTCCGTCCTCTCCTCCGATACAAGAAATGGTCTTGATTTGTTTTTGCCATGCAATGTATGAACCAAAGTAATATCATTTTGCAGTGAAATATTGTCACCTATTCACTCCACATGTTAGGAAATGAATGCACCATCTTTTCGGGTGGAAAAACAAGACAACGGAATAATGCTTCTGCATTATTATTCAGATCGGAGCAGGCTTTGTCATATTGTCCCAGGTACTCAGTAAATTTATATATCATGTATATTATTTGGTTTATTTTAGAGATTTGTTGCTACTTTTCAGTTTGGGTTACGCTAACATTTGGCAATCATACAGTAGCTCGTGTAGGTGTGATCTATAGACCCCCTGGACAAGCAGAAGAACTAGATAATCTGCTGGTTGAGGAAATAGCCAAAATGGCAATGAAGGGGGAGGTTATTATCATGGGGGACTTTAATCTTCCTGATGTGAACTGGAAAACCAAAACAGCTGGGTGCACCAGGAGTACAAATATTCTAAACTCCCTACTGGGATTATCTCTAACACAAGTAGTTGAGGAGCCGACCCGTAAAGAGGCCATATTGGATTTAATACTCACAAATGGAGGTTTGGTATCGGACGTTGTTGTAGGTGAAAATTTGGGACCTAGTGATCACCAGTCAGTATGGTTTAATATAACAACAGGGATGGAGCCGCACCACACAAGAACGAAAGTTTTAGACTTTAAAAAAACAGATTTTTCTAAAATGAGATTTTGTGTGAAGGAGTCATTATCAGACTGGAAGAGTTTAAAGGGAGTCCAGGAGAAATGGGATTATTTAAAGGAAGCATTATTGAAGGCCACAGGAAAATGCATTCAGCTTGTTAGCAAAAACAAAAAATGGAAGAAACCACTGTGGTACTCTGCAGAAGTGGCCAAAATAGTGAAGAACAAAAAGATAGCATTCAATAATTATAAAAAAACTCAGAGTGAAGAAGATAGGCAAACCTATAAAATTAGGCAGAAAGAGGCAAAGCAATTTATAAGAGCTTCCAAAGCACACGCAGAAGAGAAAATAGCTCAGTCAGTAAAAAAGGGGGACAAAACATTTTTTAGATACATAAACGAGAAAAGAAAAGTAAAACAAGGATTAGTTAGATTAAAAACAAAGGAAGGAAGGTATGTAGAAGAGGATAAAAGTCTCGCTGACTGCCTCAATGAATATTTTTGTTCAGTCTTTGCAGAAGAAAAGGAAGGAAAGGGACCTCAGTTAGGAGAGAACACTAAAGAGACATTTACATATCAGTTTACAGAGGAGGAGGTTCTACAGCAGCTGTCTAAAGTAAAGACAAATAAGTCAATGGGGCCTGATGGGATCCACCCTAAATTATTAAAAGAGCTCAGTGATGTAATAGCAAAACCATTAACAGATTTATTTAACCAATCCTTGTTAACGGGAGTCGTCCCAGAAGACTGGAAATTAGCAAATGTTGTGCCCATTTACAAGAAGGGTAGTAGGGAGGAATCGGGGAACTATAGGCCAGTTAGTCTTACGTCAGTAGTGGGGAAATTAATGGAAACCATGTTAAAGGAAAGGATTGTTGAACATCTAAAAACACATAGATTACAGGATCAGAAACAACATGGGTTTACCTCAGGGAGATCATGCCAAACTAATCTTATTGATTTTTTTGATTGGGTAACAAAAATAATAGACACAGGTGGTGCAGTAGACATTGCTTATTTAGATTTCAGTAAGGCTTTTGATACTGTTCCGCATAGAAGGCTTATCAATAAATTGCAATCTTTGAGCTTGGATTCCAATATTGTTGACTGGATTAGGCAGTGGCTGAGTGACAGACAACAGAGGGTTGTGGTAAATGGAGTTTATTCGGCGCAAGGTCTTGTTACCAGTGGGGTACCTCAGGGGTCAGTACTTGGACCCATTCTCTTTAATATTTTTATTAGTGATATTGCAGAAGGTATTAATGGAAAAGTATGTCTTTTTGCTGATGACACAAAGATTTGCAACAGGGTTGACGTTCCTGGAGGGATCAGCCAAATGACAAATGATTTAGGTAAACTAAAAAAATGGTCGGAGTTGTGGCAATTGAGTTTTAATGTGGATAAGTGCAAGATAATGCACCTGGGACGTAAAAACCCAAGGGCTGAATATAGAATATTTGATACAGTCCTAACCTCAACATCTGAGGAAAGGGATTTAGGGGTCATTATTTCAGAGGATCTAAGGGTAAGTAGTCAATGTAATAGAGCAGCAGGAAATGCTAGCAGAATGCTTGGTTGTGTAGGGAGAGGTATTAGCAGTAGGAAAAGGGAAGTGCTCATGCCACTGTACAGAGCACTGGTGAGACCTCACTTGGAGTACTGTGTGCAGTACTGGAGACCGTATCTCCAGAAGGATATAGACATCTTAGAGAGAGTTCAGAGAAGGGCTACTAAAATGGTGTACGGCTTGAAGGAGAAAAGTTACCAGGAAAGGCTTAATGATCTTAACATGTACAGCTTGGAAAAAAGACGAGACAGAGGAGATATGATAGAAACATTTAAATACGTAAAGGGAATCCACAAGGTAGAGGAAGGGAGTATATTTAAAAGGAAACAAAATAGCAAAACAAGAGGACATAGTCTTAGATTAGAGGGGCAAAGGTTTAAAAGTAACATCAGGAAGCATTATTTTACTGAGAGGGTGGTGGATACATGGAACAGCCTTCCAGTAGAAGTGGTAGAGGCCAAAACAGTAATTGAATTTAAGCAAGCATGGGATAGGCATAAGGCTATCCTAAACAAAAGATAAATCCAGGTAAAGTATCCATGTAATTGGGCAGACTAGATGGGCCGAAAGGTTCTTATCTGCCGACATTTTTCTATGTTTCTATGTTTTACCCCTACACCAGAACCCACCGGTGTCCCATGCTTTACAGCAGCAAAGGTAAATTTACCTGTCAACATTTTTTCCTCCACCGCCTTATTCAGCTATATAGGTCACCTTCAAGCCTATATCTGAAATATAATTGACACTAACATAAAAAATAATAGGGAAATAAAAAAAACCTTGACCTAAACTTTGACCCTAACCACTAACCCTAATGTTCTGAAAAAATAAAAAATGACAAACCCTAACCCGACCTTAACCACTGACCCTAACTCTAACCACTAACTCTAAACTCTGACACTAACCCTAACCCCTAACCTCAGACCCTAGCATCATTTTTTACACCTGCCTTATGTCATTTTTTAACACAAATTAAGATGGCTTAAAATTTGCACTTTCATCATTCGAATAAACTACAGCGAATATCTGTCGTAACAATGTGTGTCCTTACCTATGGCCTTTAGGATGACGCACCACATCTTAATGCTTCTATTATTTCTTCTCCTCATGGTAACACGGGCTCTGCCTTGCTGCCATCACAGAGTACTGTTGATTTTGAGGTGGAACAGTGCCAGACCCTGTCATTTGTCAGGTGCCACTAATAGTGCATCATTTTGTGCCCACACATTCCGGAGCACAGCACAACCAGATTTTATACCTACTCATGTAAAAGGTTTTCTCAAACATTCAGTCATTGCCCCTTTGTGGTTCTGTATTGACGCTTTAGCGTGCTATTATATAGCTTATACTGTTTCTTTTGTTTTTGACGCTTTTTCCGTTCTAACAATTCAAGATCTCTGTATTCCGTGACCTGGCTTGTCTATTCTATTGTATGTACCTCTGTTGACCCTTGACCTCATTTAGTTCTATTGACCACTTTCAGTTATATTAACCTGGCCATTAAAAAGACCGGTTTAGGGTTTTCCCTATATGTTTGTTCTTTTCTTTGCCTATTGTCTCTTAAATTTGTTTTATCGGCCACCTCCTGGAATTGTGTTAGGTTACTGGTCCTAGCTCATACACTGTGCATTTAGCTCATGCCAACCTTGAAAATTTCATTTCAAACAATGGTACTACAGTTGTTTGAAGCTTTCTTGACTATTTAAGTATATGGTGTAAAATCGTGGAAAAGTTCAATCATTTGGTGGCAACCTAACGATAGGATACCCCTGCTTCTACCCCATGGGCATGGTGGGTGATTTACTGTTATGGAGATGATAAAACTAGAAAGGACTATAATATCAGAGTGAGTTTGGCAGTAGTATGAATACTCCAGCATTTGTTTACTCTTGGATAATTCAGTGGTAATGATGTGGCACTAGCGTTAGTGTTACACATGTGATCTAGGCCATGATATCCAGCACAACTCAGGCTATTTCACAGAATAATAATCAAAGTAACAATGTAGCTCTGTTTTCTTACTGCCTATATCCTTTCCATCTGTGATCTATTGTTGCAGTTAAGCAATTCAAAACTATATTATGTTGTAACCGAAGCTCCCTCCATCTTTGTGCCCTCACCCTCCTTGGCACCCTTGCCTTCACTATACATGGCCTCTGTGCCTGTTGGAGAAGTGTGGATGCTGGCCTCCTGCCAAGGGACCGTGGACCAATGTGGCAAAGAAAACTCTATAAAACAGTGGGCAAAAGTGGGAATGTAAGGATTAATGGCATTAAATGTATTGTTATCTTAAAATTGGCTGTTTAAGAGTTTGGTTTGTATTATTAATCCTTTTAGAACTATTGTTCGGGCTGTCTGTGTAATTGTTTGTCCTTAGAATGATTTGATGTTGAGTTGTTGCTGATAATGTGCTAATCCTGTCTGTTGTAACTAATCAGATTTCTGTGTCTCCTTAATTGATTCTCATACCCCTAATGTAGACAATGTACTCTATTGCTTGAGTCTATTTACCACCACCCCTCTGTTTGCAATATAAACCCCATCTCAAATGAAATATCATTATTCTTCCCTGCACTAAGATGTGTCTGGTGTTTGGGGAGAGATACTTAGAATTGCACAGCACTCCCTCAAGTTCTGGCTGCAGGTTGTGAAGATTGTGAGTAGAGATGTGAATTCTTTTCGGAAAAATTCGGAATTTGGAACGATATTTGAGAATTCGTATTTCGGAAGTACTTCCGAATAATGAATTCGAAACGAAATGGTATATAACAAATTTATTTAGTTTTACACTGTCATCATCATAAAAGAAAAATTTGAATAACTGATATCAACTATTGAATTTGAAATGAACTATCAAATTGATCTTAACTTACAATACAAGTAATAGTCAGCAAAGGACTTTATGAAATAAATTAATTTTGTTTCCCTGTTTAATTTGACTCAAATACTAAATCTGTGACACAGCTTAAAATTTAACCCCAGCTTTTCTTTTAACAGCAAAATTTGATTAATTGGGGTTTTATTTAGTGATCCAAAATTCGAATCGATTCGCAATTTCAAATCGCTCCAAAACAAAACAAAATTAGTTACAAAATTCCGAAAACTAAATGATTTAAAAACGTAACGAAACAAAACTAAACTAAACTAATTTTTCAGCCATGCACATCCCTAGTTGTGAGCTGCTGTGGATCAGCTTTACTGGAGAGAAGGGATGGATGCTGTAACAGGTTCAGGTCTGGTCCTCGAGCCAGAGACCAGCAAACCCCAGTTGATGTAACATATGTTGTTTCTTATATGGTGTACAATGTTTTATGGATTTTGTTTAGAATAGTACATATTTTTCAACACATATCTGTTTTCTATAAAAAATTTCCAAAAATGGTAACTGAGCAAAGTGTTGTTACAATGTTGTGTTAAATGGTCACACTTATAGGCATCATACAAGCGGTGGCAAAAGATTTCTTTAACAGTGACGTCACCATGAGGATTATTTATCAGAGCGAAGAAAAGGAGCGTACAGGAAAGAAACAGCACGTGATATTTGAAATCATTCAGATACAGGACTCTTACAAGAAAACATTAATGCCAAGACATCATGGTCGGAATGAAGAAAGTCCGAACCAGGTACAAGACTGAGCTTAGTGCTCCCCAATGCAATCCCCTGTACATTTATTGCTCTTTATTATTATTTTTAATTTTTTAATGATTATTGCACAAATAATAAATGTTCCTATTAAATAAAATGGGTGAACTCTTGCACATGTTATTCAAGGTAACAGAATTATTTTCTTTCTATAGAACAGGGATCTCAAACTCTGCCCTCCCCAAATGTTTCTGAACTATACCTCACATGATTCTCTGTCCAGTTTATTGTAATCAAAGAATTCTGGGAATCGTAGACAATAAATATCTGGAGGGCCAAAGTTTGAGATCCCTGTTATAGAATATAATTTTTATTCCATACAAAACAATTACTGAATATCTTTTAACATTGTAATTCTAGAGATCTGTCTTCCATTCTGCATCTTCTCAATAAGTAACCACATGTTACCCTTGTTACCATGTAATTAAGATTGTTACCATGTAATTAAGAGATGCTTTTTCTCCCACTTTAATTCACATCACATTGTGATGTCATTTATACCCACAGAAGCGGTGTATAGGAGAAGCAAAACAAGCAGGACATCCAAACAGAGCATCGTCTGCCCAGTTTAAGAAATCCTATTGGAACATCATTAGGAATGTTGTCATGTTTGGAAGAGGTGAAATATTGTAAATTCATTTTATTAATGCCATCAAAATAATTAAACCGTTGCATACTCTGTGTTATAATCGTGCTCACTGAGAACATCATCGTTTAAATATGCTGGGCTGATTGTGCCAATGCAAAACTGAGGTTTAGCAGGGGCATGTTGCTAAATTTGGTTTCAATGGCAATTTTAGAAAAAACAACAGAACAGGGTTTTGTCCCAGAATTAGTCTGACATAAAGGGTTATTCAGAAAGCACTGAAATTTCAGTGAAATTTCGCACTTTGGCACACTTCGGTGCCTTTCAGCGATTCCAGTTTGCCTGCCATTCGTTGAATTCACTATTCAATGCAGAGTCCCTGAAGTGCGCTGAACGTGGAGCCGCCGAACAGACTGCCAAACACCGCCAACAGACCACAGAATGCCGAAACCCCTCCCAAAAAAACAGAACTCTGCTATTCTTTGAAAGGTGTTTAAAACAATAAAAAGGCATGAAAATGTGTGGAAATAATAAAGGTCCTATAAAAAATAATAAAACGGTCTGATACAGAATTTTGAAAAAAATGAATAAAATTCATTAGGAAAACAATAATATTTTTGTAGATTGAAACCTATGGGATTTGCCTGTTTAAACCTGCCAAACTGAATCACTGAAAATCAGGTCATTTCACGGACACTTCGGTGCAGTTCGAAGTTCTGTGAATAGATTAACCATTACTTCTCTATGGGACAATTTCACTGCTACCGAAGGTCACCAAATTGCGAACTGCACTGTATTGCGCTGTCAATTCACCAGTATTCGGCGAACTGACATCCTTCTGAATAGACGAACTGCCACAAAATTGCACTGTACAGGTAAATTCACTGTTCAGTGCCCTTCGGTGACAAGTTCGGTGCTCTTTAAATAACTCTTATAGTCATAAGGGTCACAGGCCATAATACAATGTTAATGCTAAAATGGGGACACTAAGGAGGAAGACCTGCGCCTGCAAGTTTCTCCTTAGGGTCCCCATTTTAGCCTGATATTACGGGGCAGGCACTAATCCAGCAGCCTGCACCGTAACACGGCGCTAAGCCTCGGGATGCTCGCGGCAGCGCTAAGCGCCGCATCGAGCATCCCCTACATGGAATCCATTGAGGCTTCCACTGCTGGTCACATGACCTGCAGGATCTCACCTCTTGCGGGATCCGGCAGGTCGGGGGAGTGATCATGGAGGGAGACTGGGGGATTTCCCCCCCAGTCTCTCTCTGCGCCTGGTGGCCAGAAGCAGCAGATCGGGCCACCGTTCTTGTCGCGGGATGAGATGTGAGTATGTTAATTTTGTGTTTTTTCCAGCTGTTGCTGACTGATTCAGCAGAAGCGGTAGCAGTTAGCACCAGGTCCTAGCTGTGGTTAACGTTTCACATAACCGCAGTGGAACGGTAATTAGCATTAGGACTTTGTAATCCTAACGCTAATTAACTCTTTGCGCTCCCCATGTTAAGCATAGGGAACACAAAGTACAGGAAGCTCGCACTGAAAAGCATAAGATCCGAATTGCTAATGGGTTTTTAAACCCGTTAGCGCTCGGAATTTAACATGGTCGGCCCGCGCTAGGACCACCTAAGCTAACGTTAACGCTGAAACAGCTGAGCACTAATGTTAGCGTTAACATTGTAATAGGGCCCAATGACTTTCAACAAATGATTGTTTTAGTGGCTCACTAATACTGGATCAGCTGGAATACGGCCCTGTTACTTACAATGATGTGTCGCACTCAGAGGCCACTTGAGTGATGGGACCACTTTCCAGAGCACAATCCCAGAAGCACAGCATGCAATATACTACAGAAATTGACTACACAGAAGTATGGATGATGAAGATTAATATTAGGCTAGAGGCGAAAATTGGTGCAACGTTACGGCCCGCAAGGCTTGATCATGGAATAGGGACCTGTGTTGGGAAGTGAAGACATGAACATAGATAGCATCGACTCACTCTATACCACTTATAGAATGTGGATGGATATGTCTGTTTTTACCTATACCTTACCTATAAAATATTTTACCAAGGGCTTTCCCTCACTCTTGTAGCCACCTGGGCCTTATAATCAATTTGATTTATGAACTGTATTTAAAAATATTTACAACGTATGTATCTACCTCATTATGAACAAAGAAGTGGAACGGGCACACCGGAGACTTATTAGGGCAGCTTTGCTAGATTCAATCAATGTAACGTTTCAGCTTCTCTCAAGCCTTCAGAAAGGCTCTGTGTGAGCTGAAATGTCACATTGTTTGACTAAAGAAAAGCTGTCCTGATGAGATTCCGGTGTGCCCATTCCAATTGCCTTGTTCACAAGTACCTGATGGGGAACTGGTGAACTCTTTGTCATGTTGGCATCTGGTAAATATATATATACCTTATAAAAGGCTGAGGGCACTGCTGTATTTATTTTTGTATAGTCTATCCCATTATGAGTCAGCCATGCGTCCCTACCTGTAGATGGATATCGTAATTAGTCTTACTGATGTTGCATGTTCTGTAGATGGTTTTCTATCATTAACACATTATACGTTTTCAGGAAGTCTGCTGAACACCTTCCAGCCTGTTTATCCCGACAGATTGTGGATGGATGTAAAGTGTTTCTGCAATGAATTTCCATTCCATATTATATTCAACAAACAGGTGAGATTAATCCAATAACTTTACATGTTGACACACGTGTTTTCTTTCATGTATTGGGTTAAATTTTGGTTAAAAGGTTTAAAGCAACATTTGACTGATTTACTTTGTTATTTCTATATATTTGAATCATTTTCTGCTCTTATTTCCAATAAGTGCCAGTTTGATATATTATTATTACTATTCTTTAATTTGTATATTAATATACTTTATACATCAAAGAAACTCATCCAAAACAAGTATTTTAAATGTGCTCAGTAAGCTGACTGCTCACCTCTATTACTATGCGATCTTAGATATAAACAATATTATATATATAAATCTATCTTTGTACTTTAACAGTAGAAAATATTAGAATTTTGTGTGTTTGTATGTGTGTGTGTATATATATATATATATATATATATATAAAATCACAAGTATAGCAGTACATACAGGGTTATCCAAAGAGATCCGAATTGCTTGAGAAAGGTAACCGAATGCTGAAAATCAGCGTTCGGTTACCTTTCCTGGACATTCGGCTATCCAGAGAGCAGGCAATTCGCCAAATCCTGGCGAATTGCCTGCACATACGGTGCCTGTTCGGTCCCTTTTCGAGGGCAGTGAAATCCCCATGAAAAAGCACTGCTTCGGCTATTCAGAGAACACAAACCAGCAGTGAAAGGTTCCCCTAATGCTCTGCCATTCGGTGGTTTAATTCGGCAAATTTATTCAGGAGAATCCCATAGGCTTCAATGTTAAAAATATTCCCGTTTTAATTCAATATCTAATAAACCGTTCATTATAAAATTCTGCAGCAAAAAGTCTCTTTATTTATAGATTTTTTAGGATACTTTAAGCATTTTTCAGATTTTTTTTGATTTTTTTTTTTCAGTTTACTTATTTTTTTTGTAACAGCCCTCTTTATTATCATTCCCTGGACCTCCTGTGAAAATTTCAGACATTTTCGCTCAGTAGTTTCTTTGCAAACAGCGTTTCTTTTTCCCAGATTCATACAAATGGTTTTTCTAATTTATTCACTGCCTCCTCTACGTCACAGCTGCTTCGACTCTGTGTGATTCGGCTCCTGTTCGGCTCCTGTTCGGCTTCTTCGAAGGTTAATCCAGATGTTTTTGCTTGTTTTCAGCGTGCATTCGGTTAGTTTTCGTCAGGTTTGCGGCAGCTTTTCCCTGCAATTCGGGGACCCTGTGCTGTTTGCTGAATACACCGCAGGGTCACCGAAATGCGATCGGCAAAAGGAACCGAATTGAAGAGAATGAAAAGTCACCGAACGTGCGGTGACTTTTCGAATCTCTTTGGATAACCCTGATAGTGATACCTTTTTTATTGGACTAACGTTACATTTAAAAGACAAGCTTTCGAGAGTGTTTCTCTCTTCTTCAGGTCTGGACACTATACTGAACAATATGCTAGAATTGAACATTAAGGGCTGAATGACAAAGCTGGTGCTAACTTAACCAGAGCTGTTGTAAACTTAAAACCTCCATATGCTATAACGGCTCTGGTAAGTTTACAACAGCTCTGGTTAAGTTAGCACCAAGTATGTAATATAGCCCTAAGACATTAAGGGGCACATGGGTGTAGGGTTAGATGTCGTAAATAGCACATTGCTCAGTATAGCGTCCAGACCAGTGTATGTACTTATGGGGAAAGTTCAGGGGTGCAAGGACAGGCACAAGTTCAGGGTGATATTGTATGGGTCAGGGACTGGTCACTGGTTAAAGGTTATAGGTACGGGAGTGGCTAGGTTAAGGTTTATGAGGATGGTTCAGGGGTGTAGGGATGAGAATGGGGTTTAGTCAAAAAGAGCAATAGGGACAGGTTTAATGGTGCAGAGATAGGTTAAGGGGAGGGGTACCATAACAGTAAACTGTAAAATATGCAGTAACAACCTCAACTAGGTTATTATCACCATTAATTGCTGACTCAAGTTTCACAAAATCTTAATTTCTCATTTCACTGTGCAGTTGCAGGTTAAACAGGCTGGCTTGAACATTCAAAAATTTGTCCCTGGAATCCAGATTATGGGGATCAGATTGGATGAGTACTTCACAATTGTGCACCCACAAGTCACTTTCACCATTTCAAACCTGATTACTTTTATCAACAGTCAATTTGTCTTGAAGACAAAAAGGGAAATGATGCCCGAGTCATGGAAATTTTACCCAATGCTTAAACTCAGAGGTAAGTACCCCATTAAAGTTTTCAATGTGTGTATATACAGTGGCGTCACTAGGGTTGGTGTCACCCGGCGCGGTAACTTATGGTGTCACCCCCACCCGAGTTTTACGGTTTCTTTTTTTAACTACTCTTACTCATAAATCAGTATTCCCATATAACACGGAATGCTCGTACACAACGCGCATTACTGTTAGGTTTATTGCTGTGGAGCTCTGTGATATGCTCACACACAAATTTTGACGAACTGCCAGTAAGTACGGAGCCTGTTCGAAGGCAGTGAAAGTCCCCATAGAGAAATAATGGTTAATTTGTTCAGAGACACCGAACAGCAGAGAAATGCCCTGATGTTTGGTGGTTTTATTCGACAGGTTTATTCAGGTGAATCCCATAGGTTTCAATGTTAAAAATATTCCCATTTTATTTCAATATCTAATAAACCATTTATTCCTTTAATCTGTAGTAAAAAGTCTCTTTATTTATTGATTCATTTTTTTTGTATCTTTCAGGCATTTTTCAAAAAAAATATCCATTTTTTTCTAATAGCGTTTTTTCTTTTGTCTGTAACAGCCCTTTTTATTATCATTCATAGGATTTTATATATAAATTCCAGACATTTTCATTCAGTAGTTCTTTTTAAAAACAGCAGACAACGGGTTTGCAGCGGCATTCGGTGGCTGATTCCCTGGACTTCAGGTGAATTCACCAGGGAAATTTAATTCCCGAAAGTGCGGGAAACAACAGAACACTGAAATGGCTGCGTCATTTCGGTGCTCTGTGAATATCCCCTTTGTCTGTTTGCCGCGTCCGTCATGCGTCTGCACTTCCGTGCAGATGTACTTCGTGTGTGGGGCTTCATTGGTCAGAATGCTATGCTGCCACGGACGTACAAATGTGCGGCAACACGGACGTGATCACTGCGCTTGTGTGACACGAGCCTAAGTGGTGTTTTTTTGCCACCCCCTGGAAAGTGCCATCCTAGGCCTTTTCCTACCCAGAACATACTTGGAAATGAGAGAAATCTCAATGTATCCTTCTTGGTAAAATATTTTTGTGTAAAAAAAAAATTATTAAAAAATATATATTTTTTTGGGTGTCACCCTAACCTAGGGGGTGGTCACCCGATGCGGGCCGCACCCCCGCCCCACCTTGTGACGCCACTGTATATATATATATATACATACACAGAGGGGAGGCTTGGAGTATTTTCTGTGTAATTCCATTATTTGAAACCTACAGAGAAACAGGTAAGTTGCTTGCTTGTGCTGATGAAGTGATCTCCAGTGTTTATCTAGGGCTGCACATTCACATATGGGTTATTTGTTTGAAAAGAAATAGTAAGATGCTTCTGATAGTTTAGAGAAGATATATTTATCTATTTAATTTCTTCTTTTTCTGGAAGGACATATGATTTGGATGGAGTCCATACAATGCATAATGTACATGTGTTCTCCAAAACTACGCAGTCTGCAGGAGCTGGAGGAGCAAAACATGCATATATCTGACATTGCAAAACATGATGTTACAAGGGATCTAATCCTCCTGAACCATCAAAGATTGGCCGAGATAGAGCTCAGCAACCAGCTGGAGAGGAAGAAGGAAGAGCTCAGGATTCTATCGAGGAATTTGGAAATTGAAAAGAAGAAAACAGAAACCTTGTTGTACGCCATGCTACCAAAACACGTGGCCAACCAGCTCAAGGAAGGAAAGAAAGTCCAAGCAGGTTTTTTATTGTAATATCTAAAAGAAAAAATAATGCTTTTATAACAAGAAGCTTCACCTTCGATTAATATATGTATTCCTATAAGCCAGAGCAGGGAGTCAAGTGTTTAAAAAGGAGTCTGGAAACTTGACAACATTTCTGTTCACTCATGATTTCTGTCATAAAAAAAGATTACCAAAAGCTGAAGCAGCTTCCTTATGTATGAGAAACCCATAAATACACAGAATTTTTCAATCCTGTTCATTCCTAATGCTCTCAAGTTTTGGAAACATTATTAAATATATACATTTCTGTAGCATTGTCGGAAATGAAGGTTTTATAGTTTTCCAGTTATCAGCCAAATGGGAACTAAGTTCCCCTATTAACGTAGTCGGGGGACTGCATTACCTGGCGTTCCTGCTTGATTCGATCCCTGTACCACACTAAAAAATGTCATAATACTGTATAAACAATGTCTCTAAAGCTTGTAACTGCCATTGTTTGACTCCTATAGGTCAGTTCTGATCTCAAATGACTAGTGCTGAATTACGGGTTTTATGGGCCTGGTGCTAAAAATCTAAGTGGGCCTCTGTCACAGCCTGCTCAGCTCCATTGCTCCTCTGTCCCATTCTTCTCACCTCCCACAGCTTCTTTTCCCCAAATTCCCATATACAAACAACTCCATTGTATTATTGTGCCATCCCTCTTGATCTCATTGTGTTGGTTACAATTGGTGCTGACAAAGGAAACTTTTCACTGGGCCTTTTTCAGGGCTTGGGCCTGATGCTGCAGCTCCAATAGCCCGTATTTGAATCTGGCCCTGCATGTAGACATTGGCAGCCCTGATTGCACCCCAGACTTGTGTGCCAAAGCTAACACCAAGACGGTGGCACCTTGTAGGAATGACAGGTGCTCTTTGAGAGGCATATTGTTATCTTATGTAGCCAAATGTAAACATTTTCCATTCTGAGCTAATCGCAGATTTAATTCTAGATGAAATATAGAATATATGTACATATTATTCAATTTTTTTCTCTTATATTTATTTGCCCTGGAAAATGTATGATCTTCCTACTTAACAAATAACGAGAATGAAAGTTAAGGAAAAGTAGAACGCATACAAAATTACAATGTGCCAACATATTCACAAACCAGGTTGTAAAATGGATAGGACAGAAAAATAATGAGAAATTCTAACAATACTAAGCTGACATACAAAAGTCAGGAGGACCCTGCTCAAATAAGTAAATGAAGTACTACAATCGGAGTAAAATTTCTTTGCCCCCGAATTACTGCAACATGTTTTTTTTCCTTGCCTAGGAGAATTTAAAATTTGCACTATACTGTTCAGTGACGTGGTGACATTTACAAACATATGTGCGGCCTGCGAGCCAATCTACATTGTGGATATGCTGAATGCGATGTATTCAAGGTTTGATCACCTTACAAGTATTCATGATGTGTACAAGGTAAGTGAAATCAATAACGACCAGATAATTTACATAGAAAATGTGTATAAATAATATTAATGATAATATAATAAATTATCCACATTTAGTAAGATAAAAAATCCCTGTACCGTACAGATACCAGGTGTTACTGAAATTTCCATACATTATGCCACATACAGATTATATTTTTATATCCTATTGGTGTTTTTGGAAAGCTGCATTGTTAATAACCTCATTATGATCACTATAAATCCCCATAAGCAGTAGATCTGACCAGTTTTATTATTGATCACTGGACATCTGTTGGTACAATTCGTCTTAACCCCTTCACTACTAGATGATATTACTTAAAACCACAGAGGATTTTGCTTTGTGTCATGGAGTGGTAAAATGCATCTACAGGTGTGAAGAAGTTTGAGATGTTTTCTTGTTTCCATCCTTTCACAAAGCCAGTTAGAAATGTCCTCAATAAAAGGCAAGTATTTTGTCTGTTGGGATTTGTTAATGTTATGAATTAAATGGTGTAGCATTGTAATGTGTTTCAGGTTGAAACCATTGGAGATGCATACATGGTTGTTGGTGGAGTTCCAGTGCCTTCGGACAGCCATGCCGAAAGAGTGGCAAACTTTGCTCTGGGCATGAGGATAGCGGCAAGGGAGGTTGTGAATCCTGTATCTGGGGAGCCTATCAAGGTAAAGTATAAGTCCTTGCTTTATATGACGCTAAACTAAGATCTACCTGAAAATATTAAATAAAGGTTAACGTAATAATCACTGTGTATGAGTAAGCATTAGTCATGTCCATCCTGACCATGTTCTACTCTAGCAGGGCACTCTGGTGTCTTGAAGAAATATAATATTACCGCTCTCGTGAAGAGTGCAGACGCTGATCCCAGGTAGGCCAACACTGAAGATGTGTAGAGAGAATAAAGGAATCCAGCCCTCCTAAGGCTAGGGTCAGACGAACGCATTTTTATGTTGTCTGTGAAAAAGTGCGTTCGAACGAATGGACGCATTTTTTCACAGAATACGTGATAGTGGTCATACTATGCGCATTTACGTCCGTGATTTTGTACGGATCATCAATAAAACACTTTTTGTGTCTGGACGTCATGTTGGCCGGACATTAGCAGCGTCTGACGTCTCCTAATCACGCACACACGCCGCTAGCGGACGCAGCGCACTCTGTACGTCAGTACCTGCGGTTTCACGTTCTCGAAAAAATGCGTTCATTTTCCACTTGCGTTGCGCAGCCGGACTTTTGTGCGACCGTACTTCGTATATTGGCCGTCATTGCCCAGCATCTGCTGCTAGTGCGGCCGTGATTAAGTGCGGCTGCACGCGCGTTCGCACTGCCTCAGTCTGACCCTAGCCTGTGACAGTTCTGTTAAGCAAGTTTATTAGGAAATAAACTGTGGCAATGTTTCGGTCATGTCAGTGGCCTTTGCCAAGCTTGACAAAGACCAGTGATATGGCTGAAACGCTGACACAGCTTACATCATTTTGTTAATTTTGTTAATTCGTATTTTGGAAGAACCTCCGAAATAACAAATCGATTTGATCGAAATTCGAAGCAAAATGAAATGGTACATAACGAATTTCATTCGTTATACTGCTTCATCATAAAAGAATAATTTGATTAATTGGGGTTTTATTTAGTAATCCAAAAAGATATATCAACTATCGAATCGATATTGAATTGATATATCAACTATCGAATTGATCTTAAATTATAATACATACAATACAAGTAATACAGTCAACAAACAACTTTATGAAACAAATTAATTTCATTTCACTGTTTCACATGCACCTGTCCCTGTTAAATTGACTCATATACTAAATCTGTTAGACAGCTTAATATTTAACCCTAGCTTGTCTTTTAACAGCAAAATTAGATTAATTGGCGATTTTATTTAATGATCCAAAATTAAAATTGATATAACAATTATCTATTCTATCGAATTTCTAATCGATCCGAATTAAATAAAACAAAGTGAGCTCTCAAATACGAAACGAAATTCCGAAAACTAAATTATTTTAAAATGAAACAAAACAAATTTTTCAACTGTGCACACCTCTAATAATAATAATAGCAAGCAGTAGATGATAATTTACAGTACACTAAGAAACATGTCACAATTTAAATCTGGTTAACACCTGGACGTCTCCAATTCTTAGAGATGACTTAAAGAATAAACTGTTAAATTCTGACAAAACACTCAAAACAAATATTATGGATTAAAGAAGGCACATTTAATATCATTTAATTAATGGCTCAATCACTGTTTTACAGATCAGAGTGGGTATTCACACCGGACCTGTGTTAGCTGGTGTAGTAGGGGATAAAATGCCAAGATACTGCTTGTTTGGAGACACTGTAAATACAGCTTCCCGGATGGAGAGTCATGGCGTCCCAGACAAAATTCACCTCAGCCCGACGACATACAAGTGAGAATAAGAACACGCAAATTATTCTCTTAAAGTGACCTCCAATTTATTATTGAGTTTTGGCTTCTATGATATCAGGTGTCTCATAAAGTAGATCTTTAGGATTTGCATCTTTAGAAATTACAGAGTGCCTGTCATACTCTACTACAGGGCGCCGCCATCTTGTGATAGTGTTGGTTCGGCAGTCTTGGGTATAATCAGAGCCAGCATTATTTACCTGTCAGGTGAGATACAAAATACAAACAGAAAAGCCACTACTAGCCTCTCCAAAAGAATGGTGAGAGGGAAAGGGAGAGGGCATTCAAACTGAAAATGGTAAAAATGTGAGACATACAATGCAAAATTAAAAAAAAAAAATACAAAGAATAAGATTGGAAATACCTTGAAAAGTCTTGTGAAAAAAACCAAAAACACACACATAAATTTACAATAAAATGTTAATTCAAAATGGGTGTGTAGCATAGTTTATCGCTTTTCAGCATAAATCTGTCTGTAATACAATGGGAGAGGTACAAGAGGTTAATAAATATACATGTAGAAGGACTGTAGCAGTAACACAACTATTCTTTCCACATAAGAACAAAGAAAAAAAAAAAGAATAAAAAAAGATTGTAGCCTGAGTTACATGGCCCATGCATCTGAGTGGTAAAGTGACTCCAAATAGAAGAGAGCTATAAGGTGAAAGATGATATGAGCAATCCTATAATTGCCCTTTACCTCGGCAAGCCTAGTTTACCAATGATGATGAATGCCTAGGCACTAGACAGTCAAAAAGTGAGTGACGAGCAACAGACAGGAATAGACAATCCCTTAAATAAGCCCATGAAACATGTAATAAAAAACGCAGTGCACGTTTCGCTGCAGCTTCCTCAGGAGCCAGCATAAGACTCAGTAAATGTAACCAAGCTATTAATCTTTTGTCATAAACGAAACCTCCCCCTAAGGTGGCCAATAGCCATGGGCGGGAATACCCCACTCCCAAAGCCCACAGCTGTATTTCATGGACCTGTTCTATGACATAAAGCTATTGGAGAAGCTTATAGTGGCTATTACATTTGTATTGTGTTGTGGGCACTCTGCCTGGATTCAATTCTATTGAGGGGGTTGGAAGGGGGTTCCAATTTGTTGGTGCATGGTACCTCGTGTGATGTAGCCCTGGCCATGTTTTCCTGTCAGGTGACATCAAAAGATTTGGCCTACAGAAGACAAGCAATGGCATTGCCCGGCAGTAAGCATACAGGTGCACTTTACTAAGAAATTACATTCCGGTGGATCAAACACTTCCTTATATCGACCTTTTAATGTATAATATACACCACATAGAAATGTTGCTATGAATTCTATGGGTTAAGTGTAACACAATGGGCATATGTTTGAGACACAGAAGATAAAGTGGCTCTGAGTTAGTGAGGCCTTAGGAAAAACTCAAATATCAAGCCTGTCTTATTTTGCAAAAAATTCAGAAATTAACCCTATACATTTTTAATAAAGGAAGGGCAATATTACAAAGTTGTTGCTAACTTAACCAGAGCTGCTGTAAACTTAACAAACCCATAGACTATAATGGCTCTTGTAAGCTTACAACAGCTCTGGTTAAGTTAGCACCAACTTTGTAATATTGCCCATAAGTGTCTCCCAACTCTCTTAGTGAATGAGTGTATTGTATACGAATGAGGGTTGGATTTCTGTGGATATCTTGGTTGTCATAAGCATACTAACATTACACACAATTTTTCACTTTGCGACTCCTTTTGAAACTCCTTAAGCAACCGCCTATTTTGTCTAATTAAAGGGCTGCCGCTGTACATCGGTGCCTCTCAGAGTCTACACTAAGCCTTTGATAGCTTCAGCCAGCCCAGGGCTACATTACAATATTTGCGGTACAACTGGATGCTAGGGAGAAAAAACTGCGCCCGCAGTTTTCTCCCTAGTGCCCCCGTTTTACCCTGAAATTACAATGCAGGCGCTTAAAAAGCTGCCTGCATTGTTAGCGGACGCTAAGCCCCGGGATGTGCGTGGCAGCACTAACCGCGCGCATCCACTCGATGGAGTCCATAGGACTCCATTGAGTTTCTCCTATGCCGGTCACATGACCTGCCGGATCTCGCCTCATGAGATCCGGCAGGCCGGCGTAGTGATCCACAGAGGGAGACTGGGAAACTTTTTCCACCAGTCTCTCCCTGCTCCCGCCGGATGGAGGAGGCGGACACAGCCGCGCTCCTCGCCGCGGGATAGATGGTGAGTATGTGGGGTTTTTTTTTGGGGGGGGTTTGGGCTGGTGCTGACGGATTCTGCTCCAGCGGAATCCGTTAGCACCAAGTCCAGGCTGTGGTTAACTTTTTGCTAACCGCAGCCGGACGTAAATCAGCGTTAGGACTTTGTAATCCTAATGCTGATTAACACTTTGCGCTCCCCATGTTAAGCATAGGGAGCGCAAAGTACAGTAACCTCGCGCTGAAAAGCGCAAGGTACCAAACGGTAACAAGTTTCTTAACCCATTAGCGTTTGGACTGTAATATGCGGTGACTACCTGGGCTAACGTTAATGCACACTCAGGTGAGCGCTAACGTTAGCACCCAGAATGTAATGTAGCCCCCAGTGTATAGTATCTCCTTACTGCCTTTTGTTCACTATGTCCAGTAAAAGTACCTGAGACACAGATGTGATATTACATATTTCCTACATTCTCTATCCTATCCTATAATATTTCAGTTGCCTGAAACACATACATTTTGAAATTGTTGAAAGAGGAACAATTAATGTGAAAGGAAAAGGAGAAATGAACACTTACTTTTTGATAACGAATAAACTTGTATCAGAAAACGACTTAATGGGCAGGTCTCAACATTGCCCCTCTGAATCCAATGAAAATGGGCCTGTTGGTAAGTAGAATTAAGCTTAATTTACAAACTAAAATTAACATTGGTTTCTTCTAAAATAAAATACTCACCATTCTATATTTTAAAATTATAAAATAATTATGCTTTGAACAGATTTTAACGCATTATTTGTAGGGATGCACTGAAATTTCGGCCACTGATATCGGTCAAAAATTGTGCTTTCGGCCAAAAGGAAAAAATGGCAGAAAATCAGTCATCTGAAACTAGGCCTGGAGGCCGTGGTTCGGATGACTGATTTTTGGTTGACCTGAGCTGCGCCTTCTCCTCTTTGCTCATGGCGGTGAGTCTGGAGTCCAGCAGGATGGCACACCGCACGCATGACACTAGCACCCTCCATGCTCCAGCGGGGCTCCTGGTTTACAGGGTCCGGGGAGGGGGCTGCACTGTCCTCCCGGGCCTATGGTGCGCACATCCCTGCAATGATGGTGAGGAGAGAAGCTGTTTGGGGCCTGCTGATTCCCGGCCTTGCCTGCTGTTTCCCCAGCTCGGCTGGGCCTCCAGGCCCAGGTTCGAATGACTGATTTTGGTTTCGGTCTCAGTTTTCAGCTGTGCTTGGCCTGCATTTTCGGTCCGAAAATTTTCATGTCGGTGCATCACTAATATTTGCATTTTTCCCATGTTCATGTTGTTATTTACATATAATGCAGCAAGATAATGACAATAATATGCTAAAAGATAACTCAAGTTGGACAGGTTCCACTTTTCATTTTTCTGTCTTTGTTGATCTTCCAACAGAAGGTGGAGAAAAGGCTATGAGATGCAAAGATTCTTGTACATATTCAAAAAAGCACCCAACTGCACCAGGAATGGTGTGGGTTTGGTAACACCATGTGCACTGATGACATGTTAATCCCACACCATGTGACGGCACCCCATATTTGAGGATCGGGCTATAATTACAATGTGGCTTGATTGTTTACTTGCCTTTCGCATGGCAATAACGTTGCCTGTCAAACTTGGGGGATATAGTAAAAAAATGGAACGGTGTCAGGCCCATTGGCCCACCGGTGTCGGATGTGGCTCTGCCCCTGCCCAGCCGGCCCGGGGTCGCGGCTGGGCCAACAGCCGGTCAGGTTCCCGGTGCGTGGGCTGCCTGGCTCACCTTCTTGACGGGGCTTCGTTTCCCGGGGTGGTCGGATGCTGGCTCCTCTGCCGTCGACCATTGATGTATGTCGGAGCTCCAGGCTGCTGGCCTGACGAGGTCGCAGACCAGACACGTCAATGACATCATCGGCGGCCCGGCAAGCAGGAGGAGCTACTAGGTATAAAAGGTAGTTGACCCTTTTGCTCCTTGCTCCAGTATTGAAGCAGTTCCCAGCTCTTCCTACTCCCTTCATATTTATACGTTATTATGGATCTCTGTGTACCGACCCAGCCTGTGACCTCTACCTTGCGTACCTCCCGTGCCCTGACCTCGGCTTGTTGATTGACCATTGCAGAACCATCGATCCTGTACCTTATAGCTTCGCTCCCTGGGTTCCTTCCCTTTCCTCACCCAGGAAACCTGACAAACGGGCCACTCAGTGTCCTCTTCAGACAGATCCATTGATAGCGAACAACAAGCAATGTTTCAGCCACTGTAGGCTTCACAGTGGCTCTATAGGGTTGTAATGTTGCTTGTAGTCCACTACTGATAATCTGTCAGAAGAGGTTCTTGAGTGTTTGTTCCTTTTTTTCTACAATTGCTGCATATGATGGTGTTGGTCTCCTCCCAGGTTGTTGTTGGCACCTAGTTCTTTGACCTCTACATTTGTACAGTAACTCCATACTGCTTTTTATTAAATATTCAAGGAAACAAAGAAACTATGCCTAATGATATCATCATGACTTATAATTGTAAGCTCAATGAGACAGAAGCATTTAATGGTGAGTAATTATATATTGAAAAGCATATCGTAAAAAAATAACAACAAAAAAATTCTTTATATTGTGTTTAGAAGAGGTGTTTTCTGTCTTCCTCTATCCTTCTGTCAGGTGATCTAATCGCTCTGTCTCTTCATAGAGCAGAGCGCACTGCTAGTTTCTTTGACTAGACTGGATTTATTAATCCTTCAATAAACTATATGCTTCCCATAATTCTCATCTAAAATATATGTTAGCAGTAATGTAAATCCCAGAAAAAAAATACATAGGGGATAAAGTGTAGATTAAGAAAATAATAATTAAACACACTGGGCCCGATTACATTGATAACACTAACGTTAGTGGTCACTTGTGTGAGCGTTAACGTTAGCAATGGTTGCCCTAGCGCGGGCGCACCATATTAGAATCCGAACGCTAAAGGGTTAAAAAAAACTGTTAGCGATTCGGATCTTGCGCTTTCAGTGTGAGCTTACTGTACTTTGTGCTCCCTATGCTTAACACGGGGAGCGCAAAGTGTTAATTAGCTTTTGGACTGCAAAGTCCTATCGCTACTTACCGTCCTGCTGCAGTTAACTCGAAAGTTACCCACGGCTAGGACCTGGTGTCAACTGATACCACTTCTGCGGAATCTGTCAGCACCAGCTGAAACCCCCCCTCCCAAAAATCACATACTCATCTTCCATTCCGCAGCTAGATCCACCTCTTCTTGCAGGGAGAGACTGGGGGGGGGGGGGGGAGTCTACGCTGCCCTGCTAAAGTCTACGCGAGTCGAGATCCCGCAGGTCATGTGACTGTCAGCCTCAATCGAGTCCTATGGTCTCCATGGAGGGGATGCTTGTGTCGGCGCTTAGCGCAGCCACGAGCACTCCGAGGCTTAGCACCGGGTTACGGTGCAGGCTGCTGGATTAGCGCCTGCACCGTAATATCATGCTAAAACGGGGACGCTAGGGAGAAAACTGCAGGCGCAGGTTTTTCTCCTTAGCGTCCCCGTTTTAGAGTGAAGATTGTAATATAGTCCACTATGTATTCAAAATGTGAAATCTGGAAAAATAATTGCTAAAGAAAGCATTCTATAATCACAATTTAAAAAATTAATTTTTTTATGTACTTTATTGGATGCACTACTAAATATAGAAAATGAAAGGCAGCGACATATGTATGTGAACAACATGACCGGTTACATCAAAGAGATATATACAGTCAGGTACAGAAATATTGGGACATCGACACCATTCTAACATCTTTGGCTCTATACACCACCACAATGGAGTTGGAATTAAACAAACACAATGTGCTTTAACTGCAGACTGTCAGCTTTAATTTGAGGGTATGTACATCCAACTCAGGTGAACGGTGTAGGACTTACAGCAGTTTGCAGATGTGCCTCCCACTTGTTAAAGGGACCAAAGGTAATGGGACAGAATAATAATCATAAATCAAACTTTCCCTTCTTAACACTTGGTTGCAAATCCTTTGCAGTCAATCACAGCCTGAAGTCTGGAACGCATAGACATCACCAGACGCTGGGTTTCATCCCTGGTGATGCTCTGCCAGGCCTCTACTGCAACTGTCTTCAGTTCCTACTTGTTGTTGGGGCATTTTCCCTTCAGTTTTGTCTTCAGCAAGTGAAATGCATGCTCAATGGGATTCAGGTCAGGTGATTGACTTGGCCATTGTATAACATTCCACTTCTGTCCCTTCCAAAACTCTTTGGTTGCTTTTGCAGTATGCTTTGGGTCATTGTCCATCTGCACTGTGAAGCGCCGTCCAATGAGTTCTGCAGCATTTGACTGAATGTGAGCAGATAATATTGCCCGAAACACTTCAGAATTCATCCTGCTGCTATTGTCAGCAGTCACATCATCAATAAATACAAGAGAACCAGTTCCATTGGCAGCCATACATGCCCACGCCATGACACTACCACCACCATGCTTCACTGATGAGGTGGTATGCTTAGGATCATGAGCAGTTCCTTTCCTTCTCCATACTCCTCTCTTCCCATCACTCTGGTACAAGTTGATCTTGGTCTCATCTGTCCATAGGATCTTGTTCCAGAACTGTGAAGGCTTTGTTAGGTGTTGTTTGGCAAACTCTAATCTGGCCTTCCTGTTTTTGAGGCTCACCAATGGTTTACATCTTATGGTGAACCCTCTGTATTCACTCTGGTGAAGTCTTCTCTTGATTATTGACTTTGACACACATATACCTACCTCCTGGAGAGTGTTCTTGATCTGGCCAACTGTTGTGAAGGATGTTTTCTTCACCAGGGAAAGAATTCTTCGGTCATCCACCACAGTTGTTTTCCGTGGACTCCCGGGTCTTTTGGTGTTGCTGAGCTCTCCGGTGCGTTCCTTCTTTTTGAGAATGTTCCAAACAGTTGTTTTAGCCACCCCTAATGTTCTTGCTATCTCTCTGATGGGTTTGTTTTGTTTCTTCAGCCTAATGATGGCTTGCTTCACCGATAGTGACAACTCTGTGGATCTCATCTTGAGAGTTGACAGCAACAGATTCCAAATGCAAATAGCACACTTGAAATGAACTCTGGGCCTTTTATCTACACATTGTAATTGGGGTAATGAGGGAATATCACACACAGCTGAGAAGCCAATTGTCCAATTACCTTTGGTCCCTTAACAAGTGAGAGGCACATCTGCAAACTGCTGTAAGTCCTACACCGTTCACCTAAGTTGGGTGTACATACCCTCAAATTAAAGCTGACAGTTTGCAGTTAAAGCACATTGTGCTTGTTTCATTCCAACTCCATTGTGGTGGTGTATAGAGCCAAAGATGTTAGAATTGTGTCGATGTCCCAGTATTTCTGGACCTGACTGTATATACAACGAGGGGAAATTGTGTAACTCCAGTACATGTCACCAAGACATTGATGAATCCCATTTATATGAAAAGAGTAGGAGGGGGGGGGGATGAAAAAATAAGAAAGAGAGTGGTAGACATATCCTACAGCTGTCACTAACCCTGGCCAAACCCATCCTACATTCCAAACTCCAGCCATGGCCCCCAAGTTTTATTGTATGAGGACATGGTGTACAATATCACTGCTGCCAACTCGTCCATGAGTTGTGTCACTCTGATTTTAGCATAGACCTTGGCCATAGAGGGCTGTCACTACTTTCTCCAGGATCTTGGCTACCTCACTCTCCTTGAAAAATCCATCTTTCTACTTTCTCGGCTGGTGGTCGCCTTTCAGTTTTCATCTGCATATAGATGTCATTTTTGACTGTTACAGTTATAACCTGTTTTATATAATGGTGTCATGGTGAAAATTCTAGGTCAAAATAGCCAAACCAGAAAAATTCTCCCATTATGTCACTTTCCAAATCGGCTATTTTTTTCTAGATTTGTTACTTATCCTGCAAATTCTGCTGAGTTTCAACTTCAGTGAATAAACCTGATAATCTGTTGTGTTCACAATCTTTGTGGTAGAAATAGCAATATCCCTTCAAGTGTCTGCTTGTGCAATTCATATAAATAAACACTATGGGCTCTATTACATTCCTCGCGCATCGGTTTTGCGCGCACGCAAATGCGCAAGAACAAAACCATTTGCGCAGAACGTCAGATTACGTTCGTGCAAACGATGCGCGTCAACGTCCAACGCGAGTGACCCTGCGCGTACCCAGCGCAAGTTCGTGCGCGCATCCCATACTTAACATTGTGAGCGCCAATGCGTTAGTGCACTGGTACGCGGATGGTATTCCAATCTTCGCGCAATGAAAGTTTGCGCGCATTTTCGTAACGTCTTTGAAAAGCAGGTGGTAACTGTAAATGTGATCGTTCTGGGCGAAACTAAATCCCCCAGCAGGAAAAAAAAAAAAAAATACAGCACAGTACAGTTACACATTCTACACCTAGCCAAAAATTTATAAATTGTGTCAGTTAATTTTTTCTTTTTTTGGCCGGTGGTTGTTAATTTTTCTTTATTCCTTTTATTTAGTTTGTAAATATTTTATTGGAAATGGGTGATTGATGTTGGCTGAATCCTGTGACAAATCAGTCTTCCCACCGATTCCTGCACGCAATGTTCATTTGCGAACGGCTTTGCGCGCGAAAAATCTTGAAGAAAGAAAAAATGCGCTTGGATCGGAATACCATGTTAATTTTCACGCGATCATGTTTTTTTTTTTGTGCGCAAAAAAAAAAAAAATTGCACTGTGCGAGCGCAATTGCGCAGAGCAGAGAATGTAATACGGCCCTTTATTTGCTAAATTTTATGCAGAGAAATGGAGTCTTTAATTTGAGGTTTTACTAGGTTCCCATTGAGACTATCTTCGCCTATGGGGTCTCACTCCTGATCCCTCGCAACATTAAAAACCCTTTCCTAGTATCGCGTAGGTCCCCTTTGTGATGCCATAACAAAAGATACGAAGTGGCATGGACTCCACAAGACCACCAAACTAGCCCTGTGGTATCTAGCACCACGACGACATTAGCAGCAAATCAAGTCCTGTACGTTGCTAAGTGGGCCCTCAATGGATTGGATTTGTTGGTTCAGCAGATGCTCAATTGGATTGAGATCTGGGGCAATTGGAGGCCAAGTCAATGCCTTGAAATCTTTGTCATGTTCCTCAAACCATTCCTGAACATTTTTTGCAGGGTGTGAGGGTGCATTATCCTGATGAAAGAGGCCAATGCGATAAGGGAACGCTATGCCTATGGTCGTACATGTCAAGTATGTAATGACACCCTTCTATCATGGCCAGCATTATGTTTTTCAGCAATTTGAGCTACAGTAGCTTTTCTGTGTGATCAAGCCCGATGGACTATCTTTCGCTCCCCACATATATCAATGCTCCTTGGGCACCATAACCCTCATAACAGTTCACCAGTTGTCCTTTCTTACATCACTTTTGGCAGAGATTAACCACTGCAAACTGGGAACACCCCACAAGACTTGCTGTTTTGGAGATGTGACCCAGTCATCTGGCCATCACTA
Source organism: Leptobrachium leishanense (assembly GCA_009667805.1). NCBI lineage: Eukaryota > Metazoa > Chordata > Amphibia > Anura > Megophryidae > Leptobrachium > Leptobrachium leishanense. The sequence continues at coordinate 391,667,192 of CM019064.1, forward strand.
TTTTGCCCTTGACCAAATCACACAGATCTTTTCGCTTGCCCATTTTTCCTGTTTCCAACACATGAAATTACTCTTCTTTTGCTGCCTAATATAATCTCACCTATTACCAGGCGCCCTTTTAACCATATAATGACCGTTATTCACTTCCCTGGTCATTGGTTTTAATGTTGTGGCTGATCAGTGTATGGCTATGCCATGTTCCAGAGGTTGTTGTGCCCTCAGTTTTGTAGTTTGGGACATGGACATCTAGTATAGAGATGTAAGACTTGGAGTCCCAATAGCAGACCTGTCTTATTGTATGGTATTAGATGGACGTCAGATTCCAAGACCTCAAACTTTAATGAAAAGGTTACCCAGGTTATATTACTGTTAAAACCTTTATTTAGAAACTATAAAAGCAAACTGAACTTTCTTTTTAGATGTGAATATTCAAAGAGATGGGCAGGAAGAAAGAGTAAATCAAAGTGAAAACGGTGAACTGCAGCCTGGCAGTGCCGAACAAAAAGACAACTCCAGAAACAGGACCAATGTGTGTCTTCTACTGTAAGGGAGAAACAATCCCCACAATTCTAATAGTCATCGTATTACAGGATGTACAAGGAGGGATGTTCACCGTTTTTCTGCACGCTGGCTTTTGTGAATAGTCCTCTGGAATCCAATATCTGAAAAACTTTAGATCTGTTTCTTTTTTTCAGTTCAGTGTAACTGTACAATCATTTCATTTTAACCCAAGAAAGACAAGTAAAGCAGTTTGGTGTCACGGATTCTAAGCACATAGAAAACATTTGATTGGTAAATATGTGCATGTGGTGATACATTTTAATAAGTGAAAATGGCAATATCCCACTTGTTTAAAAAGTTAATTTTTAACGTCTTGTGTGCAGTTTATATGTTTATTTCTAACGCATCATGTCCTTAATGTATATTTTTAAAAAAGGAACTAAAAATTGCACAATTCATTTTAAGTTCTTCATTTAGGCAATTATACGGTGTATAAATTACTCTGCTTTGTGTACAAAAAGAACATCTTACCATTTTTATTTCTACCAAGTATTTCCACTGAGACAATAGACACCGTGTGCAACATGAATGTAGTGCCCACGGAAATGGTTTATTGAATGTCAGCAGACAATATAACGATGTTTCAGCCACCAAAAGGCCTTAATCACGCCCTCGTGACTGAAACATAGCTTGAGAACGAGAGAAACCCTCAATGTATCTATCCTTCCTGGTAAAATACTTTGCAAATAAATAAATGTTGTCTGCAGACATTCAATAAACCATTTCCATGGGAACAACATCTGTGTGTCACGATGTGTCTATTGTCTCAGTGTATTTGGAGGATGGGGGGGGGGGGGGACATCTGCAGCATTGCACCGGAGTATCCCGCTGGTCAATAGAGCTCTCCCGAGTAGGTACATATTGTGCATTTTTTAGTGAACTATACCCAAGTATTTCCAGTGAGGAAAAGTAATAGGATTAATTTAACATTTCAGAAGCATCAGAGGTAACTATTAACAAATTACACAGGTACATTGTGTGAAGTCTTACAGGTGAAACTATGGATATCTGGATAATGTAAACTCAATCTGGAGCAGTGCCTTCTCTACCTCATGCCTCTGTACATTTATGTCTTGCTCTATTTTATTGTACCCCCTGTAAAACACTGGAGAATGTTGATGTGATACAAATAACAAAAAAGATTATATGGACAGTGCAAATAGCAAGGGTGACATGGGACATCCCTGCATTGTACCAGAGTTCATAAAAGCTTCAAGAATATCAACAGTTGCTCAAGGGAGTTAGTACAGTACCCTGAGTCAGACTAAAGCTATTCTCTGGAGTAGCGGTAACATCACTGCGGAGACCGTGAAGACACAGGTTCGAAACCCCAGAGCACCTCTCCAGTAAGGCTGGGGTCAGACGAGCGTAGTCTTCACGTCCGTGATTGCGCCTAAAAGTACGTCCGTGATAGCATGAAAGAAAGTCCATTGGAGCCTGACACATGAAGTACGTCCGCACTGAACTGCGGACGCATGACGGACGCTGCAAACGGACGCAGGTTAGGCAAGAACGTAATACTGCTAGAACGGACGTGCAGAGTGCGCCACGTCCACAACGTCTGCATAGCTTTGTATGTGAGTGATGGAACGAGGTCAGACGGACTGCATTTATACGTCCAGCATTTTTGACGGACAGAATGTTTTTTCATTGTAATTTATTTTTCCCTCCTACATCCGTCATAAAATAACTTCAGTGAAAAAACGGACTGTGTGACCACTACTGCGTCATCCGTACTGACGATGTCCGTACTGCACGGACGTACAGTCCGTAGAAATCACGCTCGTCTGACCCCAGCCTTAGTGTCCTTGGGCAAGACACCTAACGGTACATACTTTCCACCCAGGGCATACTTGAAAACGAGAGAAATCTCAATGTATCCTTCCTGGTAAAAATACTCAAAAAAAAAAAAAAAAAAAAAAAAGTGGGGGAATAATGGTAAAAGAAGGTATACGGGTAGAATGAATGATATGCGGGTACTGGAGGGACAGTGGGTGAGGGCATTTGCAGCTGCCAATAGTAATAAATCCATGCAGGGTTTAGAAAAGTATTTAAGCAGGATTTTAGGAATTGAAGTTCGTAGTTAACCCCTCCCACAATTCCAGGCCTATGGCCTTTACATGTATCTAATGCCATTAGGAAGGACCAAGTGTAACTGATATCAGGGTATTTTTATTGGCTCCGAAGGTATGGCTAGGTCAGCCCTGGCTTTTTACATTTTATTTGGATGGTGGTTTACCACAAACACTAGTCATCTTTAATACTGATGTTTGCCTCTAGGGCAGTGGTTCCCAACCGCGGTCCTCAAGTACCCCCAACAGGCCAGGTTTTGCAGATCACTTTGGGGAAATGCAGACTGAATCCTGCAATCACTGAGCAGCAAATCATATCACATGTGCTGTGCTTCAGATATCTGGAAAATCTGAGCTGTTGGGGATACTTGAGGGCAGGGGTTGGGAACCACTGCTCTAGGGGACAAAGCAAGGCCTGATTAAGCATCACAGATTTGTATTACCTGCCTCTCATAGAACTGTCTAAAGATACATTTATAGCCATCTCCCTATATGCACTACTGATATTTGTTGACATTTATGAAAATACTCAGCCTAAAAGAAACCAGGCATAAATTATGCCTGGTTTCATATCACCTGTGCTGTGCTTCAGATATCTGGAAAACCTGGCCTGTTAGGGGTTCTTGAAGACCGTAGTTGGGATCCACTGCTCTATAATATGAGGTGACAAGGAATAATGAGGTAAAAAAAAAAAAAGGCAGGTGTATCTGATTGAGGGACAAGAAGAGGTTTGAGTTATGCGGCATAACTCAAACATCTTCTTGTCCCTCAATCTGCTACACCTGCCATTTTTTTAAATCTTTACACCAGCTCATAATACCTGTCTCTATGTAAAATTGCCATTTTTACCCTATACTTAAATGTTAACATTTGAGACTAGGGATGCATAGTTATGATATTTCTTTCCAAGGAAAAGCGCTTGGTAGTGAAGAGATTAATAGGATTTTATTTTACCCTTTCATACTATCAGTCTTGTTTAGAATGCAAATCCCCCATGTATTATTCTGGCTTAGTGTCAGGCACATTTTTCAGTTTGTCCCTTGTGGTTCACACCTACAAGTTGCATTAATTGTTTGTTTTCTTCACACTTCAAACACCAACAGCTAAATGTTGGTTTCTGAGAATAGCAAGGTACGTGTATTAAGGGGTGTGTCTTTATTAAAAAAATCAGTATGTAAGTAAATCACTTTAATTTTATTTTGTTACGAATTTATAGTGTCAGTACCCCAGCAAGCTATTCCATCTGAGCATGACCCTTATCCCTTCTTGTTCCTGTTTGACACCATATAGTGGAGTAGTTGAGGGGAAAGAAAAAAAAAATAAGGAATGCTTTGTTTCAACATCCCAATGTTCAGTGCTGCGGAATATGCTGACTCTATATAAACAAAGTATAATAATAATAATATCTAACACGATAAGGCTGACCATTACAAAAAAAAGCATTTATTGTATAAAAATAACAAACTACAAAATAAACTTTTCTACTTTGTCTTCATTTTGAGGTCTTGCCCTTGGGACTGAAGAACGAGGAAATATTTTTCATCCCACTCTTATCCACTTTAGCCAGTGATTTTTGTGCTGCAGTCATCTTGCTATTGGCCTGTAGGTGGAGAAAGAATAACCAGTAAACACAAAAAATTTAAGTCCTATTTTGTGAAATGCAGTAGCAATTGTTTTCCAAAGCATTATCTGAACACATACCGAAAGATCTTTTAGATTGTAAGCTCTTGAGCCAGGTCCTCTATCCTACTGTTCTGGGTGTCTAAATTGTATTTATATTTGTTGTTATGTCCTACCCATTGTACAGCGCTACAAAACTTGCTTGAGCTTTATAAATATAACTGGTGTTTTAATCGTTAACTTCATAAAAACTAGCAAAACGAACTTAAAAAAAAAAGCAAACATTTTCTCCATTTTTTTTTTAACACAAAAACATTAATAAAAACAAGTAGGAATAAAATATTCCCATATGCAGACTCTACATACTTAACCCCTTCACTCCCAAAGTTGAGATCACTGGATTTTGCATTGTAGTACATTGAAAGCAGTCATTAGCATATCAAAACTCAATTTTAAACACCTTTCGAAAGCCAGATTAGTGTGCCTCCTGTGTAGAAACCAAATACTTTATTTTATTTCTCTCCAGACAGCCTGGAGAGAGATAAAACGAGTTGCAAAGAGCAGCCCCAAACCTCACTGTTATCAAAATGTTAAAACACTTTGATTACAGCAATCAAGGAGAGGGCATAATACAGGGAGAGCTCTGAGGTCAATCACTGCTGTACAGGGATAAGATCCAGGGAGTTAGAATGACTGAAAATCCCTGTACAGCACAGATACAAGGATAAGATCCAGGGGGTTGAATGACTGAAAATCCCTGAACAGCACAGATACAAGGTGTTACTGTAATTTCAATATATAGACATGATGCCACATTACAGATATTTTTAGATTATATTTTTTATTTTTTTTGGAAGCTGCATTGCTAATAATCACACTATGAGGACTTAAAATTCCTATAAGCAGGAGATCTGACCAATTTTATTATGTCTGCATCACATTTACTGTATCTGACACAAAGGTCATTTTTGCCTTTATGCTTATAATGCAGACTCCGTGTGAAATTGAATCCTTCAATAGGAGGATCGAGCTTTGCAGCGCTGAGCGCACTAACTGCACTCAGTGAGGTGGCCAGACGGGTGTCAGAATGGAAGGAACGTTCACGCTCATGGACGTTCCTTACGCCCTAAAAACACTCGTCTGACACTGGCCTTCCAGAAAGCCAGGAACTGTTTGTGTGGCAAGTAAGGATCCTGCTAATGAGTAACTTTTCTTCCCCTTGAAATCTTAAAAAAAAAAAATTCTTTGTGAAGAGGCTGTTTGTTTATTAAAGTTCTTAAGACTTACAGACACAGCTAGACTAGGGTCAGCAGGGCAAGATAACACAGAGGTCTGTCTACTTAATATATCACAAGACACAGCTTTTTTGAGATGCAACTTTAATAATTGTCGATAAGAACAAGACAAGATTATAGAAGTAACACTTAGCAATGCACAATTTTTTTTTTTCTATGAACATTGATTAGTCAAAGGAATGAATATAAGAGTTTATAAAAGAAAGTCCAAGTAATTAATAACAAGCCATGCCCTATACATTCGTTTATGGCACAGGAAGCAAATCACCATACACTGCTGCTTAGCAACAACAACAATATACACACCACATATGAATCAGAGATACAAGTGGGAAAAGTTGGAAAAAATAAAATACATACACGAATGCAAGTCCATGATAGACACTGCTATAAGAAACAGGATGTGGTTAGAAATAAATAAAAAGCCCACCTTCTTGACTTTGCTGTTGGAGTTAAACTTTGTGTAGTCATCCTCTGCTTCTACCGGCAGGTCTGAAAGCTTTCTTTTCTGTGATGTTAAAACGAGCGGAGAAGTGTTCAGTTATTAGGCAGTGGACCAAAATCCACTTTTTAGCCTATGTCAAATGATTTATCATCGATACTTTAAAAGAGGGGACTTTAAATCCCCCATGATACTGGATGGAATAACAGGTTATAGATAGAAATCTAGAAAGAGACCATCTATATTTTTATCTATGGGCTAGATCTGGCCATATGCTTAAGCTCTTGCCACCGACATCTCGTCCAGCAAAAGGGGGGCTCAAACATTGCAGGACCGCATAGTACACCTTGTGGCTCTCTGGCCCTCCTCCGTTCCCAATGGGCTGACTGCTTTTATTCCTAGCAAGGGGACTGCCTGGAAAGAAGTGCTCCAGAAGAGAACCAGAAAGCCACGGGACGTGCTATGCTGCCGTGCATCGATTAAGTCGGCCTGCCTAAAGGAAAGCATAACACCTTGCAGTCCTCTCCTCGTGTTTCCAAACTCCAACCCTTCTAGATTGTAAGTTCTCATGGGACTTACAATGGGACTGTTTTCTCCTGTACTGGTTTGTCAAAATGTTGTTCACTGTATTGTAACCCTGTCTATATTGTGCCCATTGTACAGCGCTGCGGAATATGCTGGTGCTCCATAAATAAAATAACAATAACAACAACAACAACAACATGCCTACAGACGGCAAGGGTTTAAAAAGGACGAGGTGCATGAAGACACCCAACATTTTTAAACAGGCATATTCTACCTAATGAGTAGCAGCTGTTTCCAAATGAGGGGTGTTTGTAATCAACATGTAATTTATGGTGGATAATATATTTTTTTTTTTTTAAAAAAAAGGGTCGTCAGAGGTGATTCCTAGAGTTCTAAGAGTAATGTACCACTGTATTTTAGAGCAGTGTCTGATCGCTTTCTGAATAGTGTAGAAGACATTAGCTTGATTACAAAAATAAGGGTTTAGCTGAAGCACACATAGCAGACACTGAACAACAGTAAGTGTTGAAGATTACCTTTCCCTGAGGCACAGGGGTTGGACTTGAAATTTCTGGCAACCTGTAATAAAAATAAAAGTTTTAACACCAGTTAAGTCATCCATGTGATCAGACACATTCTTCACACTAGCATCTAGAAGAACATCGTCAATAGTACATCCTATTCACTAAATAAAAACTGCAATAAAATACAGGGGCTTTATGCAATGTAAATGCTCATCCAAGCTCTTACTATCTCCCGCCTTGACTACTGCAACCTCCTCTCTGGCTTCAAGAGATCCCAGGTTCTCCCTTTGCAGTCTAATGAATGCCTGTGCCAGGCTCATCCACCTCACCTCCGTCAATCTCTACACTGGCTCCCTGTTTCCTTTAGAATCCATTTCAAAATACTGGTGCTCAGGTACAAAGCTCTCCATAACCGCGCCCCTGCCTACATCTCCTCCCTTATTAGCAGGTACATCCTGTCCCAGCCACTTCGTTCTGCCAATGATCTGATGCTATTAGTTGCTCGTACCCGCACCCCTAACGCTCGCCTTCATGACTTGTCCCGAGCTGCCCCCTTTCTATGGAACGCCCTCCCCCGCAACATCAGACTCTCCCCTTCTCTCCAGTCCTTCAAAAAGTCTCTGAAAACGCACTACTTTAGAGAAGCCTATAGGCTCACACCATGATCTCCCCATCGTCATTTCCTGCTCCTCTTCCCATTCACCTACCCAATTCACCCTCACCTAATGTGTCACCCCTCTCCTCTTAGATTGTAAACTCTCGAGCAGGGTCCTCCCTCCTTCTGTTCCGTGTGTGTACGTGTATGTATATTTGTTATTCTGCCTCTCCCGTTGTACAGAGCTAAGGAATTTGTTGGCGTTTTATAAATACTTGTAACTGTAAACATTTTATTTTCACTCAGAGTTAAGGTATTATTTTATTATACTGCAGCTTTGGACTAAAATGGTCAACTCTTGATGGCAATTATTTATAATTCCAGAAAAACAGATTCAATTGCTAGAATAGTGAAGAAAAAAAAAAATGACTTTGCAAACTTCAGATGACTGAAAAGAGCTGTAAAATATATGGATTTTTTGTTCTGGTTTGCAAAAATATTTTTATTCACATTATTAACGTACTAGAAAGATTGTGAAATATGCAACGAAGGCAAGCAACAGCCTGGATAACATCCACTGTGTGAATGGCTGTTTCGCAGTATTTAAACTCATGCCTAAACGCACTCAACAGGTCCCTTCACAGGCACTTTTTTTTGCAAAAAAGGCCCAAGGCTAGCGTGTGATTTTCACTGCTGTGAATTCATTTATTTGAAAGGGGAATAATGGCCCTATAACAAGCTTTAAAAATAAATCCCCTATACAGTACGTAAGATGTGAGCAAAAACAATTGCATGAAAGCAATGGGAATGGGCAGCAGCTCTAGTCACCTACCCTACGGCGAGTCCTTACTCAGGTCTCCTAAGATTTTAGCCAGTTGTATGTTATATAAATAACGGATCTTTGTAAACATAAAATGTGAAAAGAATTCTTACTCTAGATATTTATAGAGCTCCTCCGAGAGATCTTCCGGTATGTATTCAGAAATTATGCCATGGGCATAGCAAGAGTAGTCCTCTACAAAAAATAAAAAAAGTTTTAACAGACTAAGATTTTAGACAATTTACAAATAGGGGGGTATTCTGGAATGTCAGAGCTTGTCACCATTGCAACAATGGCAAATAACTATGCATTCTAAATAACCGTCCTAGTATTTGTTAAGGAGTCAGTAAATTAGACATTCTGAGGCAGGAAAACCTGGAAATATTTATATTAACAGTTATGCATTCGTCAGACCAAATATTAACTTTGAAGGAGGTTAATATATTTACAAACATTTTTATGTTGGTCTTGAATTTCTGCAACTTTTTTATCACTCTCTCTCACAATCTCTTTATTCAAAAGACAAGTTCCTTTCAGGCTTTTGAGTGCTATTCCCTGGAAACATTCTTGGTGCGTTGGGTATAAGGTTCCCCTTAAAGTGAATCTGTACTCTACAATATCCCTTCAAAGGGTGATTACCGCATTGGCCATAAATATCAATGCAGTAACACGTCCCTTGAAGAGAAATCTCAGACTGCACGTACCCAAGTCCAGACGCCACCATGCTCATCCTCCATGGGCGTCACTGTTATTGTGCAGCGAATTGGTCAGCAACGACATTGCTGATGCTGACAACGCGTTAGTAGTCAGAAGAATAGTGCCTTTTAGTACAGCTCTACATCCACAGCTGTCACCTACTCTGGCAGCATGCCACCGGTAGTGGGGGACAGTGAAACTTTGACAAGCAATTAGGGCCGAAACAACTAATTGATTAAATCACCAACTAATCGATAATGAGAAAAGTACGCTGGTCTCCAGCCGTGCTCGGATGAGACTGCGGACCCAGCGGAGCAAAGTTACAAACATCACATGCCAGCGTCCGCTTGCTGGAACACAGCCAGTGAGAGGGGCAATGCAGAATGCGGTTAGCGCATTCTGCCTGTTGTCTCAGTGTCTGTGGTCTGGGATATATCTATGTGGGTATACATGTGTCCGAGATCTGGTGTGAGGTCAGTGTGTGTGCAGTGGGTAAATGGGGTGTAATACATTTCAATATTAACATAAATTGGACAGGTCTTCAGAAAAATCCTAAATTATTTATTGGATAGCGGTCACATGACATTAAATAAAAGTATTGGTGAGTAACGGAGTAGCTGACTGATCGTGATCAGCATGTCTTAACCTCTCAAAAGCATGAAGAGAAAAAAAAAAAGGTGGGGAGCATGTACATATTACAAATAAATGCTGGGAAGAAAAAAACAAAACGCACATGATTTTACTTTTAACCGAACTATTTTAGGATTCCTACCTTCTTTCACATCGGATTCTTGTTTACTACGAATAAAGTTAGCCGACCGGACACCAGCTCCAACACAAACATCACTGGTCTTTAAAACTTTGACTGTCTGCTCCACCTAAAAGAGGAACATATATAAACTAGGGTTTAATGATAAAAATAATGCACTTTGAGAAAAAATAAAAAAATTCACCACGTGAAAGTTGCTCCCTAATGGATTTAGCTAGGCTACTTAAACTACATCAAAAATATTTATGTAACATACATTGGGGATACGGTGTGAGCAGTCTTATCCTAGTGGTGTCAAAGAAATGGGACTCCAACCCCTCCACACTAAAAAACTAAATAATTTTAATTTACACCTTTATGTGTTTGTATCGTACACAGCAAGATTTCTATTATACTTTTAATGTTTGGGATAAGAAAAGCCACATAAGTAAAAACATGCTGCCTCCTTCCTTTTGCTACACAACGCACGTGTCATGGATAATGAAATATTTCTTACAAGTTATTTTAATTGCAGTTTTATACAGTCCTATATACGCAAATTACACTGGAACAGAGAGGTTGATTTTTGTTTCAAAGAGTAAAAAGACCAGATAAACACTTTATACTTTACCTTTTTCTTTAGCCACACAAGGGTATTTTCTTTGCTATACCTATAAAACCTTTTGCTGCCAATTTCTAGAAACAGGATGAAAGAAAGTTTGAAAACGTTGATGGTTTTAAAGCAAATGCACAGTGTCACTGTAAACTATGGTAATTTGAAGGCGTGATTAAAAGAAAAACACAAACACACATACAGCACAAAATAAATGTACATTCAATGCTACCAAGCGTTTGGCTTAAAATAAAAAAATTTATGGCCTTTATTTTAAACTACAGCAACAGTCATTTATACAGCGCCAGCATATTCCATAGTGCTTTACAATGAGGGAGCACAAACATGAGATGAACATGATAAATCAAGAAAGACAACCCTGCCCGTAGGATAACTTTCCAGAAATACAGCAGCTTAACCAAGTGCTCAACCAGACATCCCGGAGAATTTATAAATCTAAGGGATGGGGTAAGTGAAACAAATAGGAGCAGAGGGAAGGTGATGCTGATGGCCAGAAAGAATATAGCAGGGCTTGCATGGGAAGGAGCAGAAGCTTGGGTTTAGTAAGAGTAGAGAGAGAAGAAGAAACCGCTGGAAAGGAGACTTGAAATTTGGGACTGGGCCGGGTCTGACAACAGAATACAAATCTGAGTAGCCATAGGACGGTCTTAAATTGTAAGCTCTCGAGCAGGGTCCCCTCTCCTACTGTTCTGTGTGTTTAACGTTATATATGTTATTCTGCCTCTCCCATTGTACAGCGCTATGGAACTTATTAGCACTATATAAAGACTTGTAACTTTATTTTTTTATGTAGTATCTCTTTAAAACTGTGTGGCTTTATTACACTTATAACCGCCCCCCTTCTTTTTTTGCTCTTAAATTATTGGGTACATGCTCCTGACAGCATCTGCCCTATTATTTTTTAATAACTATTCAGCTCTGGGGCTTCTGGAATCGTAAATCCCTGCATCTTCCAACACAATTTCCATATCTACGTAAGTCGCGTAAGCAACACAAATTGCACTTCACTCGGGACACAGAACGATGGATTGGAGCTGGACGTGCAGAACCAATCCATTGGCTGCCTCTTTAACCCTTTCGCTGCTGAGGCATTTCCCACCTGTGTGCTGAGGTAATTTTTACCGGTTTCGCTCATGTTTAACCGCGTTTTGAAGCCTTATTTTATTATATGACCCAGACATATTATATATCGTTCTTTCCGGCAGACTCGGCAGATTCATAATAGGTCATTATTATATGTATACGTTATGTCCTGTCTGTATATTATAACAAAATATGCAATAAAATTTGAATTTTCAAAAATTTACAACGTGTAAAGTGGTTTTTTTTCACATTTTAACATGCGATCGTTTGCGGTTATATTTTCTATGGGGTGTGCTTGTTAAAAAAATTAGAAATGGGGTCTCGTTACATTTTTTTGGGGGCAAAATTTTGCTATTTTTAACAAACGCACCCCATACAAAAATCGTTAGTGCATCATTGTTCACATTATAAATTAAATGGGAACAATATTGCTGCATTAACAAAACAAATAAAAAACCTGTTTATTTAAAAAAAAAAAAAAAAAAAAAAAAATTTTTTGATGGTCATGTTTGATATCGTTGGAAAGGCCATGCTCTGGCCCATCCAACGATATCAAAAATTAACCCCTAGCTGCCAAGGATCGGGAGATAGGGGGTTCCAATGAACCCCCTATCTCCCGATCCGTGGCAGCTAGGGGTTAACTCCAGGACTGGCGTCATCGTGCTATGCACGATGACGCCAGTCCTCAGGAGGAGTTCCCGGAGGCTTGGCCGACATCTAAGATGTCAGCCAGCTCCGGGAAAGGATCACGAACCGGCACTTTTGGGCGTCGATTCGTGATCCTGCCCCCATGGGGTTAATGCCACGTACCGTTTGGAAGGGCAGGCTGTGCCCTTCCAAACGGTGCCTGGCATTAAGCTCAGGACCCCGGCGATCGGGAGGGAGAGAGGTCCGAAGGACCTCCCCCCCCTCCCTTTCAGGCGCCTCCTCCGCGATGACATCTATTGTGCCCGCGGCGGTCCCGGAGTGACAGGCTGACATCCAAGATGTCAGCCCGCACCGGGGGGGGGGGGGGGCACAGCGATCGACCGGAATCCGGCCGATCGCTGGCTGCTTTGAGAGGACGCTGAGCACGTCCTCCTCAGCGAAGTGGTTAAGAAGTGCCAAAAAGCTAACGAATGTCTTTACACAAGTCAAGATAAGTAGAGCACGTCTGGGATTTTTCGTGGCCAGTGAACTCCTGTAAGTTTATTTTCATTATTTATATTACTTCTGCCAGCCTACCCTTTTCTTCAGTAACATGATGAACAGTCTTGGCAACTTGAGAACACTCCAGCAGCATGTTGCAAGAAGGGAACTCTTCATCCACCACAATCTGTTCCAGTGGCTGGAACTTCCCCTGCTGTTAAAGAGATATTATAGAAAAATATGCATTAAATGTTTAATTGGCAGCAACAACCACATGGCAGCTGATGAAGACAGAACAGTAAGGCTGGGGTCAGACGAACGCAGTGCGAACAGCGTTGAGCTGCATTTTATTACAGCCGTAGTTGCAGCAAATGACGTCCAATGATGGCCAATATACGAAGTACGGCCGCACGAAGGTTCAGCCGCGCAACGCAAGCAGCAAACGAACGCATTTTTTTGAGAACGTGGAACCGCTAGTACTGACGCACAGAGTGCGCTGCGTCGGCATAGCGGCGTGTGTGCGTGATAAGGAGACGTCAGACGCTGCACATGTCTGGCCTACATCACGTCCATTTGTTTTGTTTATAGCTCCGTCAAAAAAATATGGCCGAAATTGCGCATCGTATGACCGCTGTCGCGTCTTCTGTGAAAAAATGCGATCGGACGCATCAACGCACTTTTTGACGGTAGATGTGAAAAATGCGTTCGTCTGACCCTAGCCTAAATGTTCACGATTACTTAAATCATTGGGGTGCTTGTCACTTTATTTCACCACAACTTTAATAACACTTTTTTAAACCATGTACTCTTTCAAATGGTATACTTTACCTCTTTAAAAGCTTTAGTCAAGTAATACAGCAGGAAAAACAAAGGATCCACTGGTGACGCAAACAGAAGTCTTCCATCTAGAAATAAAATTGCAGTAATTGTATCAGTGGACATTTCTATGAAAAGTTAGGAAGGAATTTTAAGATAATGACAAAGTTGCCTGAAAAGAATATTAAAAAAAAAAAAAAAAAAGGAAAAATCCTATAACAAGGGTAAACTTTAGGACTCATTATTTAAATGCTGCATTTTTTTAACCTCTGCAGCTCGCTCATTACCAAGTCTTCTGTTTAAATACAAATGCTTAGTCGCTTTGTTTCTCTCATTTTTCTACTCAGTCTCCTGGCATCGGCTGCAGGAAGTAGCTGGATTCCTGTTGTCAGTTAAGCATCTCAGAGAAGCATTGTAGACTATTACAGATATCTACTGCACATGCAGCCAGATCAAATTTGCATTTACAATGCCTGTTTGCATGTCTGCTATAGCAGCGAGATGTGCATAGTTCATCTGCCTGAATACTGAAGAGACAGACGCTCATCGACAGTATTCAAGGTGGAGGTATGAAGTCTAAGGCTGGGGTCAGACCAGCACACTTTTAACGTGCGTTCTGGCGCACATAATTACGGCCGCACTAGCAGCAGATGACGGGCAATGACGGCCAATATATGATGTACGGCTGCACAAAAGTCCGGCCGTGCAACGCAAGTGGAATTTGAACGCATTTTTTTGAGAACGCTGAACCGCTAGTACTGACGTACTGAGTGCGCAGCTGCGGCATAGCGGCGTGTGTGGAGATGTCAGACACTGCTAATGTCCAGCCTACATAACGTCCAGACGCAAAAAGAGTTTTATTGACGATCCGTACAAAATCACGCCCGAAAATGCGCGTCGTCTGACCGTTTTTGCGCATTCCGTGATAAAATAAATCAATGCGTTCGGAAGCACTTTTTCACGTTCGCGGGGAAAAATGCTTTCGTCTGACCCTAGCCTTAGACTACCTGTCATAGCTGTATGGGACAGGATCCAGCAACCTTGTCCATTTAAGCATAAGCAGTCAAGGGTGCCTAGAGTGTCCATTTATTTGTTTATAAAGAAATGCATATAAAAAAAAAAAGGTAAGAATAACAGGTAAAAAATATCCGTAAAAAGGATGAATGTCCACAGGAACAGTTGGGAGCTCTGCCAAGATCAAGAAGGTTCTTAGCAAAATGGGGGGGGGGGTTCTGTTACAACAAACCTTGGCAGAGAAAATTTGATCAACTGAGCAAGAACATTTCCAAGTTGTACAATGACAGGGCACAGTTTGAACGAGATGCTGGACTTTGCCAAAAGAGAAACCAGTTTAAAAAGGCGCCTGGCATGTCGATGTCAGATGGAGGAACTGACTGCAATGTTACTTTGCACCCAGGCCATTTAGGAGATCTGGGGCCCTTGGCTTATACATGAGGGCTGATGATGTCTTGAATACTGTCTGAGTTAAGTATATGCGGGTTTTGCTGGAGGAATTCCTTCCTTCTCTGCTCTATTTTAGACAGCTTTTACTCTTGTTCGCTCTCCTCTTTGCCTTTTACTAGATGCGGTGGGATCTAGTGTGTGAAAATGATGGGATAATTGCTACTGTACGCTTCTCAGTCCCTGTTACCTTGCATAACCCCTGCAACGAAGTAATTTAAAAAAACGGTCAGGGTGCGTACCTTGTTGGACTGTCTGACCTATGAACCATGAGCGACATTTTTCGTTGAAAGCTTTCAATTCACAAAGCTGCTGACCGGAGTTCATAAACAGGCACATGACTCCTTTTTCTACAATAAACAAAAAGAAGTCAACAACAAAAGCCACAAAGATCATGAGGATTGTGTAATTGCTGGGATTGTTTAAAAGGAAGATCAGAGGAGGGGGAGGAGGGAATTTTAGCATAAAAAAATATAAAATGATTTATTGGAGTACTCTGCTAAAAATATGACATATTGAAAGGAAAGATTTTCATTTATTGAAACCCACAAAGAGGATACGAAAAAGTCACACAGGAACTGCTCAATTCTATCTTACACTACGGACTGATCGACTCACCAATACGTGCCTGTGCTCCAGAGATCAGACAAAAGTTTTCAGTAACAATGTTTCTTAACAAAATAACTCCATACTACAAAGTTGGTGCTAACTTAACTAGCTGTTGTAAACTTAGATTCATCAGGGGTGTGGAAATTAAAAAAAATAAAGCAGGGACAGAACAGAACGGGCGTGGAGCATCCTCTGCTTTGGGAGAAAATCCCAGGAAGCTCCACGCACAGTGCTGGGTCCTAGAGGATACCGGCAGTACTTGCTCAGCACACGCGCGTGCTGAGCAGACAGGACTCCGGTATCTGCTTGGACCCTGCACCTCTTGCCTGAAGCAGGGCTACATGGGGGTAAGAAACCTCCTGCCCGGCTCCCAAAACTACCAGTCCCAGGAGTCGGATTTGCCCATCCTGTTCATTATAGTCTATGGGGTTGCTAAGTTTACAACAGCTCTGGTTAAAAGGAACACTCTAATATAAAAAAAAACGGGGGGGGGATTTTTGATTAAACTATCCCTATTCCCTCAATGGGTAGGGATTTTTTTTTTTTTAAACTGTACTTACCCTTAAATCCACTTGTTTCCAACGGCGTCTTTTTTTTTTTCTCTATATACACTCACCTCCCTCCTCTTCCGCTCCCGTCCTTGCTTTCACTTGGCTTATGGTTTACGTGAGAAGCGCGCATGTGTGCCTCTCACGTAAGCCAGCCAATCGGCAGGCTTCCTCCCGGCTCCACCTGCTGAGGATTAGTGTTGCGCGCAAGAGGATGTGCGCAACACTAATCCTCAGGCTGCCGCCAGCTACTGCGGCGAGTTGGAGACGTCATCGCGCTGAAAGCGCGATGATGTCTCCTACTCGGCAATAGTCGGCAGAAGCGGGAAATATGAATCCCGCTCTGCTGACTGACAGCTGGGAGGGCGGAGTAAAGTCCTCCGCGTCTCTCAGCTGTTTTCAGCTGATCGGCTGAGTGGAGGGAGGGGGGACAGGCAGGGGAATACTCAGGGCATCATGACCACCTAAAAAAGCTTAGGTGGTCATGTTACCTAGAGTATCCCTTTAAGTTAGCAGCAACTTTGTAATACTTCCCATAGTCTTTTAATCCTGGAAAACAGTGATCACTGGTACATACTAGTTTGAAGTATCGCAGTGGCTTCTGAACTTCACCCAAATGATTTCAGGGCATAGAAAAAAACAAAAAAAAAAAATAGAAAAAAAAAAATTCTAGTTCAGATACGCAATTCATTTATTATATACACTTTATAGAAGAATTTATTATTCATCAAGGCGTGGATTTGTTAAGGTTAAACCTTTTATGGAGCCACTATTTAAACCATCTGTAATCATTTAACACACACACACACACAAACGCCTCTGACCATTCTTGTTACTCATTTTTTTTTAACTTCAGCATTTTAAACATTAAGTACATATTGCTGTCTTTGAAACATTATATCCAAGACTAGTTACCTGTGGATTTGCTGCGCAGCTTCAGAAATACAGTTTTGTTACTTGGTTCCTGTGCATCTTCTTTGATGGATTCTGAAAGAAGACATGATGCGTGATTACACAGAATAATGTACAATCAATGATGGTCGCCGCCATCCACAGGCAGAGATATCTGGGGGCCATCACAAAGTGATGTGGACTGGTTCTCATCGGCGACATCTGCACACTGGCAGTCTATCAGGCACGCAGATTGAGCAGAGGGCTGTCCTGCAGTATGGCGCTCTGCTCAGAGCAGGCATGCCAAAAGGACTCAAGGGAGATGGAGAAGTTTGAAAGGGAATTATGCCCATTTTTCAATTACAGAAATAAAATAGTGACACATATGTAGAGGGAGCGATTCCGTCAAATGAGCCCAACTTGTTTTGGGCATGGCCTGTCACTTTATGGCCGTGGTCACACGAGCATGGTGGGAACAGGTGTTCTTTCCACTCGGATGCCCGTGTGGCCACCTCACTGAGCACGCACTGGTGCACTAAGCCCTACAAAGCTCGAGTCTCCTATGGAGGATCGCACTTTGTAAGCCCGTGAAACGTCCGTCGTAGCTTTTTGACAGGGAGTGTTTCAGCATGTCCAGTGTAACGTACGATACTATTACGCACGTTACACCGTGTCACCCTCACAGTCAAGCAGTCAGAGAGCTGCGACAGACGCAGGGAGGAGTCAGACGCAGGGAGGAGTCACACAGACGCACTCGTGTGACTGTGGTCTAATAGCTCACAGTGAATTGTGAGCCCCCCCAACAGATGTGTATGTTGCTGCAGCTGTGACATCCTTCTAAAGTGAGGGATTCCCTCTCCCCAGAAGGCTGACAATCGGCTCAAATAGGAACAGTGTCATGGAGTTATGTCTGGTGCTGCAGTCCTGTCGACCAGGACATCCACTGCCTTAAGATAATGACCCCACCCTTCCAGTTTATTCCTCTACCCCCATTTTTAGCTTACCATCTCCCTTAAGAGGCCACATTGATGTATTTGGTGTATGGTCGGCGTCCCTCCACTCTGAAAGCTGCCACTCAGCCCTCAATGAACAGCTTTCCAATGATTCTGCTGCGCATAACAATTTCTCCATTTTTAAAGATTAAATCTAGATCTTTAAGCGGTTCAAAGAGGCTCTAGGACACGTCTTTATTATTATTTATTATTCTGTATTTATAAAGCGCCAGCATACTCCGCAGTGCTGTACAATGGGGGAGTGCAGACATGAGACATACTAAAACACATAAGGAACAGATGGCCCTGCCCTTAGGATAATTGTCCTACTGATACAGCACTTTACACAAGGGCTTAGCCAGACATCCCATGAGCTTACACTCTAAAAGGACAGGGGTTGGTGAACCAGAAGGGGAGCTGGGGAGTGTGGATCTGGTGGCTAGAGAGAGAATAGCAAGCCACAGGTTGATTAGAATAAAGTAGCTACAGGTGGGTGGAGGGGAATGAATAAGTTTGGTCCTAGGACTGGATGGATGGATGGATGGATGGATGGATGGATGGAGCGAGCGGATGGCACAGCAGAGTGCAGAGTCTGGAGAGGTGTCTTTAGTCACCTTTGACCACAAACAATTATTTTCATTTTACAATTTTCTTCTTGAACTTTTTTTTTAAAAATGGACAGGCTTTCTTGCAATACACAAAACATATGCTCATTCATTAAAATAAAAAAATTAAAAAGATATGTTTTTTAAACAACCAACTTAATCCTGCTCCCGCTCCGCAATTTCCCCTAAATAACTCACACTAAAAGGGGTTATTCACAAAGCACTGAAATGTCGGCGCTTTCCACTTTGGTGATTTCACTATTCACCGTAGGGCGCTGAAGATGGAGTAGGCGAAAGCCTCATGAAAAATTTGGCAAACGTCGCCGAGGAGTGGCGACCTGGCCTTGACGAAACCCAAACTACAACGGCACCCCCCGCCCCGAAAAAAACAAAACACTGAACTCTCCTATTCTCCTAAAACATGTTTAACCCTTTGGCGCAGGCAAGTTGTGCCAGCGGGAGTCAACAACGGCAGGACGTAGTACGCCCCGCTTGCCAGCCGCCACGGCAGACCCCTCCTCTGGGCCGCCTAGCCGCTGATGTGCGCCATTGGCTGCAGGTTGCCAGTCTGAGTTCAGGCCGTCCTACAGCGCACACCGACTTCTGTATGGGGTCGTGGAGGGCCATCGAAGTCAACGAGGCATACCAATACGCTCCGCGGCTTCAAGATCCACCTGCCGCAGGGATGGCATAGTACATCCTGCGGCGGGAAAGGGTTAAACTAATACAAAATGCATCAAATTGGGAATAATAAAAATAGTCCTATAAAAAGAATGTCTGTTACATAAAAAAGAGCCTTTTAAAAAGATTGCAAAACATTGTCTTAAAAAACAAACAAAAAAAAAACCAAGTTGTTCTAAAAAAAGACTTTCTGCTGAAAGTCAGAAGAACATTTTAAAAATTAAAATTATTACATTGAATCCTATCGGATGTGCCGGTTTAAACCTGTTGAACTGAATCACTGAAAATCAGGGCATTTCGGCCTTCTGTGAATAGGTTTACCATTACTTCTCTATGGGACAATTTTGCTGCCACTGAACTGCGTCGTTTTCCCCACTATTTGGAGAATTGACAGCTTTGTGAAGAGACAAACTGCATAAAGTTGCAGCACACTGTGAAATTCACTGTTTGGTGCACTTCGGTGGCAAGTTCGGGGCTTAGCGAATAACTCTTATAAATACAAAACTTCAGCGTATGAAGAATAAATTCTATTTTGCAGTGAGGGCAATTTTTTTCTTTTCTTTTAACCCCTTCCCAATCGCTGACGTACCATGGAAGTCCTGCCCATGGGTCTCCCTTAGGTCCCTAGGGTCAGACGAACGCATTTTTCGTGTCGTCCGTGAAAAAGTACGTTCGAACGAATGGACGTATTTTTTCACGGAATATGCGATAGCGGTCATACGACGCGCATTTTCGTCCATGATTTTGTACAGATCATCAATAAAACCCTTTTTGCGTCTGGACGTTATGTTGGCCGGACATGAGCAGCGTCTGACGTCTCCTAATCATGCACACACGCCGCTAGCGGACGCAGCGCACTCTGTACGTCAGTACTAGCGGTATCACGTTCTTGAAAAAATGCGTTTGTTTGCCGCTTGCATTGCGCGGCCGAACTTTCGTGCGGCCGTACTTCGTATATATTGCCTGTCATTGGCTGCTACTACGGCCGTGATAAAGTGCAGCTGCACGCGCGTTCGCACTGCGTTCGTCTGACCCTAGCCTTAGGCTGGGGTCAGACGAACGCGCTTGCAGCCACACTATATTACGGCCGTAGTAGCAGCAAATGACGTCCAATATCCGAAGTACTGCGGCACTAAAGTTTGGCCGCGCAACGCAAGTGGAAAACGAACGAATTTTTTCGAGAACGTAGAACCGCTAGTAGTGACGCAGAGTGCGCTGCGTCGGCATAGCGCCGTGTGTGCATGATTAGGAGACGTCAGACGCTGCACATGTCTGGCCAACATCACGTCCATTTGTTTTTAATAGCTCCGTCAAAAATCACTCGAAAATGCACATCGTATGACCGCTTTCACGTCTTCGTTAAAAAAATACGTCAATGCGTTTGGACGCACTTTTATACGGACGATGTGAAAAATGCGTTAGTCTGACCCTAACCGTAGACCAGCAGATGTACATAGTACGTCAGCAGGCTCCTAACCTCCCTCCCGCCAATACTCACCTTCCTCGCCGTTTCCCACGACGTCTATGGCAAACTTGCCTTGGTGTTTCCTGGGGGCCAGCCAATCAGATGACATCATCACGCTACGTGATGACGTCATCGGCAAGCACCGGTGGTGAGAAATCAGGAAGGAGAGCCCTCGATCTCCCCAACCGTTTAAAATGTACAGCGATGCAAGTTGCTCTAAAAATAAATTTTTTGGAAAAAAAAAAAAAAAAAAGTTGTTTTTTTTTTGTCTGGGGGGGGGGGGTTAGTTAAATAGTACCTAGGCTGTCATCTAAAAATGATTAGCTCAAAACGGTCAGGATGAGCAAAAAGATGTAAAAATTTATTTCTATTCTCGGGACAAAATTTTGAAACTATTTAGCCGGGGTCTTTTTTGGCGGTTGTAGATTTTGGGGATTAAATTACCAAAAAGTGTGTTTTTACCATTTTTTTCATCATATTTAATATATTTTTTTATAGTAAATTATTCAATATGATGGAAATAATGGTATTTTTAGAAAGTCCATTTAATGGCGGGGAAAAAAACGGTATATAATATGTGTGGGTTGAATAAACGAGTAAGAGGAAAATTTGACCTAAACACGAACAGCGCAGAAACGTAAAAACAGCAGCGGTCACTAAAGGACAGATGATTTGTGTAAACCCGCCCGGTCACTAAGGAGTTAAAAGAAAATCCAACAAAATTAACCCCTTTGGGTAAAAATAAATAAATAATGCAACTGAATGTTTTTTTTTGAAAGACCCCCTGAGTGACAGCACACATTTCAAATATGCTTTTCCTCTTACATTGTTTTCACCAGAAACACGGGGTAGTTGGTAAATAGCACACGTTGGGGACAGGAGGGAGACGTCTGCAGACTCTGACAGGATTATTCATAGAGAGGTGAAAACCTTGAGAATTGGCAGAATGAACAATTTGGAAAGGGAGTTAAATGGGAGAATTTTTCTGGTTTGGCTATTTTAACCTAGAATGTTCATTCTCCTAGTTTTCACCGTTCTCTGAATAACCCAGTGTAACACACTTAGGCTAGGGTCAAACGAAAGCATTTTTACACGCGAACGTAAAAAAGTGCGTCCGAACGCATTGACGCATTTTTTCACGGAATAGGCAAAGACGGTCATACGATGCGCATTTTCGTGCGTGATGTTTTACGGATCCAAACCAGGAAACTTTTTGCATCTGGACGTTATGTTGGCCGGACACGAGCAGGGTCTGACGTCTCCAAATCACACACACCGCTAGCGGACGCAGCGCACTCTGTACGTCTGAACTAGCGGTTCTGCGTTCTCGAAAAAATGCGTTCATTTTCCACTTGCGTTGCGCAGCCGGACTTTCGTGCGACCGTACTTCGTATATTGGCTGTCATTTGCTGCTAGTGCGGCCGTGATTAAGTGCGCCAGAACGCACGTTAAAAATGCGTTAGTCTGACCCCAGCCTAAAGGGTAATTTTCTATTTTATTCATTTTACTGCCACCCACTGCGTGTTTTTACAATGAAGAAAGTGAAACCGGAGACAGGAAACTGGAGACCTGCCGCCTGAGTAGCGCTGTACGAGAGGCAGAATAACAAATATACATACAGGTTCGACACACAGAACAGGAGAGAGGACCCTGCTCAAGAGCTTACAATCTAAGAGGATGCAGCTACTTTTACATGACGGCCCATAATGTTAACGCTTTCCTGCAGCAAAAAAAGTTAGTTTTTGGGTCACTTTTTAGCGTTAACCAAAATGCGAAGATTGAGCTCCATATTCACTTGATTTTATTGGCATCAGATTCTGCTCCTTTTTATTTAGACACTCACTTTGTTAAACCCCAACAAAAAAATAAATGAACGGACACTAGATGCAAACCCTCTGAGCAGCTGTGACCCTGTGACCCAACCAAGGTTACCCTGGGAGGCAGGGAATAGCCAATTGGTGTAAATTGGGAAAACGCTGGTTTTAATCACTTTGTATGGATATAGGTAAACATCAATAAAGGAGTCCCCTCACTGCAAAGCATGCTAGGGGCAGATTCGCTAAACAGCAGATAACTTGGTCGGAATGAATAAATAAACGCTGTATCCCTGGAGCTGCAGGTCAGGCCGTGTCTGCCTGCAAACACAGCATGTAGGGGGTGGGGATGCCCCAGTGACTATCAATCCGTTCGGTGAGGCTGGCGGGGCCGTACCTGGGGCCAGCAGGACCCACTGCTCGCTCTGTGCCTCCCCGAGCCGCTTCTTTCTCCGATGCATGGTCCAGGCGGCTGGGGTCACTTACAAGCCGGGCCCGCGCGCGCTGCTCCTCCACCACACACACACCGGCCGAGGAGAGATTTGGCGCTCATCTAGGGCAAAACCATCCAGGCGCTGTGAGAGGGGGAGTAACAGCACAGGAAACGCTCCTCACACTCCTGGTTCCCCCGCCCGCATGATAAAGCAACGAGCCAGACATGCTGATTTAACGCAGCGCTGAAAGTTTGCTTTTCTAAAAAAAATTTTTTACGGATGACCAGACCAGCGCGGCCGTATTCCCGTCAATGTGTTGAGCTGTGCACCCTCTTCTAAACGCTGTGGTAGCGACCTCCCGCGTCACATTGTTGCAGGAAGAGAGGCGCTGGTTGCGGCATGGGACTAATCCATTGCAGTCAGATCAGATGGGGGAAGTGGGCGAAAGAAAAGGACTGGTATTGGCTAAATTTATATAGGAAATTAACCCCATCACTGCTGAGCCATTTCACCCCAAACCCATATGCTGAGCTCATTTTTACCGTCTTTGTGCTCATCATGTTTAGATGCGATTTGAAGTCATGTT
The DNA here is from genome assembly GCA_009667805.1 of Leptobrachium leishanense. Taxonomy (NCBI): domain Eukaryota; kingdom Metazoa; phylum Chordata; class Amphibia; order Anura; family Megophryidae; genus Leptobrachium; species Leptobrachium leishanense. The sequence continues at coordinate 391,690,837 of CM019064.1, forward strand.
TTATTGTACGACCCAGACAAATTATATATCGTTCTTTCCGGCAGACTCGGCAGATTCATAATATATCATAATTATTTGTATATGTCATGTTCTGCCAGAATGCTATAACAAAAAGTGTGAATACCATTATAATTTCAAACATAAATATTTTCTTTGCATTTTAACATCTAAGTCTTTGTGGTTATATATTTTATGGGACACTTGTTAAAACAAATATTATTGAGAACCTGTTCCTGCAACACAATACGCAATTTTAACTAAAACTGGGGGAAAAAAATCATTTGTTCCCTTGTAGTTTGTTGCATTGTGTTTTATTAATAATATGACTATGCTCGTGGCGTGGGAAAGGAGGTGAGTAACGGCAGTGGTATTGCTCATTTTATATGTGAGAAAATGGACAATGCCATTGATTTTTGTTCTAAACATAAATAATAATAAAAAAAATATGTTTGTGTGGTTTTAATTTTATGTGACATTTTACATGATCATGTTTGGTGTCATTAGAAAGGCCAGGCTCTGCCATGTCCAGCTACCACCCTACCTGAATAGGCTGCTTCCTCCAGCAGTTCCCTCATCCTATAACCTCCGATCCAGGACCTGCACCTACTTGCAATACCACAATACAAAAAGAAAGTGTCTCAATCCTCATTTTTCTACAGAGCATCACGAATATGGAATAACCTCCCAGACGCCATCAAATCTTCCCCTAGTCTAAAGACCCTTAAGAATTCCCTAATAACATACCTCAATACGGAATGCACCTGTAAACATGTGGCATAATGACTTTATTTCCTACATATTTATTTTTCTGTTAATCTGGATATTTGTTTTTGTGTTATCATCTTGCATTTTACTATTTCGTATTTCTGTAGCCACTCAATGTTCTTGAACCCAGGACATACTTGAAAACGAGAGAAATCTCAATGTATCTTTCCTGGTAAAATCCTTTATAAATAAATAAATAATGTGACTTTGTGGGCTGTAAAGAATGAAAATCCAGGGGTCCAAACAACCGCTGTCCTCGCATTGATGTAGCAGCTTGTGTTTTAGATGGACCAATGCATAATAACGCTTTGCGCCATCATCTCCACATTTGGTCCCGGCGTGGGAAATGAGAAGGTGAGTTTGGGCAGCGGCATTGTTTCCTTTGTAAGTTAAAGCACATAATGGCACCACCTAAGAGCAGAGAGAAAAAGGTAAATTTTGCATTTTTTTCTATTTTTACACATTACGTGGTCATATTTGGTAAAGATGGAAACCTAACCTTGCCAATGACACCTCACTTGATCTTGTGTGCTGTAAAAAATCAGACACAGGGTTCCAAAAGGCCCCCTGCGACCCTCACAGCAGTGTGGTGGTTTGTGGTTTTCGATGAACCAATGCACAATAACGCATTGTGTCATCATCTTCACACTTGCTGGCATCATGGGAAATGAGAAGATGACTAAATCATTGTTCATATTATTATAGAAAAGTGAATAAGCTGCAATAGGGGAAAAAAAATATTTTATTTTTACAATTAACCTGGTCATGCACGGTACCAATGGAAATGCCATGCTCTGTCCTTTCCATGGATACCATGCATGACTCTCTACATGACATGGTTCAGGAGATACGGGGTCCAAAGTACCTGATCACTGTCATTGGCTGCAGTTGTACTGCCTGAACTCATGCAGTCCCCCTGCAGCTGATGTCGGCGGTCAGTCCACTGGAAAGAGAGGTGGGCCAAAAAGCTGCAAGACATGCTATGTGTGGCGTTTAAGCCCTCCTGCTGCCCAGAAGACCCATGGCGTTAAGGGGTTAAATTACGATGGTACGTAACACCGTAGGGGCCAAAAAATTTTCCCCCTGAGTTATCATTGCAAAATAACAATTTTGAACTTGTTAACCGAGGGACGAGGTTGAAAGTGACCCTTAAAATTCTGCTAAAGTTATGTTTTTTCATCTGCAAGGCGTGAGCGAAATGATGACCCTGTAGGATGGCTTTTTCGCACACAGCTTGAAGAGATGCAGAGTAGGACTGATCACCACACGGATCCCCCTAGTTGTATCCTATAACCCGATTCTAGAGGAATTTGCAAAATTATCAAAGATCTGCAGCCACAGATCACAGAGGACCCTGCGTTCAAAGAAATATTCCCGCAGCCCCCCTTGTTGGCATTCAAGCAACGCCCAAACCTGAGGCAAAGACTGGTCCGCAGCAAACTCACTCAGGAACAGGACGACATACAGAATAGGAGCACAGGCTGCAACAAGTCCTGCTGCAAACTGTGCCAACATATACAGTTGTGTTCAAAATTATTCAACCCCCACTGAAATTGAGTGTTTTGGCCAGTTTGACATTGATTTTGATCATTCAGTCATCTTGCTTACAATTAAATCAAAGAGGCACGTGTAGGTCAGACAAATATAACATAACATTTATAATGAAATAACCACAAATGTCTTTTCTGTGCTCACATCATTATCAGTTTTATTCAACCCCCAAGTGACATTCAATCTTAGTACTTAGTACAACATCCTTTTACAGTTATAACAGCTTTTAAACGTGAAGCAAGTGTCTTGCAGCGATCTACGGGTATCTTCGCCCATTCGTCATGGGCAAAAGCCTCCAGTTCAGTCACATTCTTAGGCTTGCTTTCTTTAAGTCCCACCAGAGGTTCTCAATCGGATTTAAGTCAGGTGACTGCGATGGTCACTCCAAAATGTTCCAGCCTTTAATCTGCAACCATGCTCTAGTGGACTTGGAGGTATGCTTGGGATCATTGTCCTGTTGAAAGGTTCAACGTCTCCCAAGCCTCAGGTTTGTGACGGACTGCATCACATTGTCATCCAATATCTCCTGGTACTGAAGAGAATTCATGGTACCTTGCACACGCTGAAGCTTCCCTGTACCTGCAGAAGCAAAACAGCCCCAAAGCATGATTGACCCCCCGCCATGCTTCACAGTAGGCAAGGTGTTCTTTTCTTCATAGGCCTTGTTCTTCCTCCTCCAAACATAGCGTTGATCCATGGGCCCAAACAGTTCTAATTTTGTTTCATCAGTCCACAGAACACTATCCCAAAACCTCTGTGGTTTGTCCACATGACTTTTGGCATACTGCAGTCGACTCTTCTTATTCTTGGGAGACAGCAAGGGGGTGCGCCTGGGAGTTCTGGCATGGAGGCCTTCATTACGCAGTGTGCGCCGTATTGTCTGAGCTGAAACTTCAGTACCCACATCTGACAAATCTTTTCTCAGTTCCTCAGCAGTCACACGGGGACTTTTCTCCACTCTACGCTTCAGGTAGCGCACAGCAGTCAAAGTAAGCATCTTCTTTCTGCCACGACCAGGTAGTGTTTCAACAGTGCCCTTTGCCTTGAATTTGCGAATGATGCTTCCTATGGTCTCTCTTGGTATGTTTATCATCTTTGCAATCTTCTTATAGCCATTGCCCTTCCTGTGAAGAATAATCACCTCTTCTCTTGTCTTCCTGGACCATTCTCTTGACTTCACCATGTTTGTAACCACACCAGTAAATGTCTAGAAGGAGCTGAGTATCACAGTCATTTTAAAGCTGCCTAATTGGTGCTTATTATGCTTTATTGCTGCTCCGTGACATCCACAGGTGTTTTCAATACCTGATTGAAAACACTTGAATGAACCTCTGTTTTTCAGAGTGGTAGTCTTTAACCCCTTAGTGACCGGGCGGTTTTACACAAATCCGTCCTTTAGTGACCGCTGCTGTTTTTACGTTTCTGCACTGTTAGTGTTTACGTCAAATTTTCCTCTTACTCGTTTATGTAACCCACACATATTTTACACTGTTTTTCTCGTCATTAAATGGACTTTATAAAGATACCATTTTTTTCATCATTTCATATATTATTATATTAAAATATTGTGAAATATGACAAAAAAATTGAAAAACACCACTTTTTCGAACTTTGACCCCCAAAATTTCTTATGTATCAACAACCGTCAAAAAAATTAATTCCTTAGTAGTCTCTAAATTTAGTACTGAGTTTAGCAATACCCAATGTTTACATATTCCTCGCTTTTTTCTTATTTTATGCAACAATAAGTGCAAGTAGCACTTTGCCATTTCCAAAGAGTTT